>JAYJMM010000092.1:1517500-2043604 GCA_037349105.1 Limnomonas spitsbergensis | reverse complement strand
GGGAGAGGGGGTAGGGGTTTGTTTTGGGGGGTGGGGGGAGAGGGGGTAGGGGTTTGATTTGGGGGGTGGGGGGAGAGGGGGTAGGGGTTTGATTTTGGGGGGTAGGGGGAGAGGGGGTAGGGTTTCGGTTTGGGGGGTAAGGGGAGAGGGGGTAGGGGTTTGATTTGGTGGGTAGGGGGAGAGGGGGTAGGGGTTTGATTTGGGGGGTAGGGGGAGAGGGGGTAGGGGTTTGTTTTGGGGGGTAGGGGGAGAGGGGGTAGGGGTTTGATTTGGGGGGTGGGGGGAGAGGGGGTAGGGGTTTGATTTGGGGGGTGGGGGGAGAGGGGGTAGGGGTTTGTTTTGGGGGGTAGGGGGAGAGGGGGTAGGGGTTTGATTTGGGGGGTGGGGGGAGATGGGGTAGGGGTTTGATTTGGGGGGTAGGGGGAGAGGGGGTAGGGGTTTGATTTGGGGGGTAGGGGGAGAGGGGGTAGGGGTTTGTTTTGGGGGGTAGGGGGAGAGGGGGTAGGGGTTTGATTTGGGGGGTGGGGGGAGAGGGGGTAGGGGTTTGATTTGGGGGGTAGGGGGAGAGGGGGTAGGGGTTTGATTTGGGGGGTAGGGGGAGAGGGGGTAGGGGTTTGATTTGGGGGGTAGGGGGAGAGGGGGTAGGGGTTTGATTTGGGGGGTAGGGGGAGAGGGGGTAGGGGTTTGATTTGGGGGGTAGGGGGAGAGGGGGTAGGGGTTTGATTTGGGGGGTAGGGGGAGAGGGGGTAGGGGTTTGTTTTGGGGGGTAGGGGGAGAGGGGGTAGGGGCTTGATTTGGGGGGTAGGGGGAGAGGGGGTAGGGGTTTGGTTTGGGGGGTAGGGGGAGAGGGGGTAGGGGTTTGATTTGGGGGGTAGGGGGAGAGGGGGTAGGGGTTTGGTTTGGGGGGTAGGGGGAGAGGGGGTAGGGGTTTGGTTTGGGGGGTAGGGGGAGAGGGGGTAGGGGTTTGATTTGGGGGGTAGGGGGACAGGGGGTAGGGGTTTGTTTTGGGGGGTAGGGGTTTGATTTGGGGGGTAGGGGGAGAGGGGGTAGGGGTTTGGTTTGGGGGGTAGGGGGATAGGGGGTAGGGGTTTGATTTGGGGGGTAGGGGGATAGGGGGTAGGGGTTTGATTTGGGGGGTAGGGGGAGAGGGGGTAGGGGTTTGATTTGGGGGGTAGGGGGAGAGGGAGTAGGGGTTTGGTTTGGGGGGTAGGGGGAGAGGGGGTAGGGGTTTGGTTTTGGGGGTAGGGGGAGAGGGGGTAGGGGTTTGTTCTGGGGGGTAGGGGGAGAGGGGGTAGGGGTTTGATTTGGGGGGTAGGGGGAGAGGGGGTAGGGGTTTGATTTTGGGGGGTAGGGGGAGAGGGGGTAGGGGTTTGATTTGGGGGGTAGGGGGAGAGGGGGTAGGGGTTTGATTTGGGGGGTGGGGGAGAGGGGGTAGGGGTTTGATTTGGGGGGTAGGGGGAGAGGGGGTAGGGGGAGAGGGGGTAGGGGTTTGATTTGGGGGGTAGGGGGAGAGGGGGTAGGGGTTTGATTTGGGGGGTAGGGGGAGAGGGGGTAGGGGTTTGATTTGGGGGGTAGGGGGAGAGGGGGTAGGGGTTTGATTTGGGGGGTGGGGGGAGAGGGGGTAGGGGTTTGATTTGGGGGGTAGGGGAGAGGGGGTAGGGGTTTAATTTGGGGGGTAGGGGGAGAGGGGGTAGGGGTGTGTTTTGGGGGGTAGGGGGAGAGGGGGTAGGGGTTTGTTTTGGGGGGTGGGGGGAGAGGGGGTAGGGGTTTGATTTGGGGGGTAGGGGGAGAGGGGGTAGGGGTTTGATTTTGGGGGGTAGGGGGAGAGGGGGTAGGGGTTTGATTTGGGGGGTAGGGGGAGAGGGGGTAGGGGTTTGATTTGGGGGGTAGGGGGAGAGAGGGTAGGGGTTTGATTTGGGGGGTAGGGGGAGAGGGGGTAGGGGTTTGATTTGGGGGGTAGGGGGAGAGGGGGTAGGGGTTTGATTTGGGGGGTAGGGGGAGAGGGGGTAGGGGTTTGATTTGGGGGGTAGGGGGAGAGGGGGTAGGGGTTTGATTTGGGGGGTAGGGGGAGAGGGGGTAGGGGTTTGGTTTGGGGGGTAGGGGGAGAGGGGGTAGGGGTTTGATTTGGGGGGTAGGGGGAGAGGGGGTAGGGGTTTGTTTTGGGGGGTAGGGGGAGAGGGGGTAGGGGTTTGATTTGGGGGGTAGGGGGAGAGGGGGTAGGGGTTTGATTTGGGGGGTAGGGGGAGAGGGGTAGGGGTTTGATTTGGGGGGTAGGGGGTAGAGGGGGTAGGGGTTTGATTTTGGGGGGTAGGGGGAGAGGGGGTAGGGGTTTGATTTGGGGGGTAGGGGGAGAGAGGGTAGGGGTTTGATTTGGGGGGTAGGGGGAGAGGGGGTAGGGGTTTGATTTGGGGGGTAGGGGGAGAGGGGGTAGGAGGGGTAGGGTTTGTTTTGGGGGGTAGGGGGCGAGGGGGTAGGGGATTTGGTTTGAGGGGTAGGGGGAGAGGGGGTAGGGGTTTGATTTGGGGGGTAGGGGGAGAGGGGGTAGGGGTTTGTTTTGGGGGGTAGGGGGAGAGGGGGTAGGGGTTTGATTTGGGGGGTAGGGGGAGAGGGGGTAGGGGTTTGATTTTGGGGGGTAGGGGGAGAGGGGGTAGGGGTTTGTTTTGAGGGGTAGGGGGAGAGGGGGTAGGGGTTTGTTTTGGGGGGTGGGGGGAGAGAGGGTAGGGGTTTGGTTTGGGGGGTGGGGGGAGAGGGGGTAGGGGTTTGATTTGGGGGGTAGGGGGAGAGGGGTAGGGGTTTGGTTTGGGGGGTAGGGGGAGAGGGGGTAGGGGTTTGATTTGGGGGGTAGGGGGAGAGAGGGGTAGGGGTTTGATTTGGGGGTAGGGGGAGAGGGGGTAGGGGTTTGTTTTGAGGGGTAGGGGGAGAGGGGGTAGGGGTTTGTTTTGGGGGGTAGGGGGAGAGGGGGTAGGGGTTTGATTTGGGGGGTAGGGGGAGAGGGGGTAGGGGTTTGTTTTGGGGGGTAGGGGTAGAGGGGGTAGGGGTTTGATTTTGGGGGGTGGGGGGAGAGGGGGTAGGGGTTTGATTTGGGGGGTAGGGGGAGAGGGGGTAGGGGTTTGATTTGGGGGGTAGGGGGAGAGGGGTAGGGGTTTGTTTTGGGGGTAGGGGGAGAGGGGGTAGGGGTTTGATTTGGGGGGTAGGGGGAGAGGGGGTAGGGGTTTGATTTGGGGGGTAGGGGGAGAGGGGGTAGGGGTTTGATTTGGGGGGTAGGGGGAGAGGGGGTAGGGGTTTGATTTTGGGGGGTAGGGGGAGAGGGGGTAGGGGTTTGATTTTGGGGGGTAGGGGGAGAGGGGGTAGGGGTTTGATTTTGGGGGGTAGGGGGAGAGGGGGTAGGGGTTTGATTTGGGGGGTAGGGGGAGAGGGGGTAGGGGTTTGTTTTGGGGGGTAGGGGGAGAGGGGGTAGGGGTTTGATTTGGGGGGTAGGGGGAGAGGGGTAGGGGTTTGGTTTGGGGGGTAGGGGGAGAGGGGGTAGGGGTTTGATTTGGGGGGTAGGGGGAGAGGGGGTAGGGGTTTGGTTTGGGGGGTAGGGGGAGAGGGGGTAGGGGTTTGGTTTGGGGGGTAGGGGGAGAGGGGGTAGGGGTTTGATTTGGGGGGTAGGGGGACAGGGGGTAGGGGTTTGTTTTGGGGGGTAGGGGTTTGATTTGGGGGGTAGGGGGAGAGGGGGTAGGGGTTTGGTTTGGGGGGTAGGGGGATAGGGGGTAGGGGTTTGATTTGGGGGGTAGGGGGATAGGGGGTAGGGGTTTGATTTGGGGGGTAGGGGGAGAGGGGGTAGGGGTTTGATTTGGGGGGTAGGGGGAGAGGGAGTAGGGGTTTGATTTGGGGGGTAGGGGGAGAGGGGGTAGGGGTTTGGTTTGGGGGGTAGGGGGAGAGGGGGTAGGGGTTTGTTCTGGGGGGTAGGGGGAGAGGGGGTAGGGGTTTGATTTGGGGGGTAGGGGGAGAGGGGGTAGGGGTTTGTTTTGGGGGGTAGGGGGAGAGGGGGTAGGGGTTTGTTTTGGGGGGTGGGGGGAGAGGGGGTAGGGGTTTGATTTGGGGGGTGGGGGGAGAGGGGGTAGGGGTTTGTTTTGGGGGGTAGGGGGAGAGGGGGTAGATTTCGGTTTGGGGGGTAAGGGGAGAGGGGGTAGGGGTTTGATTTGGTGGGTAGGGGGAGAGGGGGTAGGGGTTTGATTTGGGGGGTAGGGGGAGAGGGGGTAGGGGTTTGTTTTGGGGGGTAGGGGGAGAGGGGGTAGGGGTTTGATTTGGGGGGTGGGGGGAGAGGGGGTAGGGGTTTGATTTGGGGGGTGGGGGGAGAGGGGGTAGGGGTTTGTTTTGGGGGGTAGGGGGAGAGGGGGTAGGGGTTTGATTTGGGGGGTGGGGGGAGATGGGGTAGGGGTTTGATTTGGGGGGTAGGGGGAGAGGGGGTAGGGGTTTGATTTGGGGGGTAGGGGGAGAGGGGGTAGGGGTTTGTTTTGGGGGGTAGGGGGAGAGGGGGTAGGGGTTTGATTTGGGGGGTGGGGGGAGAGGGGGTAGGGGTTTGATTTGGGGGGTAGGGGGAGAGGGGGTAGGGGTTTGATTTGGGGGGTAGGGGGAGAGGGGGTAGGGGTTTGATTTGGGGGGTAGGGGGAGAGGGGGTAGGGGTTTGATTTGGGGGGTAGGGGGAGAGGGGGTAGGGGTTTGATTTGGGGGGTAGGGGGAGAGGGGGTAGGGGTTTGATTTGGGGGGTAGGGGGAGAGGGGGTAGGGGTTTGTTTTGGGGGGTAGGGGGAGAGGGGGTAGGGGCTTGATTTGGGGGGTAGGGGGAGAGGGGGTAGGGGTTTGGTTTGGGGGGTAGGGGGAGAGGGGGTAGGGGTTTGATTTGGGGGGTAGGGGGAGAGGGGGTAGGGGTTTAATTTGGGGGGTAGGGGGAGAGGGGGTAGGGGTTTGGTTTGGGGGGGTAGGGGGAGAGGGGGTAGGGGTTTGATTTGGGGGGTAGGGGGACAGGGGGTAGGGGTTTGTTTTGGGGGGTAGGGGTTTGATTTGGGGGGTAGGGGGAGAGGGGGTAGGGGTTTGGTTTGGGGGGTAGGGGGATAGGGGGTAGGGGTTTGATTTGGGGGGTAGGGGGATAGGGGGTAGGGGTTTGATTTGGGGGGTAGGGGGAGAGGGGGTAGGGGTTTGATTTGGGGGGTAGGGGGAGAGGGAGTAGGGGTTTGGTTTGGGGGGTAGGGGGAGAGGGGGTAGGGGTTTGGTTTGGGGGGTAGGGGGAGAGGGGGTAGGGGTTTGTTCTGGGGGGTAGGGGGAGAGGGGGTAGGGGTTTGATTTGGGGGGTAGGGGGAGAGGGGGTAGGGGTTTGATTTTGGGGGGTAGGGGGAGAGGGGGTAGGGGTTTGATTTGGGGGGTAGGGGGAGAGGGGGTAGGGGTTTGATTTGGGGGGTGGGGGGAGAGGGGGTAGGGGTTTGATTTGGGGGGTAGGGGGAGAGGGGGTAGGGGGAGAGGGGGTAGGGGTTTGATTTGGGGGGTAGGGGGAGAGGGGGTAGGGGTTTGATTTGGGGGGTAGGGGGAGAGGGGGTAGGGGTTTGATTTGGGGGGTAGGGGGAGAGGGGGTAGGGGTTTGATTTGGGGGGTGGGGGGAGAGGGGGTAGGGGTTTGATTTGGGGGGTAGGGGGAGAGGGGGTAGGGGTTTAATTTGGGGGGTAGGGGGAGAGGGGGTAGGGGTGTGTTTTGGGGGGTAGGGGGAGAGGGGGTAGGGGTTTGTTTTGGGGGGTGGGGGGAGAGGGGGTAGGGGTTTGATTTGGGGGGTAGGGGGAGAGGGGGTAGGGGTTTGATTTGGGGGGTAGGGGGAGAGGGGGTAGGGGTTTGATTTGGGGGGTAGGGGGAGAGGGGGTAGGGGTTTGATTTGGGGGGTAGGGGGAGAGAGGGTAGGGGTTTGATTTGGGGGGTAGGGGGAGAGGGGGTAGGGGTTTGATTTGGGGGGTAGGGGGAGAGGGGGTAGGGGTTTGATTTGGGGGGTAGGGGGAGAGGGGGTAGGGGTTTGATTTGGGGGGTAGGGGGAGAGGGGGTAGGGGTTTGATTTGGGGGGTAGGGGGAGAGGGGGTAGGGGTTTGGTTTGGGGGGTAGGGGGAGAGGGGGTAGGAGTTTGGTTTGGGGGGTAGGGGGAGAGGGGGTAGGGGTTTGATTTGGGGGGTAGGGGGAGAGGGGGTAGGGGTTTGGTTTGGGGGGTAGGGGGAGAGGGGGTAGGGGTTTGATTTGGGGGGTAGGGGGAGAGGGGTAGGGGTTTGATTTGGGGGGTGGGGGTAGAGGGGGTAGGGGTTTGATTTTGGGGGGTAGGGGGAGAGGGGGTAGGGGTTTGGTTTGGGGGGTGGGGGGAGAGAGGGTAGGGGTTTGGTTTGGGGGGTAGGGGGAGAGGGGGTAGGGGTTTGATTTGGGGGGTAGGGGGAGAGGGGGTAGGGGGAGAGGGGGTAGGGGTTTGTTTTGGGGGGTAGGGGGCGAGGGGGTAGGGGATTGGTTTGAGGGGTAGGGGGAGAGGGGGTAGGGGTTTGGTTTGGGGGGTAGGGGGAGAGGGGGTAGGGGTTTGTTTTGGGGGGTAGGGGGAGAGGGGGTAGGGGTTTGGTTTGGGGGGTAGGGGGAGAGGGGGTAGGGGTTTGTTTTGGGGGGTAGGGGGAGAGGGGGTAGGGGTTTGTTTTGAGGGGTGGGGGGAGAGGGGGTAGGGGTTTGTTTTGGGGGGTGGGGGGAGAGAGGGTAGGGGTTTGGTTTGGGGGGTGGGGGGAGAGGGGGTAGGGGTTTGGTTTGGGGGGTAGGGGGAGAGAGGGTAGGGGTTTGGTTTGTGGGGTGGGGGGAGAGGGGGTAGGGGTTTGGTTTGGGGGGTAGGGGGAGAGAGGGTAGGGGATTGGTTTGGGGGAAGGGGGGAGAGGGGGTAGGGGTTTGTTTTGAAGGGTGGGGGGAGAGGGGGTAGGGGTTTGTTTTGGGGGGGAGGGGGAGAGGGGGTAGGGGTTTGTTTTGGGGGGTAGGGGGAGAGGGGGTAGGGGTTTGTTTTGGGGGGTAGGGGTAGAGGGGGTAGGGGTTTGTTTTGGGGGGTGGGGGGAGAGGGGGTAGGGGTTTGTTTTGGGGGGTAGGGGGAGAGGGGGTAGGGGTTTGTTTTGGGGGGTAGGGGGAGAGGGGGTAGGGGTTTGTTTTGGGGGGTAGGGGGAGAGGGGGTAGGGGTTTGGTTTGGGGGGTGGGGGGAGAGGGGGTAGGGGTTTGGTTTGGGGGGTAGGGGGAGAGGGGGTAGGGGTTTGATTTGGGGGGTAGGGGGAGAGGGGGTAGGGGTTTGATTTTGGGGGGTAGGGGGAGAGGGGGTAGGGGTTTGATTTTGGGGGGTAGGGGGAGAGAGGGTAGGGGTTTGTTTTGGGGGGTAGGGGGAGAGGGGGTAGGTGTTTGATTTGGGGGGTAGGGGGAGAGGGGGTAGGGGTTTGTTTTGGGGGGTAGGGGGAGAGGGGGTAGGGGTTTGATTTGGGGGGTAGGGGGAGAGAGGGGTAGGGGTTTGGTTTGGGGGGTAGGGGGAGAGGGGGTAGGGGTTTGATTTGGGGGGTAGGGGGAGAGGGGGTAGGGGTTTGGTTTGGGGGGTAGGGGGAGAGGGGGTAGGGGTTTGGTTTGGGGGGTAGGGGGAGAGGGGGTAGGGGTTTGATTTGGGGGGTAGGGGGACAGGGGGTAGGGGTTTGTTTTGGGGGGTAGGGGTTTGATTTGGGGGGTAGGGGGAGAGGGGGTAGGGGTTTGGTTTGGGGGGTAGGGGGATAGGGGGTAGGGGTTTGATTTGGGGGGTAGGGGGATAGGGGGTAGGGGTTTGATTTGGGGGGTAGGGGGAGAGGGGGTAGGGGTTTGATTTGGGGGGTAGGGGGAGAGGGAGTAGGGGTTTGGTTTGGGGGGTAGGGGGAGAGGGGGTAGGGGTTTGGTTTGGGGGAGTAGGGGGAGAGGGGGTAGGGGTTTGTTCTGGGGGGTAGGGGGAGAGGGGGTAGGGGTTTGATTTGGGGGGTAGGGGGAGAGGGGGTAGGGGTTTGATTTGGGGGGTAGGGGGAGAGGGGTAGGGGTTTGATTTGGGGGGTAGGGGGAGATGGGGTAGGGGTTTGATTTGGGGGGTGGGGGGAGAGGGGGTAGGGGTTTGATTTGGGGGGTAGGGGGAGAGGGGGTAGGGGGAGAGGGGGTAGGGGTTTGATTTGGGGGGTAGGGGGAGAGGGGGTAGGGGTTTGTTTTGGGGGGTAGGGGGAGAGGGGGTAGGGGTTTGATTTGGGGGGTAGGGGGA
Organism: Limnomonas spitsbergensis; assembly: GCA_037349105.1. Taxonomy (NCBI): domain Eukaryota; kingdom Viridiplantae; phylum Chlorophyta; class Chlorophyceae; order Chlamydomonadales; genus Limnomonas; species Limnomonas spitsbergensis. The sequence goes on along the minus strand of JAYJMM010000092.1, from coordinate 2,035,324 downwards.
GAGGGGGTAGGGGTTTGATTTGGGGGGTGGGGGGAGAGGGGGTAGGGGTTTGATTTGGGGGGTAGGGGGAGAGGGGGTAGGGGTTTAATTTGGGGGGTAGGGGGAGAGGGGGTAGGGGTTTGATTTGGGGGGTAGGGGGAGAGGGGGTAGGGGTTTGTTTTGGGGGGTGGGGGGAGAGGGGGTAGGGGTTTGATTTGGGGGGTAGGGGGAGAGGGGGTAGGGGTTTGATTTGGGGGGTAGGGGGAGAGGGGGTAGGGGCTTGATTTGGGGGGTAGGGGGAGAGGGGGTAGGGGTTTGATTTGGGGGGTAGGGGGAGAGAGGGTAGGGGTTTGATTTGGGGGGTAGGGGGAGAGGGGGTAGGGGTTTGATTTGGGGGGTAGGGGGAGAGGGGGTAGGGGTTTGATTTGGGGGGTAGGGGGAGAGGGGGTAGGGGTTTGATTTGGGGGGTAGGGGGAGAGGGGGTAGGGGTTTGATTTGGGGGGTAGGGGGAGAGGGGGTAGGGGTTTGGTTTGGGGGGTAGGGGGAGAGGGGGTAGGAGTTTGATTTGGGGGGTAGGGGGAGAGGGGGTAGGGGTTTGATTTGGGGGGTAGGGGGAGAGGGGGTAGGGGTTTGGTTTGGGGGGTAGGGGGAGAGGGGGTAGGGGTTTGATTTGGGGGGTAGGGGGAGAGGGGGTAGGGGTTTGATTTGGGGGGTGGGGGTAGAGGGGGTAGGGGTTTGATTTTGGGGGGTAGGGGGAGAGGGGGTAGGGGTTTGGTTTGGGGGGTGGGGGGAGAGGGGGTAGGGGTTTGGTTTGGGGGGTAGGGGGAGAGAGGGTAGGGGTTTGGTTTGTGGGGTAGGGGGAGAGGGGGTAGGGGTTTGGTTTGGGGGGTAGGGGGAGAGAGGGTAGGGGTTTGGTTTGGGGGAAGGGGGGAGAGGGGGTAGGGGTTTGTTTTGAAGGGTGGGAGAGAGGGGGTAGGGGTTTGTTTTGGGGGGGAGGGGGAGAGGGGGTAGGGGTTTGTTTTGGGGGGTAGGGGGAGAGGGGGTAGGGGTTTGTTTTGGGGGGTAGGGGTAGAGGGGGTAGGGGTTTGTTTTGGGGGGTAGGGGGAGAGGGGGTAGGGGTTTGTTTTGGGGGGTAGGGGGAGAGAGGGTAGGGGTTTGTTTTGGGGGGTAGGGGGAGAGGGGGTAGGGGTTTGTTTTGGGGGGTAGGGGGAGAGGGGGTAGGGGTTTGTTTTGGGGGGTGGGGGGAGAGGGGGTAGGGGTTTGGTTTGGGGGGTAGGGGGAGAGGGGTAGGGGTTTGATTTGGGGGGTAGGGGGAGAGGGGGTAGGGGTTTGATTTGGGGGGTGGGGGGAGAGGGGGTAGGGGTTTGTTTTGGGGGGTAGGGGGAGAGAGGGTAGGGGTTTGTTTTGGGGGGTGGGGGGAGAGGGGGTAGGTGTTTGGTTTGGGGGGTGGGGGGAGAGGGGGTAGGGGTTTGGTTTGGGGGGTAGGGGGAGAGAGGGTAGGGGTTTGGTTTGGGGGGTAGGGGGAGAGGGGGTAGGGGTTTGATTTGGGGGGTAGGGGGAGAGGGGGTAGGGGTTTGATTTGGGGGGTAGGGGGAGAGGGGATAGGGGTTTGATTTGGGGGGTGGGGGGAGAGGGGGTAGGGGTTTGGTTTGGGGGGTAGGGGGATAGGGGGTAGGGGTTTGATTTGGGGGGTAGGGGGATAGGGGGTAGGGGTTTGGTTTGGGGGGTAGGGGGAGAGGGGGTAGGGGTTTGGTTTGGGGGGTGGGGGAGGGGGGGAAGGTGTTTGTTGTTGTGAAGACGTGTCTGTGGTGCGGGAGGTAGGTAGGAAGAAACAGTGGCCTGGAATAACAGCTGACAGTACTGGGTACCTTCTTGTACTGCCAGTTGTACTTCCAGGCCACGTGCCACCGCCATAATTCAAAGGGCAACATAAAGGGGGGAGCTTTTGCATGGACTCACCAAAGCGTTAGGCCGGCCGCGCCGAACCCTTGAATAATGAAGGTTGTGAGTTGGGTAAGGGGACAGCGTTAGACGTCTAACGCGTTAGAGCGTTTCAGGGTCCGGAGGGCAGCGTCAGGCCTGAGGCGCAACACTGGGGTAAACGGCCCGAAAAAACAACAATGAAAAACCAGCCCGGAAAATATGCAAGCGTTTCACCCCTGCCGCCAAGTCGGACCAGGGTTGTGCCCCTGTCGCGCACATGGATCTCATTTGAGCTCATTTGAACTCATTTGAAATCACCACGCACATTGAAATTTGAAATCACCCTGCACATTGACATTTGAAATCACCCTGCACATTGAACTCGTTTGCAAGGCCCCGCTACAGCCCTTCCAATCGATACCGCGTGCTGAGTTGTGAACAATACCCTGAAGTGTGAACCCCGGCATAAAAAAATGGGCCTTGCCCCAAAGCGTGGTCGTCACAGCCTGGGGTGTGGGCCGCAGCCTCGAATGTGTGGACCCCAATCTAAAACATGGATCTCAGTATCCTAGATTTGATTTGCCTTCCCTTGGGCATGAAAAAACAATTGATTTTAATGCTGCACAGCAAATAACCGACAAAGTCTCTTCATTTCTGACTAAAAACTGACGTCGACAATCAATGAATGGTTAATGCATGGATCCCTCGACCCCAAACAACGTCAATTATGAGGGAAGGCAAAGCAAATCCACAGGATATCTCACACTTCCTTAATCCACACCTCAGGGTGTAGCGTTTATTTATTTACATACCTGTGGAAGTGTCTCAGCTCTTGCTTGGTGAGCGTGTAGGGCAGCGTTACGAGCTTCAGAGCCGGCGTTGCATGCTTCACTGTCACAACCAGGTGGATGCCTCGGTCCATGCGTGACAGGCGGCTGTGGGCGTAGTGGGTGTCCCGACTGATGTTGAACTTGGCTAGGTCGCAGGCCACCTGATACAGGAGAGGCAGGTGTGGAGGCAGGTGTGGAGGCAGTTATGGAGGCAGGCCAACTGATACAGGCAGGTGGGGGCGGCAGTCAGATGCAGGGCAGGGGAGTTACGCATGCGGGTGGGGAAGCAGGTGTGGAAGCAGGTGTGGAAGCAGGTGTGGAAGCAGGTGGGGAAGCAGGTGGGGAAGCAGGTGGGGAAGCAGGTGGGGAAGCAGGTGGGGAAGCAGGTGGGGAAGCAGGTGGGGAAGCAGGTGGGGAAGCAGGTGGGGAGGCAGGTGGGGAGTTACGCATGCGTGACAGGCGGCTGTGGGGAGGCAGGTGGGGAGGCAGGTGGGGAGGCAGGTGGGGAGGCATGCCACTTGATACAGGCAGATACAGGGCAGGGGAGTTGCACATGGAGCAGATTAACCAAAACAAGTACACGGCGCAGCAATCGGTACAGCAACACCACGATGTTGCTAAAACAGCGACTCCGGTGAGTTGCTAAAATGAAAGGGGCTTGTGAAAAGAAAAATGTGCGGTAGCCTACTCAGTGCGGCCGAGCGGGCAACGGGTTACTTTATGCCTGATGCAGGGCGCATGATTGCATTTGTTTTTAACCCTAAACCATTTGAACACCAACGTGCAGCACCTTCAAACCTAAAAGCTCAACCCTAAACCATTTGAACACCAACGTGCATCACCTTCAAACCTAAAAGCTCAACCCTAAACCATTTGAACACCAACGTGCAGCACCTTCAAACCTAAAAGCTCAACCCTAAACCATTTGAACACCAACGTGCAGCACCTTCAAACCTAAAAGCTCAACCCTAAACCATTTGAACACCAACGTGCAGCACCTTCAAACCTAAAAGCTTAACCCTAAACCATTTGAACACCAACGTGCAGCACCTTCAAACCTAAAAGCTCAACCCTAAACCATTTGAACACCAACGTGCAGCACCTTCAAACCTAAAAGCTCAACCCTAAACCATTTGAACACCAACGTGCATCACCTTCAAACCTAAAAGCTCAACCCTAAACCATTTGAACACCAACGTGCAGCACCTTCAAACCTAAAAGCTCAACCCTAAACCATTTGAACACCAACGTGCAGCACCTTCAAACCTAAAAGCTCAACCCTAAACCATTTGAACACCAACGTGCAGCGACTTCAAACCTAAAAGCTCAACCCTAAACCATTTGAACACCAACGTGCAGCACCTTCAAACCTAAAAGCTCAACCCTAAACCATTTGAACACCAACGTGCAGCGACTTCAAACCTAAAAGCTCAACCCTAAACCATTTGAACACCAACGTGCAGCACCTTCAAACCTAAAAGCTCAACCCTAAACCATTTGAACACCAACGTGCATCACCTTCAAACCTAAAAGCTCAACCCTAAACCATTTGAACACCAACGTGCAGCGACTTCAAACCTAAAAGCTCAACCCTAAACCATTTGAACACCAACGTGCAGCACCTTCAAACCTAAAAGCTCAACCCTAAACCATTTGAACACCAACGTGCATCACCTTCAAACCTAAAACCTCAACCCTAAACCATTTGAACACCAACGTGCAGCACCTTCAAACCTAAAAGCTCAACCCTAAACCATTTGAACACCAACGTGCAGCGACTTCAAACCTAAAAGCTCAACCCTAAACCATTTGAACAACAACGTGCAGCACCTTCAAACCTAAAAGCTCAACCCTAAACCATTTGAACACCAACGTGCATCACCTTCAAACCTAAAACCTCAACCCTAAACCATTTGAACACCAACGTGCAGCACCTTCAAACCTAAAACCTTAACCCTAAACCATTTGAACACCAACGTGCATCACCTTCAAACCTAAAAGCTCAACCCTAAACCATTTGAACACCAACGTGCAGCACCTTCAAACCTAAAAGCTCAACCCTAAACCATTTGAACACCAACATGCAGCACCTTCAAACCTAAAACCTTAACCCTAAACCATTTGAACACCAACGTGCAGCACCTACAAACCTAAAAGCTCAACCCTAAACCATTTGAACACCAACGTGCAGCACCTTCAAACCTAAAAGCTCAACCCTAAACCATTTGAACACCAACGTGCAGCACCTTCAAACCTAAAAGCTCAACCCTAAACCATTTGAACACCAACGTGCATCACCTTCAAACCTAAAAGCTCAACCCTAAACCATTTGAACACCAACGTGCAGCACCTACAAACCTGAAAGCTCAACCCTAAACCATTTGAACACCAACGTGCAGCACCTTCAAACCTAAAAGCTCAACCCTAAACCATTTGAACACCAACGTGCATCACCTTCCAACTTGAAAGCTCAACCCTAAACCATTTGAACACCAACGTGCAGCACCTTCAAACCTAAAAGCTCAACCCTAAACCATTTGAACACCAACGTGCAGCGACTTCAAACCTAAAAGCTCAACCCTAAACCATTTGAACACCAACGTGCAGCACCTTCAAACCTAAAAGCTCAACCCTAAACCATTTGAACACCAACGTGCAGCGACTTCAAACCTAAAAGCTCAACCCTAAACCATTTGAACACCAACGTGCAGCACCTTCAAACCTAAAAGCTGAACCCTAAACCATTTGAACACCAACGTGCAGCACCTTCAAACCTAAAAGCTCAACCCTAAACCATTTGAACACCAACGTGCAGCGACTTCAAACCTAAAAGCTCAACCCTAAACCATTTGAACACCAACGTGCAGCACCTTCAAACCTAAAAGCTCAACCCTAAACCATTTGAACACCAACGTGCAGCGACTTCAAACCTAAAAGCTCAACCCTAAACCATTTGAACACCAACGTGCAGCACCTTCAAACCTAAAAGCTCAACCCTAAACCATTTGAACACCAACGTGCAGCGACTTCAAACCTAAAAGCTCAACCCTAAACCATTTGAACACCAACGTGCAGCACCTTCAAACCTAAAAGCTCAACCCTAAACCATTTGAACACCAACGTGCAGCACCTTCAAACCCAAAAGCTTAACCCTAAACCATTTTAACACCAACGTGCAGCACCTTCAAACCTAAAAGCTCAACCCTAAACCATTTGAACACCAACGTGCATCACCTTCAAACCTAAACCTTAACCCTAAACCATTTGAACACCAACATGCAGCACCTTCAAACCTAAAACCTTAACCCTAAACCATTTGAACACCAACGTGCAGCACCTTCAAACCCAAAAGCTTAACCCTAAACCATTTGAACACCAACGTGCAGCACCTTCAAACCTAAAAGCTCAACCCTAAACCATTTGAACACCAACGTGCATCACCTTCAAACCTAAACCTTAACCCTAAACCATTTGAACACCAACGTGCAGCACCTTCAAACCTAAAAGCTCAACCCTAAACCATTTGAACACCAACGTGCAGCACCTTCAAACCTAAAAGCTCAACCCTAAACCATTTGAACACCAACGTGCAGCACCTACAAACCTAAAAGCTCAACCCTAAACCATTTGAACACCAACGTGCAGCACCTTCAAACCTAAAACCTCAACCCTAAACCATTTGAACACCAACATGCAGCACCTACAAACCTAAAAGCTCAACCCTAAACCATTTGAACACCAACGTGCAGCACCTACAAACCTAAAAGCTCAACCCTAAACCATTTGAACACCAACGTGCAGCACCTACAAACCTAAAAGCTCAACCCTAAACCATTTGAACACCAACGTGCAGAGCACCTTCAAACCTAAAAGCTCAACCCTAAACCATTTGAACACCAACGTGCAGCACCTTCAAACCTAAAAGCTCAACCCTAAACCATTTGAACACCAACGTGCAGCACCTTCAAACCTAAAAGCTCAACCCTAAACCATTTGAACACCAACGTGCAGCACCTTCAAACCTAAAAGCTCAACCCTAAACCATTTGAACACCAACGTGCATCACCTTCAAACCTAAAAGCTCAACCCTAAACCATTTGAACACCAACGTGCAGCACCTTCAAACCTAAAAGCTCAACCCTAAGCCATTTGAACACCAACGTGCAGCACCTTCAAACCTAAAAGCTCAACCCTAAACCATTTGAACACCAACGTGCAGCACCTTCAAACCTAAAACCTCAACCCTAAACCATTTGAACACCAACGTGCAGCACCTTCAAACCTAAAAGCTCAACCCTAAACCATTTGAACACCAACGTGCAGCACCTTCAAACCTAAAAGCTCAACCCTAAACCATTTGAACACCAACGTGCATCACCTTCAAACCTAAAAGCTCAACCCTAAACCATTTGAACAACAACGTGCAGCACCTTCAAACCTAAAAGCTCAACCCTAAACCATTTGAACAACAACGTGCAGCACCTTCAAACCTAAAAGCTCAACCCTAAACCATTTGAACACCAACGTGCAGCACCTTCAAACCTAAAACCTTAACCCTAAACCATTTGAACACCAACGTGCAGCACCTTCAAACCTAAAAGCTCAACCCTAAACCATTTGAACACCAACGTGCAGCACCTTCAAACCTAAAAGCTCAACCCTAAACCATTTGAACACCAACGTGCATCACCTTCAAACCTAAAAGCTCAACCCTAAACCATTTGAACAACAACGTGCAGCACCTTCAAACCTAAAAGCTCAACCCTAAACCATTTGAACAACAACGTGCAGCACCTTCAAACCTAAAAGCTCAACCCTAAACCATTTGAACACCAACGTGCAGCACCTTCAAACCTAAAACCTTAACCCTAAACCATTTGAACACCAACGTGCAGCACCTTCAAACCTAAAAGCTCAACCCTAAACCATTTGAACAACAACGTGCAGCACCTTCAAACCTAAAACCTTCAACCCTAAGCCATTTGAACACCAACGGGCATCACCTTCAAACCTAAAAGCTCAACCCTAAACCATTTGAACACCAACGTGCAGCACCTTCAAAAAAAAGAATTGATAGAACGTTAAGAAATTGCCCAGAACGTAACACCCTGAGAAACCTTACTTAGCACTGACTTCCGTAAGATAACCTATTTTTGAACACCGACTTGGAGCACCGGGTCCCTCATGACAGAAGAATCAAGAAAACCCTAAGAACTCACCACGCACATGACACACCATGCACTATGCACCATGCACCATGCACTATGCACCATGCACCATGCACTATGCACCATGCACCATGCACCATGCACCATGCACCAATCCACAGATGCACACCATGATTCGAAATTCTTCTCGCTTTTATTCATACTAAATACCTGTACGACTATTTTTCATAATTGAAAGATTGCTAAAAAGCATGTAAAATCTGCAGAGCTTTTTAAACTCGACCGATTCATCTCATCACACCTCGTCGTCGAGGTTCATCGGCAGGCCCGAAACATAAGTGGGGCGAGGCGGCGCGGTGCGGACCACTGCCGCGGCGCGCCTCATGCCCTCCGCGTCCGCCTCCTCGCACATGAACACCATCCCAGGATCATTGAGGTCCAGGAGCAGCGGCGCCTGCCCTGGTGCAGACACCAGCAGGGAGCCGCCACCCTGCCGCAAGGACGGGCCCACCGCGCCGCTGCCGGCGCTCCGCGCTGCACCGCCCGCTGCCGCCGCCCCGCCCGCAGATTCCCAGCGCACGCCCTGCAGCCACTCGCGGGCGGGCGCCAGCCAGGGCTGCAGCCTGAGCTTTGAAGTTAGCTCTGCAGCCAGGCTGTCTTGCGGGACCGCCCTGGCTGGACCTTCCAAGCCGGCGGGCCCCTCCAGCCGCATCATCTGCGGGTGGATCCTCCCCGCCAGTCCCCGTGGACAGGCCAGCTTCCGCCACGGCTCCGCACAAAGGTCCTCGGTCCGCGGCCCCCGCCCACTCCCGCCATCGCTCAACTCGCTGCCCCAGAGAATATCATTCTCCCAAGCATAGGTGCTCGCCAGCTCGGCGTTTCCCGCGGGCACCAGGCCAAGCAGCAGAGGCGGACCTGAAGCCCCCTCCTGGTGCCAGACGCAGGCATCCTCGTCATCATCGATTTCATAGCTGCTCTCGCTGCCGCTTAACGCGTCCTCTTTCAACCCGCGGCCGCCATCAGAAGCTGCGGGCAGGCCCGCTACCCGCGAGACCGCCGCAAGGGCCCGCAGCGGGTCTGCCAGCATGCACGGGGGTACCACGCCCAGCTCGGCAGCCGCCTCCGCCAGATGCCGTTGGTAGATCCGCCTCGCAAGCGCTTGCGCCGCTTGACGCGGGACCAAGGGGCCCGACGTGAAAGCGGCGTCGGCAGCGTTGGCGTCTGCTGCTGCAATGGAAACAGCATCTTGCACTGGACGCCTACAGGGAAGCAAGGGATGGAGCTCACTTGCATGATGGCCAGGACGACAGGGCAGGCCAGATGGACTGGGCAGGCCAGATGGACGGGGCAGGCCAGATGGACGGGGCAGGCCAGATGGACGGGGCAGGCCAGATGGACGGGGCAGGCAAGATGGACAAGGCAGGCAAGATGAACGGGGCAGGCAAGATGGACAGGGCAGGCAAGATGGACAGGGCAGGCAAGATGAACAGGGCAGGCAAGATGAACGGGACAGGCAAGATGAACAGGGCAGGCAAGATGAACGGGGCAGGCAAGATGGACAAGGCAGGCAAGATGGACAGGGGAGGCAAGATGAACGGGGCAGGCAAGATGGACAAGGCAGGCAAGATGAACGGGGCAGGCAAGATGGACAGGGCAGGCAAGATGGACGGGGCAGGCAAGATGGACAGGGCAGGCGAAATGGACAGGGCAGGCAAGATGGACAGGGCAGGCAAGATGAACAGGGCAGGCAAGATGGACAAGGCAGGCAAGATGAACAGGGCAGGCAAGATGAACGGGGCAGGCAAGATGAACAGGGCAGGCAAGATGAACAGGGCAGGCAAGATGGACAGGGCAGGCAAGATGGACAGGGCAGGCAAGATGAACAGGGCAGGCAAGATGGACAGGGCAGGCAAGATGGACAGGGCAGGCAAGATGAACAGGGCAGGCAAGATGGACAGGGCAGGCAAGATGGACAGGGCAGGCAAGATGAACGGGGCAGGCAAGATGAACAGGGCAGGCAAGATGGACAGGGCAGGCCAGATGGACAGGGCAAGCAAGATGAACAGGGCAGGCAAGATGGACAGGGCAGGTCAGATGGACAGGGCAGGCAAGATGAACAGGGCAGGCCAGATGGACAGGGCAGGCAAGATGGACAGGGCAGGCAAGATGAACGGGGCAGGCAAGATGAACAGGGCAGGCAAGATGGACAAGGCAGGCAAGGTGAACAAGGCAGGCAAGATGGACAAAGCAGGCAAGATGAACAAGGCAGGCAAGATGAACAAGGCAGGCAAGATGGACAAGGCAGGCAAGATGGACAAGGCAGGCAAGATGGACAAGGCAAACAAGATGAACAAGGCAGGCAAGATGAACAAGGCAGGCAAGATGGACAAGGCAGGCAAGATGGACAAGGCAGGCAAGATGAACAAGGCAGGCAAGATGGACAAGGCAGGCAAGATGAACGGGGCAGGCAAGATGAACAGGGCAGGCAAGATGGACAAGGCAGGCAAGATGGACAAGGCAGGCAAGATGAACAAGGCAGGCAAGATGAACAGGGCAGGCAAGATGAACAGGACAGGCAAGATGAACAGGGCAGGCAAGATGAACAAGGCAGGCAAGATGGACAAGGCAGGCAAGATGAACAAGGCAGGCAAGATGGACAAGGCAGGCAAGATGAACAAGGCAGGCAAGATGGACAGGGCAGGCAAGATGGACAGGGCAGGCCAGATGGACAGGGCAGGCAAGATGGACAGGGCAGGCAAGATGAACAGGGCAGGCAAGATGGACAGGGCAGGCCAGATAGACAGGGCAGGCCAGATGGACAGGGCAGGGCAGGGCAGACCAGATGGACAGTGCATGCCAGAAGGAAAGGGCGGGGCAGATGGGCAGGGCAGGGCAGGGCAGACCAGATGGACAGTGCATGCCAGAAGGAAAGGGCGGGGCAGATGGGCAGGGCAGGGCAGGGCAGGGCAGGGCAGGGCAGACCAGATGGGCATTGCATGCCAGAAGGAAAGGGCGGGGCAGATGGGCAGGGCAGGGCAGGGCAGGGCAGGGCAGACCAGATGGACAGTGCATGCCAGAAGGAAAGGGCGGGGCAGATGGGCAGGGCAGGGCAGGGCAGGGCAGGGCAGACCAGATGGACAGTGAATGCCAGAAGGAAAGGGCGGGGCAGATGGGAAGGGCAGGGCAGGGCAGGGCAGGGCAGACCAGATGGACAGTGCATGTCAGAAGGAAAGGGCGGGGCAGATGGGCAGGGCAGGGCAGGGCAGGGCAGGGCAGACCAGATGGACAGTGCATGCCAGAAGGAAAGGGCAGGCCAGATGGGCAGGGCAGGGGAAATAGACAGGGCAGTGCAATGTTGAGGTTGAGGGTCACAGGTGTGGGTTAAGGGGCACAGGCGTGGGTTGAAGGGCACAGGTGTGGGTTGAAGGGCACAGGTGTGGGTTGAAGGGCACAGGTGTGGGTTGAGGGTCACAGGCGTGGGTTGAGGGTCACAGGTGTGGGTTAAGGGGCACAGGCGTGGGTTGAGGGGCACAGGCGTGGGTGGAGGGGCACAGGCGTGGGTTGAAGGGCACAGGCGTGGGTTGAAGGGCACAGGCGTGGGTTGAGGGGCACAGGCGTGGGTTGAGGGGCACAGGCGTGGGTTGAGGGGCACAGGCGTGGGTGGAGGGGCACAGGCGTGGGTTGAAGGGCACAGGCGTGGGTTGAAGGGCACAGGCGTGGGTTGAGGGGCACAGGCGTGGGTTGAAGGGCACAGGCGTGGGTTAAGGGGCACAGGCGTGGGTTGAGGGGCACAGGTGTGGGTTGGAGCAGGCGTGGGTTGAGGGGCACAGGCGTGGGTTGAAGGGCACAGGCGTGGGTTGAGGGGCACAGGCGTGGGTTGAAGGGCACAGGCGTGGGTTGAGGGGCACAGGCGTGGGTTGAAGGGCACAGGCGTGGGTTGAGGGGCACAGGCGTGGGTGGAGGGGCACAGGCGTGGGTTGAAGGGCACAGGCGTGGGTTGAAGGGCACAGGCGTGGGTTGAGGGGCACAGGCGTGGGTTGAAGGGCACAGGCGTGGGTTGAAGGGCACAGGCGTGGGTTGAGGGGCACAGGTGTGGGTTAAGGGGCACAGGCGTGGGTTGAGGGGCACAGGTGTGGGTTGAAGGGCACAGGCGTGGGTTGAAGGGCACAGGCGTGGGTTGAGGGGCACAGGTGTGGGTTAAGGGGCACAGGCGTGGGTTGAGGGGCACAGGCGTGGGTTGAGGGGCACAGGCGTGGGTTGAGGGGCACAGGCGTGGGTTGAGGGGCACAGGCGTGGGTGGAGGGGCACAGGCGTGGGTTGAAGGGCACAGGCGTGGGTTGAAGGGCACAGGCGTGGGTTGAGGGGCACAGGCGTGGAATGAAGGGCACAGGCGTGGGTTGAGGGGCACAGGTGTGGGTTGAGGGGCACAGGCGTGGGTTGAGGGGCACAGGCATGGGTTGAAGGGCACAGGCGTGGGATGAGGGGCACAGGCGTGGGTTGAAGGGCACAGGTGTGGGTTGAGGGGCACAGGCGTGGGTTAAGGGGCACAGGCGTGGGTTGAAGGGCACAGGTGTGGATTGAGGGGCACAGGCGTGGGTTAAGGGGCACAGGCGTGGGTTGAGGGGCACAGGCGTGGAATGAAGGGCACAGGCGTGGGTTGAAGGGCACAGGCGTGGGTTGAAGGGCACAGGCGTGGGTTGAGGGGCACAGGCGTGGGTTGAAGGGCACAGGCGTGGGTTGAGGGGCACAGGCGTGGGTTGAGGGGCACAGGCGTGGGTTAAGGGGCACAGGCGTGGGTTGAAGGGCACAGGCGTGGGTGGAGGGGCACAGGCGTGGGTTGAGGGGCACAGGCGTGGGTTGAGGGGCACAGGCATGGGTTGAAAGGCACAGGCGTGGGTTGAGGGGCACAGGCGTGGGTTAAAGGGCACAGGCGTGGGTTGAGGGGCACAGGCGTGGGTTGAGGGGCACAGGCGTGGGTTAAAGGGCACAGACGTGGGTTGAGGGGCACAGGCGTGGGTTGAGGGGCACAGGTGTGGGTTGAGAGGCACAGGCGTGGGTTGAGGGACACAGGTGTGGGTTGAGGGGCACAGGCGTGGGTTAAGGGGCACAGGCGTGGGTTGAGGGGCACAGGCGTGGGTTGAGGGGCACAGGCGTGGGTTGAGGGGCACAGGCGTGGGTTGAGGGGCACAGGCGTGGGTTAAAGGGCACAGACGTGGGTTGAGGGGCACAGGTGTGGGTTGAGGGGCACAGGTGTAGGTTGAGGGGCAGAGGCGTGAGTTGAAGGGCACAGGCGTGGGTTGAGGGGCACAGGCGTGGGTTGAAGGGCACAGGCGTGGGTTGGAGCAGGCGTGGGTTGAAGGGCACAGGCGTGGGTTGGAGGGCACAGGCGTGGGTTGAAGGGCACAGGCGTGGGTTGAGGGGCACAGGCGTGGGTTGAGGGGCACAGGTGTGGGTTGAAGAGCACAGGCATGGGTTGAAGGGCACAGGCGTGGGTTGAAGGGCACAAGTGTGGGTTAAAGGGCACAGGCTTGGCTTGAAGGGCACAGGCGTGGGTTGAAGGGCACAGGCGAGGGTCGCACCTGGCCCTCAGCTCATCGCTCTTGTCGCCCTGGGCAACACCGTGCAGCCTCTGCTCCTCGTCATCATTGAGGCTGTTCGCCAGCCCCTTTGCAGGACCATCCAGCCGCATGTCCAAAAGCCCCTCCCCGGTGAGCCCCTCCGGCACCACCATCAGCAGGTTGCCTTCGTCTAGGAGCTCGGCGTCGAGATCCTTGGCAGCGGCGGCGGAGGAGGCGGAGGAGGGTAGCGTGGCAGCGGCCTTGCCCGTGTCCTCGTCCAGAAGCTTCTGGCGCCGCTGCAGCTGTTTGGCAGCCGCTGCTATGAAGAGCTCTTCGTCACGAGCAGCTTCCTCTTGGGTCTGGTCACGATAAAGTCTACGGGGGGCCCGGAAAAATGGGGAAATGGGGGAAATGGGGGAAATGGGGGAAATGGGGTCCGCACTTGAATGGGCATCTGACGCATTTGACCAGTGGGAGGAAGAGCGGCCCCGGGGAAAAAATAAGGCCGGGCCTTGAATGGGCATCTGATGCCATCGACCAGTTTAGAACAATGCATACTCGCTGGGCCCCGCTGAATGCTCGGCCGGATGGGGCTGGAAGGGAATACTTAAGGTCCAGCTACCATGCACAGCCAGGACCATGGTGCAGCCATAGTACCCTCCTATGTGAGGGGGCAGGAACATAGAACCCGGTGATCTAGACAGGGGGAGAGAGAAGATGGTGTGGCGGGTTAGACCATCGACCAGTAGGAGGTAGAGCGGGGCATGGATCGTCTTTTTGTGTCCAAGGGGAAGTTTTACTGAGCGTCCCTGAACTTCTTGGGACTCTCCCCCAGAGGGAGGCATAACATTAAGCATGGTTGGGGTTCCAAGAAATGAGGTTTTTTCAGGATCCATAGATATATTTAATACGTATAGTACGTATACCAGATTATTTGTAACGCATCAGAAATTGTCCAAAACCATACGCTAAGGGTATATAGGGCTCAGATTTGGTAGCATCTGTACAGAATTTTCAGGATCCATAGGTATAGTAGTGGCTGTACAGAAGACAAAGTCAGGGTAGAGCTTAGACATCGGGAGCCTACGGAAGTCCTGAGCCAGGCAAGTGGGTACGGTATATGCAGCACAATGAAGAATTTTCTCCATGTAAGCAAGTGCATGAGGCACGAGAAACAGAAGATGCAAACTTTTGCCCCTCCATCCAAAGCAAGATCACCTCTCAAGATCTTGTTCCCGCATTCCAAACAGCGCAGAAAAGTGCAGGATAACCTCTCCGTCGTCGCACTGGACCAGCACAGGGAGGACCGGGGCCTCGTCCAGAGAGGCATCTGCAGCGTCCTCCTCGACCTCCGGTTGCTGCTTCGCGGCAGCAGCTGTCAGGGCTGCAGGTGGTGCGGGTGTGGGTGTAGATGCTGAAGCAGCCGCGCCATCCTCCTCATCGTAGTCATCGTCACCGTCAGCATCTCCCACTAGCCAGGTGGAGGGCATCGCGGGCGCCCTGAGGGGACAGGTGGCATGAGGGGATGGGTGGCATGCTTTTTCATAGGCACAGCCCCAAAAATGCACAAAGGAAAACGACTTTTGTAATCAAACTCTTCAGGAAGTCTAACACACGAGCGTTTAGAAAATAAAAAGGCGCTCGGTATGCATTGGAGTGTGGAACGGAGAGGAGGGCTCGCAGATAAGGCTGTCCTGTCTCACACTACCTTCGGGTACTGGACATATAAGGCTGTCTTGTCTCACACTACCTTCAGGTACTGGACAAATGATTCAATGTCCCATGCAATCCTGCAAGCCCACATGGCGAGCATGCACGGGGTGGACGCTTGCATGGGTGCATGGGTGCATGGGTGCATGGGCGCATGATTCACAGCGACTCACATGGGAGTGGATCGCACGGGTGGCCGGACGGGCGTTTCGTCCTCCGCCATCTCAGTCTCATCAGCAAAGTCAACCGCATCTTCTCCAGGTCCAACGGGTCGATTCTGGTCACCCAGCTCCACACTGCTGTCACCCCTGCCAATGGCCTGCGCATGGGAGGCAGTAGAGACTCACTCCACATGCCTCTGCTGGTATTCCCCTGTATGCAGATGTACGCGAATCGCACCTTCAGATCCAGGTCGTTTGCCACTTGCGAGGACAAACCAGCCAGCTGATCCTTTGCATCCTGCACGCCTCGAGGATGCCAGACTGATTCAGGTGAGACCAGGTTGTGTTCGAGCTTTTCAAATGTGTCACCTCGTCGAGGTAATCGATGTCTGCTTTCCCCTTCGCATCGACATTGCCGAAGGCGAACCCCAGTAGCAGTTTGTCCCCCGCTTCCTCATCGCTATCGCTCATTGCACCGAGCGTATTTACATAATCAAGTGTGCATGGTCAATTATTACCAAGCTAGTAAAAAGGAGTGACCGAAATTTCAGTGTGTTGGACACAAGGAAAGTTTCGATTGGGTGTACGAAGTGTGAGACCGGCCGCCCCACCCTAAAACATGAGCGCTAACACAAAAACAGCCCGGGTGCGCTGGTGACCTCGTCGGCAGGTGAGAAAAGGCGAGCTGGGGCAGGGAAGGAGAACGAACAACAAGCGCATGTAAAGCCGCAGTAACTCGTGCGCTTTGCTCGTCCGTGAAAGGCAGGGGGGGAACTGGGGGGAAAGGTTTGATTTAGATCAAAAAAAACAAGTGCCCTCCTCTCCACCCCACGAGCCTGAGCACTCAATATACCCTTGCCCTACACCATCATAGGCCAAACCAGAAAAAAGGCAGCAACGCCTATGAAAGGTCGACAAAACAACTATCTCTAACCCGCTGGACCCAAAGGGGAGCCAGCCCATGTTAGCCAGCCCAGGCAGTGCACCATGGAGCCAGCCCATGTTAGCCATGCCCATGGAACCAAAGGGGAGCCAGACCATGCTAGCCATTAAAATTCTGTTGGCTACCGAACTCTCGTCAAGCTCTACAACTTTGGATAATGGATTCTTTCCAGTTAATGACGTTACACCTCTGGGCCCTGCCGATGCCCTTAGGGGTCGGTCAGACTGCGTTGCGTTTGAGGTTGCGTTTGGACTTCCAAACGCAAACGCAGACGCGAAACGCAGGGGGGGGGGGGGGGGGTAGCGTTTGGATAAAACATTGGTATGTTTAAATGGAATCAACTGCGCCCTTATCTTCTGATTTATGATTATGAATGTCAAACGCAACCCACCAAACGCGATAGTCTGACCGACCCCTTAGCCTCTCCTTCACACCAGGTTGTTCCCATTTGTTGTTTGCCACCCCCACGCCCCCCTCCATGGTTACGTCCGTGAGGACAGACGTCGTGGTCCTGACTGTGTGTCTATTCACCCAGTGCATGGCCCCTGGTGGGTGGCAGGACAGCCACGAGGGCCGACACACGCAACGTCTCTGGACACACGGAGCAGATTAATGACGTAACACCTCTAGCCCCTGCTTAAGAAGGCTCGGCATTCTGGGCGGGAGGGGAAAAACTGAAGGCCAGGGGAGAAAGGAAAGAAACAGGCGTGGTAATTTATGGTAAATTAATGGCGTCACACCTCTGGGCCATGCTGCAACGAAGCTCGGCCACGTCGGCAAACAAGAAGTCAGCTAGGAAAGTCAAGGGAGAAAACACAAGTGGAAAGAATAGAAATCAAGTTCACCCACCCGACAAAAAGAACTCAATTCATGGTGAGTGAGGCATCTCATCTGGGCCTGTTGGAAGGGTGTGAATGACTTATGGGCTCCCCTCTGTCCTGTTGGTACGGTACCACACGTTGGACAACAGGTCAATGACGTTACACCTCTGGGCCCTGCTGGACAATAGGTGTTCGATCATTGAGTCAAATATCGGTGTACGGCATTTAAAATCCCGTATTCCTGAAGCCACGCTCAGGCGTTTTCTTTCTTTCTAGTCATGCTGCCACGCTCTGGGCCTTGCTTACATATCTTTGCATTCTTTCAAGTATTTAGGGGCAAAGGATACAGATAGCACGGCCTTCGTGTTTCGTGGGTGAACTTGTAACCTTTCTGTCCTCTTATGCCTTGACTTTCCTAGCTGTCTTTTTGTTCGCCGACGTGTCCGGGCTTCATTTCAGCATGGCCCAGAGGTGAAATGTCATTAACATATTTGTGTAGCTGTGCTGCCATTGCGACGTGCCTAAATCTGATGTACAAATAATTGGGTACTGCTTTCCTAATCAGGGAGAGTTTTGTCAGCTAATTAGATATAGAGTAGGGACACCAGTTTTCCGCCAAATCTTCGTGGAGAAGCAGCAGGCCGGTGTAGAGATTAAAACTAAAAGCGGGTAGTTTGTGGAGAGCAGAGCCGGCAGGAAAAGTGGAGCATTGGCGTCTGTTACAAAAATGTGACAATTGGGCGCGGCCGACCCTTTTTGAGCAGGGCCCAGGGGTGTAATGTCGTTGACACAAATGTGGTAAGTGAATAAAATACTGGGAGTCAGTCGCACGCGCTATGCTATTATATATACGCTCACGGTATGGGTGAAAGGTTTGATTTCAAGCGACAGCACTTGTTACTTGAGATCAACATACCAAACATTCTAGCAAATCCTGAAGGTAATAGTGACGTCCGCGGGTGGCTCTGGATATTTAAGAGCTGGGGGTGAACTTGGTGGCATAGATAAAGGCATTGTTGGCAACGGGGTCGGCCAGGTGGGTGGTCAGGTTCTCAAGGGGGCCCTTTCCGGTCACGATGGCCTGCACGTAGAAGCCCAGCATGGAGAACATGGCCAGGCGTCCGTTCTTGATCTCCTTGACCTTCAGCTCGGCGAAGGTGTCAGGGTCGTCTGCCAGGCCCAAGGGGTCGAAGGGGCCACCAGGGTACAGGGTGTCCAGGTCTTCGAGGCCAACAGACTCGGCAGCACCACCGGCGCGGAAGGCCTCAGCCTGTCCCATCAGGATAACCTGGCAGGCCACGATGGCAACGATGGACTGGGCGTGGATCAGGCTGGACTGGCCCAGGTAGTCAAGGCCACCGTCAGCGAAGATCTGGGCGCCGGCCTTGAACCAGACGGGCTGGGCGTTGGGGGACTGGTCAAGCTCAGGGACAAGGCAGCCCAGGGCGCCAAGCATGGCCCAGCGGGCATGGATGACCTCAGTGGTGCGGTACCTGGAGAAGGTCTCAGGGTCGGCGGACAGACCAGCGGTGTCCTGCAAAGGGAAGGGAGAAGATTGATTTAGTATCAGGAGACAAGTGTACAAAGATAATAACTCATTCATGGTTAACCAGAGGAGATTGTGATACATATTTGAATGACCCATCCTCATCTGGGTTAGAGGAAGACATGCGCACGTTGTGTGTCATGCTCACAAGTGTGCATAGTGACTGATGTTGGGGCAGCGACGGGCATGTGCCCCAAGGGCTGCGCATGTCGACTGAGAATGTTGCGCACTTACCCAGCCATAGTCGCCAGGGAACTCTCCAGTCAGGTACGAGGGGGAGGCGGTGAAGGGGCCCAGGAAAAGGGACCTCTCAGGGCCATACCACTGAGATAGGGAGGGCGGGTGAGGGGATTCAGTACCGAGTCAGAAGAAAGTAATGAAACATATCAGGGACGTATGCTGGTGTAGAAGCTGGGGAAGTGCTAGGGGCATTTGGCACGAATGCAAACTGCTGGACCGGAGGAATGAGTGGCACCGATAGTCACTGATATGACCCCTCGAGACGGAGGTTGCGAAGGACTAGGTAGCGGGAGGCTGGGTTCCTCGAGGCCACTTTTCAGCGACGATGCGTACTAGGCTTAAATCTCATCGACTGAGCGTAGGCCTCACCATGGAGTCGGAGGAGACCTTCTTGGACACGGTCTTCTTGGCAGCCTGCACCATGACGGTGGAGCGCCTGGACACGGTGGACATGGCCTGCTTCTTCATGAGGGCAGACATTTCAAGTGGCGACGAATAGAAGGATGTGAGAGTGCTTGGGTGTGCTGTTGAAGCCGAATCGAGCAGGCTTTATGGGCCCCATCATGCTGCCCGAAAGTGTGAAAGATCGCGCGTGAATCAGAACCGCCCCTTGGTAGAAAAAAGCGTTGGCCTTCAAACACGTACCCAGACTTGAGACCCAGATTTGAGACGGTTGGTGCGTCCGGTCCGAAGACAAGGCGGTTCAGAGCGGTGGTTCACGGTTAAGATACTGCACTTTAATTGCAGGCGGATACTGCTGCGAACTGGTTGTGACGCTTCACTAATCCAGGATGGCAAAAATATGCACGCAATGCAGTACGTTATGTTCCACATTAGCGGGCATGGCCCCTTGAAGTATCGATTCTGTAACAAACAAACAATGAGGTGCATGAAACGCCCTATCTTCCCCGAGGAATCCAACATTACGATTCCCTGTTTTTATCAGCTGCAGTTCTTGGTGGGATTACATGCATGCATGCCCCTGCTCTGAACCGTGCATGTGACAGCTCTTGATAATAACCATGCTTTCAACTGATCTGGACCATGCTTTCAACTGATCTGGGCCATACTTTCAACTGATCTGGACCATGCTTTCAACTGATCTGGACCATGCTTTCAACTGATCTGAACCATGCTTTCAACAGGTGTGTACCATGCTTTCAACTGATCTGGACCATGCTTTCAACTGATCTGAACCATGTTTTCAACAGATGTGTACCATGCTTTCAACTGATCTGGACCATGCTTTCAACTGATCTGAACCATGTTTTCAACAGATGTGTACCATGCTTTCAACTGATCTGGACCTTGCATTAAGCTGATCTGGATCATGCATGGTGCTAATCTAGACCGCGTATGTAGCTGATCTAGACCATGCATGCAGCTGCTGTGGACCATGCGTCCATGCACACAGGTAATCCGTAACCCGCCTACACGGTTGGGTTGGATCGAGGACGTGTGGTTCTTGTTGACGACACTCAACCGCAAGCAGTACGTTATTCTGTAATGCTGTAATTCTGTATGCCCGTGGGTTGATGACACCTCTGGGCCTCGGCGCCCTGCTAAAAAGGGTATGCCCGTGGGCATGCCGTGCTGTTGACACAAGGGCACAGAGTTCAGTGGCCACTTCGCCTAGCCCGTTCCACACGATGGCATGCCGCAGCATACCGAGGGAGAGCAATGTCTCCAATGCTTCTCTCTTAAAGGTGGCCCCAACGGGCCTAATCGCAACGTTTGCCATTATGTTTAAATGAGTCATGTCGTGACCAGGGTCATGCCCTAGCAATTTCACATGGATCTCTAATAAACCCACATTTCGCGTAAGCTCATGTTCATCATGAACTCTCACGGGAACATGCATCACACTTTTGACATAGACATGGAATTCATACCTCTTCAAATGAGAGCCCTAGCTTTTGCACATGGCCAACTGTCAAGCTCCTACAGACCCATGACGTATTTCGTCAAGTCAATTACGTAACACCTCTGGGTCCTGGACAAAAGGCTGGAAAAGAAAGACAAAGGAAGTTGCAGCCTCTGAAAACTGTCACAGTATATTACCGTATACGTGACAGAACCGTTTAGACCGCAGTTAGCGGCCGCGGAGCCTCCGCAGCTTATCTGCGGAGTCTCCGGATTTGAACTGAGACCTAGAAACCCGTTTACGCAGGGTGATTTAGAATAATCTGTACTCTGAATTGGGCCTGCCGGGTCCCTGTATCCCGGCAATTGCCTAAGCTACTACTTTTGTCCCTTTTGAAGGACAGGCCTCTGGTGTAAAGAGTATAGGCCTAGCTCTCACGGATACTAGTAGCCCTTGCTCGCCACTAAGTCAGTACCTTACACTTCAGTCAAGTCTAGCACCACGGAAAGTGGTGATAGCATAAGCAAGTGACAAGCGAGACCCATCCAGATCACTGGTCATCCCCAGCCGACGCGATCTACGGAGCTCGCCCTGAAGAGCACGCGACCTACGGTGCCGATCCCTGACTACTCGTCCATCGGAGACGACTAATCAGGCAAGCAGTCCCAAGCAGATATTCACCTAAATAGACCAGGAGGCGCAAAGCCGACCAGGAGCTCTCGGCGTACCAGCTTCCAGCTGAGTCCGCCCGGCGACAAAACCCACGGACAAAGTCACTTCCGTCGCCGTTCCTTCGCAACCCCGAGCATCCCCGCTCTCAGTGTCCTTCAAAAGGGACAAAAGTGGTATTGCAGCCTGATCAGCTGCTTGCCAACGAGTTCCTCGCTGAGGGAAGCTAAGCTTGTCTGACCTGGAATATTTTTTTTGAATTGTTCGCCTTGGACAGCTTGAAAAAGCACCTCTGTCGCTGCATTCTGCTTGGGCTTTTCGCGCCAAATTAGATCTTGCAAACTCCAGCTGTGAAGAGCCTTGGGGAGAAGCTCGAAGATCCAGTTGTGGAGTTATAAACCCAGCTTGATTCCCTGTGCATTGAGCGTGGCAGCTTGGTGTTGAGTCCAGGAGAGGCTTGAAGAACTGGCTGGGGATTTATCCTGCAGATAATTACCTGTATGACTGCAGATTGAGATCAGGTGGATCCAATCTTTCATCATTGACAGAAGTGAACTTGTGGATAGAACATCCAGGTTTGAAATTTTGTGGGTGTACCAAAGGATCCCCGCAGGACCGCAGAGCTGAACGGACACTACGCAAGAGGCTACCTCCGCGTAGGACGCGAGACATCCACGCGGGACGTGTGCCATCTAGAAGCAGCCCAGCCAGCAAAGGTGGGAAGTACTAAAAAGGGCGAAGGAGGATTCCGCCAGATTAAAAATCAGCAAGCAGAAAAAAGGGCGAAAGAGGATTCCGCCAGATTAGAAATTAGCAAGCAGAAAAAAGGGCGAAGGAGGATTCCGCCAGATTAAAATTAGCGAGCAGAAAAGAGGGCGAAGGAGGATTCCGCCAGATTAAAATTAGTGAGCAGAAAAGCAGAAAGGCGAGGCCTACCCAGCTTAATCCCATGAGCCAATAGAAATGGACGCAGAGACCTAGGCAGTGGGCCAGAATACGCGACGCAGAAGAGGCTGATGAGAGTGGCAAGCGCTGCGCAGTGCGTTCAAAAGGAGAACGGGACGATGCCCCGTGGTGGAAGTCAGGTGATCAGGAAACCTGCAGATCTGCAGGCGGTGGGTGAAGCAAAAGCCGCCACTGCGGAATGGCCCCCAGTAAAAAGGAAGGAGGATCTGGCTCAGCCAATAGGGTGGAACAGGCTAGGGCAGTGGGCCACTGGAGTGTGGAAAAGTGTGTGTGACGCAGAGCAGGCGGGGTTAAGCAGTCTGGCTATGCCCCAGCAGCGCGCACCCTTGGAGGCATTGACCAGGTGTATGGAGCAGCCAGGTAATCAGGTGTCCCCCAACGGCTGGTCCATGTTTGATATCCTCAGCAATGACAGTGAGCCAAGTCCCAGGCACCTGATCAACTGTATTACGGCAGAGAGTGCCGGCCCACCCAGGCAGGATAGCCTGGTAGCTAGCGAGCAGCTGCACCTGATCAACTGTATTACGGCAGAGAGTGCCGGCCCACCCAGGCAGGATAGCCCGGTAGCTAGCGAGCAGCTGCACCTGATCAACTGTGTTCCGATAGGGAATGCTTTTTCACCCAAACCAGTGACCGGTGGCTGCGAGCCAAGCCAACTGCAGGTGCAGGCGTCACGGCTGGGTTTGCAGAGAGAGGCGGTTCCTGTGACACCTGCAGTGACCGGTGGCTGCGAGCCAAGCCAACTGCAGGTGCAGGCGTCACGGCTGGGTTTGCAGATGGAGGCAGTTCCTGTGACACCTGTAGGGATCGGTGGCTGTGAGCCAGACCAACTGCAGGTGCAGGCATCACGGCTGTGTTTACAGATGGAGGCAGTTCCTGTGACACCTGTAGGGATCGGTGGCTGTGAGCCAGACCAACTGCAGGTGCAGGCATCACGGCTGTGTTTACAGATGGAGGCAGTTCCTGTGACACCTGTAGGGATCGGTGGCTGTGAGCCAGACCAACTGCAGGTGCAGGCATCACGGCTGTGTTTGCAGAAGGAGGCAGTTCCTGTGAAAACTGTGGTGGCCGGTGGCTGCGAGCCAAGCCAACTGCAGGTGCAGGCGTCACGGCTGGGTTTGCAGAGAGAGGCAGTTCCTGTGACACGTGTAGGGATCGGTGGCTGTGAGCCAGGTCAACTGCAGGTGCATGCGTCACGGCTGTGTTTGCCGAGGGAGGCAGCCCATGTGACACCTGTGGCGGCCGCTGGCTGTGAGCCAGGCCAACTGCAGGTGCATGCGTCACGGCTGTGTTTGCAGAGAGAGGCAGTTCCTGTGACACCTGTGGTGACCGATGGCCACGAGCCGTGCCAACTGCAGGTGCAGGCGTCACGGCTGTGTTTTCAGATGGAGGACGTTCCTGTGACACCTGGGGTGGCCGGTGGCTGTGAGCCAGGCCAACTGCAGTTGCAGGCGTCACGACGGTGTTTGCAGAGGGAGGCAATTCATGTGACACCTGTAGGGATCGGTGGCTGTGAGCCAGGCCAACTGCAGGTGCAGGCGTCACGTTTGTATTTGTCAAGGGAGGCAGCCCATGTGACACCTGTGGTGGCCGGCGGCTGCGAGCCGGACCAACTGCATCCGTGGGAGCAGAAGCTGAACCAAAAGGTGGCTGAGGAACCAGTTGGCCCAAGTGAGGTTGAGGACCACGAGCACAGGCAAGCGCCGGTGCTGGTGCAGATGCACCAGCCAGAAGAGGATGGGCCTGTCACACCACCAGTGGCAGCAGCTCCAGGAGGGGTCCATGTGCCAATATCAGAACCAGGGGCGGCCCAGCAGGCCAGCAAACAGCTGGAGGCGGCAGAGAATCCTGGGGGGTCAGAGGAGCAGGGAATCTCCATACCCATGCTGAGGGAAAAGGTTAATTTGTACCGGCAGAAGCTCAAAGGAATGGCCAGGCAGCTGTGGGTGGCCAGGCAGCCAATAATAGCAGTGAAGATGAGGATGACCAGACAGCTGAGGATAGTGAAGCATCGCTTGGAACATGCCAAACAGAACCTACAGGCGCGGCTGCCTACAGGTGAGGAAGAGGAAGAGCAGCAGCTGCAGCAGACAGCCATGGTTACATGGCACGTGGCACTACCCGGGGGGCACGGGGCTGAGCAGGCCAGCCATGAGGCGAAAAAAGAGGCACAGCCGCCGCAGCACCAGGAGTGCATGCCCAGATTGCCCAGGCAGGAGGGCTTCCGCTCAGCAGAGCCGTGTGGGCCAGTGGGTCAAGCCAGCCCTAGCCTGAGTCTGGGCCCTGACGGCTGCAGCAAGTCCAGCCAGGCAATGGCAGGCAAGGCAGCTGACAGTAACGTGGAAGCAGCTAGGAGCAGCAGGTCTCCGGTGCCAGCACACGTGGACATCAGCAGCAGCAGGAATGTGTGCCTGGTAGCAATCCATGCTGCGGTGCCTGCAGATGTGGAGCTGGCCAGGATCTGGGAGAATCGCGCAACAGGTGCCCGTCAGCAGCCGATGGAGGTGCCGGTTAAAAGAGGGGCGGGATCCACAGTCTACGGGACGCCGCTGTCCAAGTTTACGCCCAGTGTGGGCAGACTTGTGCAGACACCCAAGGAGGGATCTAGCAGCCAGATGCGAGCAGGCGGCAGCCACAAGGAAATCCTGCGCGGATTTTATCAAGGTACAGCACAGGCGCAGGATACCAGACCTAGAGAGCCAGAGCGCTCCAGAACCGTGGATGTGGTGAGCGGCGAAGGGGAGCCAGAGAAGCAGTTGCAGCCATTCGGTTGGGCCGGACTTTTGCAGTGGGCAACAAACCTGTGGAAGGAAGTGTGCTCTAGGACATTCGCGCAGCTCCAGGATCAAGTCACAGCCATCGAGGAGTTCAGGGCCCATCATCTGCAAGGATGGGCAACAAAAGCCATGATGGGTATTTCCCACACCGGGCAGGACAGGGCAATGCTGTTGGCCGCCCTTGGACAGATGTCCAAGGGAGGGGCAGGACGCGAAGCAGCCCTTGCTGTTAAGGCCTTCGCAGATGAATGGTGCGACGGGGTAACAGGACATCAGGTGGAACCTGCATCTGAGCCAGAAGATGAGGAGGATCAGGTATGGGAAGGATTTAAAACAGCGGTGCAGCGGCCTGAGGAGCTCAGGGAAGTCCAAAGGTGGCAGCAGCAAGCAAGAACCGCGCCAACCCCAACACTCAGATCTGAGGTTCTTGAGGTCAGCAGCGAGCCAAGCCTCAGGGGGCGGCCAAGGGGCAGGGAAGAGCCCAGGGCCAGTAGCCCAGCCGCCAGCGAAAGGGCGGAGTTGACTAGCCGATCGCTGGCCAGGATGGCTGAGCAAGGCGTAGCAACGCGCAGAGCAAACAGGCAAGAGTCTTATGCACTCCTGCGCATAATCGAGGACAAAGAGAATACATGCCAGGAAACCCAGGTGGATTACATCGAGGAGTTCCTGAGGAAAAGGCAAGAGGGCGCAGCAAGAGGAACACAACAGGACGAGCATGTAGGCAGTGTGCGCAGGGGGCAGGCAGACAGGGGGCGCATGTAGGCAGCCGCCCAGGGGGCAGGCAGACAGCAGGGAACAGCCAAATCGGCAAAGCCAGGAGCCGCCCAGAGGGCAGGCAGACAGCTGGGAACAGCCGAATCGGCAAGGCCAGGAGCCGCCCAGGGGGCAGGCAGACAGCTGGGAACAGCCAAGGCAGCAAAGCCAGGAGCCACCCAGGGGAACAGATGAATGCAGCAGGGGAGCACAGCAGGCTCGGCAAAGCCAGGAGCCGCCCAGAGGGCAGGCAGGACCGGGCAGAGCACATCCTTGGAGGCCCGGGTCGGGCGACAGACCAGGCAGAAGTGAGACCGGGAGGCAGCCGCGCGACGGGAGTAGAAGCTCCGCAGGAAGAGCAGGCAGACAGCCATCACGGGAACATCGGGAGGACGATGACAACAGATTCGACAAATACTATCCAGGTCGCAGTCCATCAGGAGGCAGAGGAGGTGGATATGGATCGCGCTCAGAATCAGCGGATTCAGAGCCAAGGGGAGCGGACAGGCGCAGGCCAAGAACCAGGCAGGAGTCCAACGACCAAGAAATGAAGAGAATCGACAGGGAGCAGGCGAGAGTGACCCTGCAGCTGCAGCAACAGATGGTCCTGCAGCTGACAGGGGTGGCCAAGGTCACCAAGATCCCAGCCATCCAAGGCAACGTGCCAGTCCTGGATATGTCGCACCCAGGCGCAGTTGCAGCCAGGAAATATTGCCAGGCGTGTGGATACTGGGGATCGCACAACAGGCTGGCAATGTCAGATGACCAGCCAGCGCTGGCTGTGGTGGCCGGAGAAATAGCTGGATCGTGCCAGTCGCCGTCAGCTATGACACTGCTGATCAAGTCGCTGGTCAAGTTTTGGGACAGCAAGCCAGCTAGCGTGGGGCCGCTGATGGCAGCCATCAGGGCGGCGCCCCATGCAGGAAACAGAAGTGCCAGAGAAGTGGAACGGATCAGGCAGCAGTGGATCGCCCCAGCCCCCAGCAGAGGAGCAGTGTTGCGAGGCCTCGCTGCTCACTTTGTGGATCAAGGTGGTTCAGGCGGAAGTGGGAAAGCCGACCTCGGATGAGAGATCCGCGATCACCAACATCAAGCTGGGAGTCAAGACCACTTTGGATCCAGAGGTCAAGCCAGAGGAGACAGTAGAGGCGTTTGCGCACAGAGTCCTGTCCACAGCAGAGTTGCTACATATCTCCAGGGATGCAGTGGACTACTTTGGCAGAAGGCACTCGGTCTCGCACATGTTCTATGAAGGGCTGCCTGTGGCCACCAGGGTCAAGCTGAGCAAGTTCGTGATCACTGTGCCAGGGTACTTGTGCATGATCGATGAGGAGCAGATCACTGTGCTGACGCAGCAGGTGGTGCTGTGGGAGAAGTTCGCCCTGGAAATGGGGGACCTGTTGGTCACAGATCACAGGCATGCGGCAGAAGAGGAGAATGAGATGGAAGAGGCAGAAGAGGAGAATGAAATGGAAGAGGAGGAAGAGGCGGATGAGGAGGAGGAGGCGCGAGAGGCTTCTTGGATGGAGAGACTTTTTGGAGAAAGATATTCCTTGGATGAAGAGAAGCCAATGTCACCCAGCGAGCGGTCCATAGATGGGCCAAGGTGGCGCTAGGCTTCCAACAAAGAGGAGGAGTCAGCCCTTGCGGAGCTTACCGAGACCTGAGGCCGAGCCCAGAGCGGCAAGGCCGCTGAGCACGTGACGTTACCCACGCCGTAACTGGCAAGGAGCGGGCAGGCGCCTACAGAGCAGAAAATGCAGACGCAGCGCGGCTTGTCCTAATACCCGGCAGGCAGTGGGCCGGCAGCCAGCGGACCGAAGACGGAAGATGCAGGATTGGAGTTAAAGCTATCGCAGCAACATGGTGAAAATTTGTTTCTCAAACACCGTAGCAGCAAGGCTACGGTAGTACATATGTTATGAAGATGATGAGCGAGGAGAATTAGTCAACTCGGGTGATGATAACACAGCAGGGGGCGGATCACGCTGCTACGGCGCACATTTCCTGTGGCCATTGAAGACCAGGCGGCTATGGCGCAGTGGGGCGAGAGCAGCGGTTGTTCTTAGCTTAACCTGATAACTTTGAAAATTTCTCTGTTTGCTAGCCAGTAGTGGGCTGAACAGCCTGGATTTGTAGGATTCTGCGCATTGCGCTTCAGCTGAGACTCGTTGGATTTTTTTCATTCTGATTGAAGAAGGCCTGAACCAGGCAGATTTGCTAAGACGATTTGAGCTTCTACGTACATATTTTCCAGAAGTTTAAAGATTCTGATTTCTGATGGTTTCTGATGATTTCTGATGGTTTCTGATGCTTTCTGATGGTTGCTGAGGGTTTCTGATGGGTTCTGACCCTTTATTGCCTGCAACCAAGCATGACACTGGTGACGGTACCGGATTCTGTGTGCCCCGATCAGGCCGGAGAGAGATCAGGGTCCCAGAGGCCTTTGTCAAGTGTGCAGAACCGTGGGTGGACCTAGGGTCCGCCACGGGTTTCAGTGAATTTTTTCTTTGATGAATTTCCTTGTGTGGATGTCCTGCAGCACATTTCCTGCAGTGGATTTTCTTCAGGGGAATTTTTTTACCGACTGACTGGATTGCAGTCAGATGTTTAGGAGGCTTCAGTGTTAGGGAACTGACAAGTTCTGGGCGTACAGATTTTGCTTTGAAAACAGCCTGAACCAGGCTGATGTGTGTATATAGCCTGAACCAGGCAGATGCGGGGGACGGCCTGAACCAGGCAGATTTGCTTTGATATTTTGATCTTCTGAGGTGTACATATTGCCAGAAGTTTCTTTCTTTCAGTACCGACCCCTTTTTCCGGCTCCCAGCGCATGCCCTCTAGGCTTAACGCTGAGGAGCGGGGGGCGAGTGAAGTAGTAGGGGCTGTACCCACAAGACAGGGACACCCAGACATTACCCCTAGGCAGAGAGACTTCCTGCTAGGGCCGAACCTTACAGTAGCCAGTTAACAGCTCTTGTCTGAAGTACAAGGAGTCTGTGTGTACGGTAATGTACCGTGTTTATGAGTAGAAGGACACTTCTCTAAGGCGCCTTTACCGGAGATTCCGGAGTTTACCATATTGGCACGTTTACTGCTTTATGGTGCGACAGCTGTCACAGTATATTACCGTATACGTGACAGAACCGTTTAGACCGCAGTTAGCGGCCGCGGAGCCTCCGCAGCTTATCTGCGGAGTCTCCGGATTTGAACTGAGACCTAGAAACCCGTTTACGCAGGGTGATTTAGAATAATCTGTACTCTGAATTGGGCCTGCCGGGTCCCTGTATCCCGGCAATTGCCTAAGCTACTACTTTTGTCCCTTTTGAAGGACAGGCCTCTGGTGTAAAGAGTATAGGCCTAGCTCTCACGGATACTAGTAGCCCTTGCTCGCCACTAAGTCAGTACCTTACACTTCAGTCAAGTCTAGCACCACGGAAAGTGGTGATAGCATAAGCAAGTGACAAGCGAGACCCATCCAGATCACTGGTCATCCCCAGCCGACGCGATCTACGGAGCTCGCCCTGAAGAGCACGCGACCTACGGTGCCGATCCCTGACTACTCGTCCATCGGAGACGACTAATCAGGCAAGCAGTCCCAAGCAGATATTCACCTAAATAGACCAGGAGGCGCAAAGCCGACCAGGAGCTCTCGGCGTACCAGCTTCCAGCTGAGTCCGCCCGGCGACAAAACCCACGGACAAAGTCACTTCCGTCGCCGTTCCTTCGCAACCCCGAGCATCCCCGCTCTCAGCAGTGAAGTAGTAGGGGCTGTACCCACAAGACAGGGACACCCAGACATTACCCCTAGGCAGAGAGACTTCCTGCTAGGGCCGAACCTTACAGTAGCCAGTTAACAGCTCTTGTCTGAAGTACAAGGAGTCTGTGTGTACGGTAATGTACCGTGTTTATGAGTAGAAGGACACTTCTCTAAGGCGCCTTTACCGGAGATTCCGGAGTTTACCATATTGGCACGTTTACTGCTTTATGGTACACCTGAACGATATCTACCACGTCTTCCACAAAAGCTAGGGCGTTGCCATGAAATCGGGGGTGGATGGCAAAAAGTAAACATGTCAATGACATAACACCTCTGGGTCCCGCTCAAAAAGCTCGGTCGCGTGAGCGCCCAACGGTCCCGTTGGAAGGAAAGAAAATAAACGTAAGCAAGTAAAGAGGAAGACACTCAAGGAGGTAAAAAGGAAGAAACTTAAGGAAGTAAAAAGGAAGAACCTTAAGAAAGTAAAAAGGAAGAAACTTAAGGAAGTAAAAAGGAAGAAACTTAAGGAAGTAAAAAGGAAGAAAGTTAAGGAAGTGAAAAGGAAGAAACTTAAGGAAGTAAAAAGGAAAAAACTGAAGGAAGTGAAAAGGAAGAAACTGAAGGAAGTAAAAAGGAAGAAACTTAAGGAAGTGAAAAGGAAGAAACTTAAGGAAGTAAAAAGGAAGAAACTGAAGGAAGTAAAATGGAAGAAACTTAAGGAAGTAAAAAGGAAGAAACTGAAGGAAGTAAAAAGGAAGAAACTTAAGGAAGTGAAATGGAAGAAACTTAAGGAGGTAAAAAGGAAGAAACTTAAGGAAGTAAAAAGGAAGAAACTGAAGGAAGTGAAAAGGAAGAAACTTACGGAAGTGAAAAGGAAGAAACTTAAGGAAGTAAAAAGGAAGAAAGTTAAGGAAGTGAAAAGGAAGAAACTTAAGGAAGTAAAAAGGAAGAAACTTACGGAAGTGAAAAGGAAGAAACTTAAGGAAGTAAAAAGGAAGAAACTTAAGGAAGTAAAACGGAAGAAACTTAAGGAAGTAAAACGGAAGAAACTTAAGGAAGTAAAAAGGAAGAAACTTAAGGAAGTAAAAAGGAAGAAACTTAAGGAAGTAAAACGGAAGAAACTTAAGGAAGTAAAAAGGAAGAAACTTAAGGAAGTAAAAAGGAAGAAACTTAAGGAAGTAAAAAGGAAGAAAGTTTAGGAAGTGAAACGGAAGAAACTTCAGGAAGTAAAAAGGAAGAAAGTTAAGGAAGTGAAACGGAAGAAACTTAAGGAAGTAAAAAGGAAGAAAGTTAAGGAAGTGAAACGGAAGAAACTTAAGGAAGTGAAAAGGAAGAAACTGAAGGAAGTGAAAAGGAAGAAACTTAAGGAAGTAAAAAGGAAGAAAGTTAAGGAAGTGAAAAGGAAGAAACTTAAGGAAGTAAAAAGGAAGAAACTTAAGGAAGTGAAAAGGAAGAAACTTAAGGAAGTAAAAAGGAAGAAACTTAAGGAAGTGAAAAGGAAGAAACTTAAGGAAGTAAAAAGGAAGAAACTTAAGGAAGTGAAAAGGAAGAAACTTAAGGAAGTAAAAAGGAAGAAAGTTAAGGAAGTGAAAAGGAAGAAACTTAAGGAAGTAAAAAGGAAGAAACTTAAGGAAGTGAAAAGGAAGAAACTTAAGGAAGTAAAAAGGAAGAAACTTAAGGAAGTGAAAAGGAAGAAACTTAAGGAAGTAAAAAGGAAGAAACTTAAGGAAGTGAAAAGGAAGAAACTTAAGGAAGTGAAAAGGAAGAAACTTAAGGAAGTAAAAAGGAAGAAAGTTAAGGAAGTAAAAAGGAAGAAACTTAAGGAAGTGAAAAGGAAGAAACTTAAGGATGTGAAAAGGAAGAAACTTCAGGAAGTAAAAAGGAAGAAATTGAAGGAAGTAAAAATGTATACCAGGTTGTCCTGAGGCGTGTATTGAGGAAGCCGCCCATTTGTGCCGAAGCATGGGACACGGCTACTTCTGCTTCATGGCTCGCATGGTGAACCGCACTGGCTTTATGGGCCTCCCCGAAGAGATGAAACCCAGACAGGCTGGCATCGGCGGTTCACAATGGAGGGCATAATGCAGTTTCGATATGGAGGATGAGGCATATATCATGACCATTCATACAGTTAATTCATTGGCATACCATGCACGTCATCAACGTTCGTGCCCCCCACCAAAAAACAATTAATTAAAATTACCGTGCGGCTTTTGAATTATACAGTAATAATTTACTCATGTTACATCTTCCCCCCTCGTATGGTATGTGTGTTTTTATTCACTTTTTCTTCATCTCTTGCTTCTTGTGAGCTGGAGGGCCCAAATTAAGGGCGAAAGATTTGGCCAAGACAGTGAAGACACATCATGTGCTGATGTACAGCCTGTCATTGATGTTACACCCCTGGGCCCTGATGTACAGCCTGTGTAAAAATGTTCAGAATGCAGCTAGTAGCAATGCTTTTTATACATTTTTTAGTTACGTTATCAAATTACTTGGGCACATTTTCGCCTGCAAATACGCGTCTATCGGCTCGGTGTCCCTTTTTTGAATTTACAAAATCACGATTACCATAATCTGCCCCGCAAGCTGCATCAGCCGCTTGGAAATGTGCACGACCTAATAGGCCAATGACGTTACACCTCTAGGCCCTGCTCAAATAAGGCTCGGCCACGTGGGCGCCTAACTAAAGAGTTGGGAGGAATAGGAGGAAAGATGCATGGCCCAATAGGTGAAGTTTTGTAAGTTTTTTTTCAGTCCAACAGAGCAGTACATTTAATGCATGGAACATGTGCCCGTAATCCGGTACAGGCACTTGATACGCTAAGCCAGTATGCGAAAACCAGTGACCCAAGTAGACAAGCAACTAGCACACAACCACAAGACATGGCATGGGATGGGAATGAACCCCATAGTGCAGAAGGTAAGCCCTAGCCATAAAACATGACATGGGTGCAAAAGAGGTGCTCATGACGATTCGAACCCTACAACAACTGGTGAGTGATGAGTGGTGACACCCTTTCCCTACCCTTACCTTCTTTGGGGGGGCGAATTCCCGAAAACAGCCTCCTCAGTAGAAAAGAATGTTGTGTTCCGCAGATCTGATGAAGGCACGCTCAGGCGTTTTCTTTCTTTCTTTCTAGCAACGGGGTCATCGATCCTCTCGCTAATAATGCTTAAGTCCGTCGCCGCACACGTTTCTTTCACCGGATGGCTTTGGCAACCAGGCAAGAAAGAAAGAAAGAAAACGCCTGAGCGTGGCTTGAGGAATACGGGATTTTGAATGCCGCAAAAATCTGTCGTCATCGTCGAGCATTCGAGCAATCCACCGTTCGCGGCTCCGAAGACGATCCAACTGATGCAAACAATTGCTGACTGCTGTGTCATATTTTCCGATCGCGTTGAGTCTTCCTGGAGGCCACGAATTCAATCGAAATCAAAAGCCCCCGGCGCTCCGGCACGCGAATTGCCTCAAGGGCAATAGCTCTGCTTACCATCGAAATCGCCCTGCTTGGCCCTTTCGAAAACGGCTTTTAGGTGCATGCGTCGACGCTGTCACAGCCTGGCCACAGCAAATAATTCGACAGCCACGCCCTCCTGGTCCACAGACCTGAACGTGCACGCCCATGCTTGGCATTGAAATGAGGTCCATGCGGCCTTCGCATCCCAGCATGGGCTTACGAACAGCCTGTCCAAGAGCAGCAGCCGCTAACAGCAGCAGAAGCAACAGCCTAAGGGGCAGCCCTATGTGCATGGGGATCAGCAGTAGCCGCGGCTATAGCGGCGGCAGCAGCCTCGACATGGGGCTCTCCCACCACATTTGTAGGAACACCTGTTGTTTCAAAAGCAGCATGTGGAGCAGCAGCAACAGCAACCGCGACATCATAATGAGCAGCAGCACCAGCAGCAGTTGCAGCGGCTTCAACAGCATGTGTTCCTACAGCAGCAGCAATAGCATGAGGAGCAGCACTATGAGTTCCAGCAACATCAGAAGGAGCAGCAGCAGCAGGAGCAGCAGCAGCATAAGGAGCAGGGGCAGCAGCAGGATACAGAGCAGCAACAGCAGCGACAGCAGGAGCAACATCAGCAACAGCGGCTTGCGGCTGATGTGGCTCGGGACCCGGCAGATACGGTTCCGGAGCAGTACTGCTAGTGGCAGTACAGGTCACCCACCTGCCAGCGAGAGCGCTGCTACCGATGACATCGGCATTAAGGACCCTGATGAAGCAACTGCTTCTGCTGCTTCTGCTGCTCCTGCTGCTGCTGATCCTCGATCAGCTGCTGCCCCTCCAGCTGCTGCTCCTACTCCTGCTCCTGCTCCGGTTGCACCCGCTGTTGCGGCGACCCCATCAGGCCCCACGATCCCTTCTTTGAGCATTGGAGGAGAGGGTCTAAGCTCCTTACGGAGAATGGTACGATGGCGGTTGGGGGCACGAGGAGGGGGGTGGGTCGGTTGGTACAATGTCGGTTGGAAAGTGGGGGACTGGGGGAGGAGGAGGGGGGGGTACGATGTCGTTTTGGGGGGAATGGTAGTATGGTACGATGGCAGTTGGCGGGGGAGGAGGAGGGGGGGGGGGGGTACGATGGCGGTTGGCAGGGAGGGAGGGGGGGGGGGGGGTACGATGGCGGTTGGCAGGGGGAGGGGGGGGGGGGACGATGGCAGTGATTTTTTTAGGGCCATAAATGGCCTGAGGCCATAATTGAGGCCATAATAATTCATGCCAGAGAGAGAAAAGAATGCCTGACTGAAACAATTTAGGGGCTTTTTGCAGCCGCGAAGCGGCTGCAGCTCGGCTCCGCACCGCCATCGAGCGTTTTGGCTACTCGACTGTCAGACAGAATTGCCCTAACTCACTGCAGCTGTTCCTGTGTGGCACATTTAGTTTGGCCACCTTTCCCTTCGCCGAGGCCATTCAGCACTGGAAGGATGCAGCCACAGCGAGGGGACGCTACCGCTAATCAATAGTCGTCTGCATGTCCCATCCTCTGCATACCTGATCCTTTGCATACCGGTATCTTGGCAACTCGTTGACTTGACCAGAACTTGCCTCTCATGAATATTGGCCTTGCTTCTTTTGACTCCCAAAATTTATTTTCAATTAGTAGGCTTGAGTGGCTTTGAGGCCAGTTCTTGAGGTGCAGACTCGAATACCAGCACTCATAACATTGACTGATTGGACTGATTGGACTAGCACAGTGAAATTACAGCAGATTTGGGACAAGAATCTCGAGTTGAAGCCACACACTGGTTTACTGTTTCTGAACTTTGGGGGCTGTCTTTCTTAGCCCCCAGCATCCATGATTGGAAGTTGGAAGCGGCGGGACGCGGCCTCTTTCCAGCAGCTGGGTTGACACCAGCCATTTAAGGAAATAGATGGTATGAATAGGAACGCAAAGCTTAATTCGCTATAGAAAGAGGAACAGCCGGAAAGATTGTAAGAGCCGGTCAAGATTTCTGGGCCTCCGGCCCAAAATGACCCAGCCGGAGAACATCCACATTCCACACTTTCTCCTCTTTTTTTCAGCTTCGCCGGAGAGGCCATCGAGCTTTTCTCCGGGTTATTTTGTCTTTGTCCAAAAGTCTTCGGGAACCGACCGGTTTGTAAAGCCCTGATGCCGGTTTGGGGGTGAGGAGGGGAGGGGATTACGATGGCGGTTCGGGGATGAGGAGAGGAGGGGGTACGATGCCGGTTTGGGGGGGGAGGAGAGGGGACACGATGACGGTGGGGGGGGGGGGAGGAGGGGGGGGTACGATGGCGGTTGGGGGGGAGGAGGGGAGGAGGGTACGATGGTTGTTGGAGGGGGCGAGAGGGGAGGGGAGGACGATGTCGGTTCAGGGGGTAGGAGGGGAGGGGGGGACGATGGTTGTAAGAGGGGCGGGAGGAGGGGGGGGTATGATGGCAGTTGGCAGGGGGGGAGAATGGGGGGTGGGGGTACGATGGTGGTTGGCGGGGGGGAGGAGGTGTGTGTGTGGGGGGGGAGGGCGATGTTACTTGGGGGGAGAGGGGGGAGGGGGGGACGATGTCGGTTGGGGGGGGAGGAGGGGGGGGGGCTACGAGATTGTTCATATAGAAACAAAACAATCTACATTTGTTGTCAATGCGTTGCTTCTGTATATGCCCTTTGTTATCCTTTAATAATTGTAGGGAGTGAAGGAGTGAGGGACACATCATTTGAAAGGCGAGTGTAGCGTACACGCACGGGGATAAATACCCGCTGGCGTGCCTCGCACACCTCTAGATCGTGCGTGTACGCTACAGCGAGGCACTGAGGATACACAATGGAAGGGGCGAAGGACACATGATGCACCTTTGATATTCAGGATGAAGGAGTTAGGGACATATACTTTAAAGGCGAGGCATTGAGCATACACAATGGAAGGGGCGAAGGACACATGATGCACCTTTGATATTCAGGATGAAGGAGTTAGGGACATATACTTTAAAAGGCGAGGCATT
This sequence comes from Limnomonas spitsbergensis, assembly GCA_037349105.1. Classification (NCBI taxonomy): domain Eukaryota; kingdom Viridiplantae; phylum Chlorophyta; class Chlorophyceae; order Chlamydomonadales; genus Limnomonas; species Limnomonas spitsbergensis. The sequence continues at coordinate 1,999,198 of JAYJMM010000092.1, read as the reverse complement.
GAGCATACACAATGGAAGGGGCCAAGGATACATGATGCAACGGGTGAAGGAGTGAGGGACACATACAATATTATTGATCGATTGTTGACTTCTACATTCAGTACTATTCATCGATTGTTGACTTTTGTATACAATAGGTAATCGGGTGTGTCGCTTGATTCAGGGCCCCTATGGCTGCTTCAGAGAAATTATTTGTTCATACCGGAGGGAAGGCAATGCAAACGAAAGGCAAGGTACCCGACAGCCCGCAGGATTTAGTAGACCCCCCAGAGCAGCATACCGTAGATCTGATTTGCCTTCCCTCGGGTATTAAAACTTGATTTACTTTAATGCTGCCCTCAGGGCAAAGACTCTTAATTTCTCACTGAACACTGGCGTTGACGGTCGAGAAGTAGTGTACTCATGGATCCCTCAACCCCCAACAACGTGAATTATGGGGAATTATGGGGAAGTCAAAGCAAATCTACGGTGAAGAGGAATAATTCATTTATACCTGACAGAAGGCACTACGAACGCAAGGTACCTGTATTGATATAAATGTATGAACCTACGGTATGCATATACCGTAGACGTTCTTTGCCTCCGCAAGGAGGCAATATTCTTTTGCCGTCGCGCCTTATGAAAACCCCAACTTCGGCGGAAAACGCCACTTTGGGGACGTCAAGAAAGTTCTCCAGTGAAGCGCGCTTTAGCTAAAAACCATATTTGTTTCTCGTTTGCGGAGGAAAAACAAGTCTACAGTGCCCTGTACCATATTGGTTTTCAATGCATACCGGTTTACCTGGACCCGTTTGGATTTAAAAGCATGCACCTGGATCCGTTTGGATTCAAATGCATGCACCTGGATCCGTTTGGATTCAAATGCATGCACCTGGATCCGTTTGGATTCAAATGCATGCACCTGGATCCGTTTGGATTCAAATGCATGCACCTGGATCCGTTTGGATTCAAATGCATGCACCTGGATCCGTTTGGATTCAAATGCATGCACCTGGATCCGTTTGGATTCAAATGCATGCACCTGGATCCGTTTGGATTCAAATGCATGCACCTGGATCCGTTTGGATTCAAATGCATGCACCTGGATCCGTTTGGATTCAAATGCATGCACCTGGATCCGTTTGGATTCAAATGCAAGCACCTGGATCCGTTTGGATTCAAATGCAAGCACCTGGATCCGTTAGGACTCAAATGCATGCACCTGGATCCGTTTGGATTCAAATGCATGCACCTGGATCCGTTAGGATTCAAATGCATGCACCTGGATCCGTTTGGATTCAAATGCATGCACCTGGATCCGTTTGGATTCAAATGCATGCACCTGGATCCGTTTGGATTCAAATGCATGCACCTGGATCCGTTTGGATTCAAATGCATGCACCTGGATCCGTTTGGATTCAAATGCATGCACCTGGATCCGTTTGGATTCAAATGCATGCACCTGGATCCGTTTGGATTCAAATGCATGCACCTGGATCCGTTTGGATTCAAATGCATGCACCTGGATCCGTTTGGATTCAAATGCATGCACCTGGATCCGTTTGGATTCAAATGCATGCACCTGGATCCGTTTGGATTCAAATGCATGCACCTGGACCCGTTTGGATTCAAATGCATGCACCTGGACCTGTATTGTGATAACTGCAGACACCTGTACCCATGTGGTGATAAATGCATACTACTGCACCCCTTGGGCAGCACTAAAATAAAAGATCAAATAAGGAATTCATGTCGGAGGGAAGGTGATCCATACGTCTGCAGTCCTGCACCCACATCTATTATACCTGCTGACACCTGTACCCATATGTTTTGAAATGCATGCACCTGTACCCGTTTGGTTTTGTATGCAGATACCTGTGCCCGTATATTTCTAAATGCATGCACCTGTACCTGTTTGGTTTTATATGCATGCCCATAACTGATGACAGGTTGAGTCTACCGGGTCACAGCTGGCGTCCATCTTGGCTGTGTTCGACATGCCAGCTGCTAGGTATGAAGCCTGTGGCCAGTGTGATGTGGGAAGCTGGGGGTATTGATGCCCCTCTGACCTTACTGGGTATGAAGTGTGATGTGTGGGACGGGTGGAGGGGAGCTGGGGGTATGAAGCCTGAGACCAGTGTGGTGTGGGGATAGTGTGGAGTGGAGCTGCTAGGTATGAAGCCTGTGACCAGTGTGATGTGGGGGAAGGGTGGAGGGGAGCTGGAGGTGTGAAGCCTGTGACAAGTGTGATGCACGGGGAGTGTGTGGGGGGGGGGGGGCTGCTAGGTATGAAACATGTGACCAGTGTGATGTGTGGGACGGGTGGAGGGGACCTGGGGGTATGAAGCCTGTGACCAGTCTGGTGTGGGGATAGTGTGGAGTGGAGCTACTAGGTATGAAGCCTGTGATCAGTGGCATGTGGGGGGAGGGTGGAGGGGAGCTGGGGGTGTGAAGCCTGTGACGAGTGTGATGTGTGGGGAGTGTAGGGGGAGCTGCTAGGTATGAAACATGGGACCAGTGTGATGTGAGGGAAGAGTGGAGGGGGGCTGAGGGTATGAAGCCTGTGACCAGTTTGATGTGGGGGAAGGGTGGAGGGGAGCCGTATGGTGCTGAATCATACCCGTATTGTGCTATGGTAGTGCAATTCGGCTTAACCTGTGCCGTGCTGCATTTTGCTCCCCTAATATTACTATAAGGCTTCACTTGTGCCATAGTGTGCCCGTATCGTGCTACCTTGGTAGTACTATTCAGCTTAACCTGTGCCGTATCATGCCCTGTCTAGCTCCTTGGTAGCACAAATGGCTAACCCCGTGCTGTATCGTGCCGTATCGTGCTGCTATGGTTGTTCAATCCTGCTCAACCTGTACCGTATCATGCTGCTTACATTTGTACCACAATCCAGCTATACCTGTGTCGTGTTACTCTTCCACACACTGCATTTCTTCACACATTCTACTCCTGCCACATCCAAGCAGGCATAACATTGTACAAACAAAGTGATGGCATGTTTCACTCTTTTATGTGTTTCCCAATTTCACAGGCTGCGCTTTATGCAGGTCTAGACTGACATGCTCGACACAAAAATAGCTTTGCTCGTACCATCCTCATCTGTTCGCACGCTGCAATCTTTCGCATACTTCACGCTTTCCATATCATTTTCACCATATCCCATGTAGCATGTTTCACGAACAACAAATGACTTTGTCTACACACTTCACTCTTTCCCATAGTTCACACTTTTGAACGCTGTATTGTTTCCAGGTCCCGCCTGGCGGAGCTCGAGCACGAAACCAGCGCGTCTGATATATGGGATGATGCGGACGGGGCGCAGGGCCTCATCACACAGCTTAACCTGCTGAGGTGAGACATGAGAACTAAAATAATATCTCGATATCATCTCAGCAAGAAAATGAAATGTATGAAAGGGGGGTTACATTGGGGATGTTGCGGATGGTGCGCAAGGCCTCATCACACAGCTGTGGATGTGCTGAGGTGAGACAGAAGAACTAGAATACGGTACTGGTAATGTCTTGATAATATGGCCACGTAGAATATTTAAAGTAGTTGTATGCAAGGCGGGTTACATTTGGGATGATGCGGACGGGGCGCAGGGCCTCACCACACAGCTGAACGGGCTGAGGTAAAACAGAAAAAAAATGCAATACCGGTAATGTCTTGATAATATCGTAGCAAAAATAAATATATGTATGGAAGGGGGGTTACATTTAGGATGATGCGGACAGGGCGCAGGGCCTCATCACACAGCTGAACGGGCTGAGGTAAAACAGAAAAAAAAAAAAAATACCGGTAATGTCTTGATAATATCGTAGCAAAAATTAATAAATGTATGGAAGGGGGGTTACATTTGAGATGATGCGGACGGGGCACAGGGCCTCATGACACAGCTGACGGTGCTGAGGTGAGACAGAGGAAAATAAAGATAATAAATACCGCACTGTATACTTGCTTTGCCTTCCCTCATAATGAACGTTGTTTGGGGTTGAGGGATCCATGAATTTTCCTATTATCGATTGTCCAAGCCAGTTTCCAGTCAGAATTTAAGAGCATTTGTCGACACTTTGCCCTGGGGGCAGGATTAAAATAAATCGTTTTTGGTGCCCGAGGAAAGGCAATTGAATCTTTGGTGATATGTTGATAACATCTTTGGGGGGGGGATGTATGAAAGAGGGGAGACATTAATGTATTGATAATATCTTTTGGGGGGGGGAGGTATGACATAGGGGAAATATTTAGGACGTCGCAGAACCCTGAAAAACCTCAACCCCAGGATGGTGCGCAGGGCCTCATCACACAGCTAAAAACAATAAAGGGGATTGCAACTCTTCCTATTTGACAAAAAACATGAGAGGGGGGACCCATGAAGGTGAGAGAACGCAATCTCCAACGAGAAGTTGTGTGTTCTCCCTCCTTAATGTCCCCTCCTGTCATGTGAAGGGGATTGCAACTCTTCCCACTTGGCAAAAGACATGAGAGGGGGGAAACATTAAGGAGAGAGAACACAATCTCCTCAATGTTCCCCCCCTCTCATGTGAAGGGTGCAACATGCAGGGAGCGTGACTGATTGATTCAATATTCGCTCACTGATTGCTGACCGTGTACAGTTCTTTCAGGCATCAAACTAGGTGTTTGATTGAGTTGACTGTACGTTTTGCCTGCAATCGCTGCGCGGAGTTGATTTTACGACTAATTAAATGCGTTGCGCGGACCTTGACCAATGTATTTCGAACCGGCTGCACAATAATCACCGGTGGTAATATAGCAATTGACTACCGTATTTCAAAAAGTCCAGCTTGCACGTGGAGTAGGTTACTTTTTGCCTGCACGACGAATTTGATAAAATTATGCAAGCCAGGGGTGCACTGAGTCCCACGCGTACCGTAGATTTGAATTGCCTTCCCTCGGGTATGATTCTTTTGCTTATTAACTGCTTCCCTCGGGCAAATAATGCACAAAGACTCTTGATTCTCGACTGACAATGGTGTTGACAAGGCAAGAATTTGTATTTTAATGAGTTTCTCACCCCTGAACAACGTTAATTATGAGGGAAGGGAATTCAAATATACTGCATGACGGTAGACAGATCATTCAAGTACAGACATTTATTAAAAACAAACTGGCTTGACATGTCCTGCAGGTTTGAGGCAGACAAAATAACTATGAAAATAAAAGGCAACGGAACTTATAATTGAAACATACTGGTGCATCATATAACCCACCCTGGCCTGATAATCTTGTACCCTCTTTAATTAGATTGGCCAAATCCACAGCTTAGATTGACCAAATAATATACGTTTTCCCTGCGGGGTTGAGGTGGACGAAGTAAGAATCATGAGGAATGAAATCGGTGAAACAGGAGATTTATCGTCAGGGGGGTAACCAGATGCGCCAATTAACCTTTTTGACTTCATCGTATATTCCATGCAGGACGGAGGTGGAAGAAATGGAACGCTTCCAGTCCCAGATTGAAGAGGCTCAGTTCGTGATTGAGTTGATTGAGGCTGAGGTAGGAGAGCAGGGGGCAGAAGCAGCCAACCGAAAACCCTGAAACCTTACCTTTTTGAACCCTTAACCCTAAGTCCTTAACCCTTAACCCTAAGTCCTTAACCCTTAACCCTAAACCCTAAACCCTAAACCCTTGATCCTGAAAGGGGGTAGCTAGGGACAGACACACCCTCAACCTGGGTTACCAAGTACGGCCGTTTGGGCCCAAATTCAAATTCCTAAATTCCATTTACTGTACCGTACCGCACCGCTTAACAATACCGTGCTGAAACATACGTTTAAACTGCACAGTAGGTAGGACTTAAAGGCACAGCTGCAAAGGAAGAGAGAAATTTACGCCATGTGGGAGGCGTGAGAGTCAAGGAAACAGCGCAGCCTAGCAGTAGGTAGGGCTTTGAGGCACAGCTGCAAAGGAATATATGCTATATTGATAGTCACGCGCTGGTTTGCCCAGATTTTTTGTAAACGAAAGTTGGTTCCTCACTGAAAACCATTCAAATGTTTGGTTAGGGCTAGAAAGGGGCCTAATGGACCGATTGGGGCCAAACTGTGACCCTAACCCTAGACCCTAAACTATGAACCCCAATGGCCCAAGTGGGGTCAAATTTTGACCCTAGCCCTAAACCCTAAAATATTTACCCTAATGGACCGATTGGGGCCAAACTTTGATCAGACTCAAGACAGCCTGGCTGGCTGCGTATGAGGCCTCTGGCTGTTGGCCAGGATGTACCTGAAATGTAGCTGAAACGTGGCGGCATTAAAGCTGAAATGTAGCTGAATTGTGGCTGAACAAGGTGGCTAAACAAGGTGGCTGCTGCTTCAGGGTCTAGACGTTGCGGCTTCGGAGGAGCAAGCGACCATGGTCTCGACAGCGATAGCTGAGTTACGGGATCTGGAGGCAGCGCTAGAGGTAACATAGGAGGGTGGGGCATGTTAACCGTGGCATTGGTGGAGGAAGGAGGTTCTAGCGGGGTGTCATGAATAGAGATCTTGAGGCAGGGCTAGAGGTAGCGCAGGAGGATGGGGCTTGTTAACTGTGGCAATGGCTGAGGAGGGAGTTACGAATAGGGTTCAGGGATGTGGAGGCAGGGCTAGAGGCAGGGCATGGTATGAAATCAGGATCTTGAGGCAGGGCTAGAGGTAGCGCAGGAGGGTGGGGCTTGGTGTAAGAAACAACTGTGTGCATCTTATCAGCAGCCTGGCTGGGTTACGGGCTCTGGAGGCAGTGCTAGAGGCAGGGCATGGTATGAAATCAGGATCTTGAGGCAGGGCTAGAGGTAGGGCAGGCGGGTGGGGCATGTTAACTGTGGCAATGGCTGAGGAGGGAGTTACGAATAGGGTTCAGGGATCTGGAGGCAGGGCTAGAGGTAGGGCCTGGTTTAAATTCCAGATCTGGAGGCAGCTCTGGAGGTGGGGCATGCCCTTCCTGCATGGCACATGTCCTGCACTGCCACCCTCCCTCCCTCATCCCCCGTGTTTATGCTTCATCCTTATTTGCCCCCTTGTCCCTCATGTCCTCCTCCCCATAAAGCCTGGGAGGTGTGGCGGCTGCAGCTTTTCCCAAATCTTAAACCCTGCATCCCTTTGTCCATCATTTCCTCCTCCCCTTAGTGCCTGGGAGGTGTGGCGGCTGTAGTGTTTGGCTTAAACCCTTGACCTGAAACATTTAACCCTTCATCATAAATAATAAACCCGTAAGCTTAAATTCTAAAACCAAACCCCCCTTAATCCTCATATCCTCCCCCCATCAGCGCTGGCGGGTGTAAGGAATTGAGCATTTAGCCCAAATCCTGAACCTTAACTACCCGTTTCCCTCATTTCTTTCTCTCTATAGCTCTGGTAGATGCGATGGCTGCAGTATATAGCTTGAACCCTTAACCGTAAGCCCTAACCCCCCTTGCCCCTCACTTCCGCCCCCCTCAGAGCTGGGAGGTGCGGCGGCTGTAGTGTTTAGCTTAAACCATGAACCTGAAAACCTAAACGATTTACGCTGACACCCCACCCGTCCCATATTTCCTCCTCCCCTTAGCGCTGGGAGGTGCGGCGGCTGCTCAGCGGGGTGTACGACGAGAGTGGGGCCCGCCTGGCCATCACGGCTGGCGCAGGGGGGGTGGACGCAATGGACTGGGCGGAGATGGTGGAGAGGATGTACATCAGGTGAGGATGTACATCACGTGAGGGGCCTTAGAGGGTGTGAAGTGAGGCGTGAATGCGCACTTCGGGAGGTGTGACATCGACACGTTCTTCAGGATGTGTGGCAATGATGAAGTACAACGGGAAGTGTGACATCGTCACGCTCTTCAGGATGAATGGCTATGATGCAGTACCACAGTAAGTGTGGTATCATCACGTCCTTTAGGATGTGTGACATCATCACGCTCGTCAGGATGTATGACAATGACGAAGCACGGCGGGAAGTGTGCCATTGTCGCACTCTTCAGGATGTGTGGAAACGATGAATTACAACATGAAGTGTGACATCATCACGCTCTCCAGGATGTGTGACAATGATGTACTTATACAGGAAGTGTGACACATACTGGGTGACAGCGCACCAGGAAGTGTGACCGGTGGTGCAAAAGAGCTTTTTAGATGTAAAGAAGATGCACCTGTATTACTTTACCCTGGCAGTATCGCTGTACCCTGACCCTGACTGGTAGCCCTGGCAATTTTGGCCCTGAGCCCCATCCTGTCCCGATGTCAAGATTGAAGCCCCACGGAACCCCTCGGGGACTTCTGCATCAGTTACGTCTCAGTTATGTTTCAGTTACGTCTCAGTTATGTTTCAGTTACGTCTCAGTTATGTTCCAGTTACGTCTCAGTTATGTTTCAGTTACGTCTCAGTTATGTTTCAGTTACGTCTCAGTTATGTTTCAGTTACGTCTCAGTTATGTTTCAGTTACGTCTCAGTTATGTTTCAGTTACGTCTCAGTTATGTTTAAGTTACGTCTCAGTGATGCATCACTTACGTGTCAGTAATGTTTCAGTTACGAATCAGTTATGTTTCAGTTACGTCTCAGTCATGTTTCAGTTACGTCTCAGTGATGCATCAGTTACGTCTCAGTTATGTTTCAGTTACGTCTCAGTTATGTTTCAGTTACGTCTCAGTTATGTTTCAGTTACGTCTCAGCGATGCATCAGTTACGTCTCAGTTATGATTCAGTTACGTCACAGTGATGCATCAGTTACGTCTCAGTGATGCATCAGTTACGTCTCGGTTATGTTTCAGTTACGTCTCAGTTATGTTTCAGTTACGTCTCAGTTATGTTTCAGTTACGTCTCAGTGATGCATCAGTTACGTCTCAGTTATGGTTCAGTTACGTCTCAGTTATGTTTCAGTTACGTCTCAGTTATGTTTCAGTTACGTCTCAGTTATGTTTAAGTTACGTCTCAGTGATGCATCACTTACGTCTCAGTAATGTTTCAGTTACGTATCAGTTATGTTTCAGTAACGTCTCAGTCATGTTTCAGTTACGTCTCAGTGATGCATCAGTTACGTCTCAGTTATGTTTCAGTTACGTCTCAGTTATGTTTCAGTTACGTCTCAGTTATGTTTCAGTTACGTCTCAGTGATGCATCAGTTACGTCTCAGTAATGTTTCAGTTACGTATCAGTTATGTTTCAGTTACGTATCAGTCATGTTTCAGTTACGTCTCAGTGATGCATCAGTTACGTCTCAGTTATGTTTCAGTTACGTCTCAGTTATGTTTCAGTTACGTCTCAGTTATGTTTAAGTTACGTCTCAGTTATGTTTCAGTAACGTCTCAGTTATATTTCAGTTACGTCTCAGTGATGCATCAGTTACGTCTCAATTTCGATTCAGTTACGTCTCAGTTATGTTTCAGTTACGTCTCAGTTATGTTTCGGTTACGTATCAGTTACGTATCAGTATGATGTATGTTTCACCCCGGCAACCCATGTCCCGCTTTCGTTATTTTCTAGTTTGGTTTCAGATTGGGTACGTTGGGATCCACGCCTGTGACTGAAAAATGTGACACAGTCACTCTTCTTCACACCCTGATCCACACCTTCTTGCCAGGTGGTGTGAACAAAACGGATTCTCCGTCAAGGTGCTGGAGCGCCAGGCTGGCGATGAAGCCGGCCTCAAGAGCTGCGAGATTGAGGTCCAGGTGCGCGACAGTTACGACGGCCACCCTAAGGGGTTCCCAATTTATTTATCAAAATTGATTAAGACTGTTAATGGGTTTCCTTATTAATTTATTGACCAAAATTGATGACGACAATTAAAAGGGTTTCCTTATTAATTTATGTACCAAACTTGATTACTGTAGATTTGCTTTGCCCTCCCTCATAATTAACGTTGTTTGGAGTTGAGGGATCCCTAAATATAATAATGATCAGTTGTCGACGCAAGCGGTCTGTCACTTAGGGGTCGGACGAGTCCCCCCAAACAAGGGTTTTCGGTCGGGACAGAGCCTTTCCCCGCCGAAAGTTCGTCAGGAAAAAAATGAAATTTCCTTCTGTATTTAAAAGCTCAAGTCCTGGACGCCAGTAAAACTCTTCACGGGGAAAGACTAAACTGAGCCCACCGGGAATTAGCTACATAAGTACGCGCACCCTGAAACGTGGGCTTATGTACTTATGTATTCATGTACTTATGTACTTACCGGATATATTTATGTACGAGCTATAAGCACATATCGGCAGTACATACCGGTAAGGACATTGGTACATACGCTTTGAAATGTGGGCTGTGGATGCCGCGGTAGCCATGTCCCATGCTTCGGCAAAAATAGGCGGCTTCCTTAATCCACGCACTTGTATCTATTTATTTATCTTGTAGCCGCCCATTCTGGACAAAGCATGCATGGCACATGTATGGCTCCTGCAGCTACCGTAAACTAGATGCTCTGGTAATTTCTCCGGGGCATGTTTTGTTCGTAGAGATCGATGCACTTGCCTTGCTGGTCTGTCCCGCATGCGTTGAGCCAACCAGACAGACTTAATCACTTCGAGACTTGCTTGCCGTTTGTTGGACATTTGAACGTCAACCCTAAACCCTTAATCTTGAACACTAAACCCTAAACCATTCGATTCTTAACTATTCACCGTCAACCCTGAACCCTACACTCATCACCGTCAACTGTCAACCCTTAACCCTCAACCCCGCATCGTAGCCCCTAAACCCTCAACCCTTATTCCTGTCAGGGCCGCTACGCCTATGGGTACCTCAAGGGAGAGAAGGGGACACACCGCCTGGTCCGCAACTCGCCCTTCAACTCCAAAGGGCTCAGGCAGACCAGCTTTGCTGGTAGGTCGTGGATTTGAAGCAATGAAATGAAATACAGATGAGGTACAAATAAGGTACAATTGGGGTACAAATGAGGAACAAATGAGGTACAATTGAGGTACAAATAAGGTACAAATAAGGTACAAGTGAGGTACCAGTATTGTGAAAATGGGTTACCTATCAGGTACCTATGAGGTTCGAATGAGGTTCAAATGAGGTTCGAATGAGGTTCAAATGAGGTTCCAATGAGGTGCAGATCGGTTAAAAGTGAGGTACAGATCGGGTACAAATCAGGTCCAGATCAGGTGCGAATCAGATGCAAATCAGGCACGTATTCCGTACTGCTGCCACAAGTTTGCACCGATGCTTTGATCGCTGATATGCCATTTTTTAGGAGAGGTCCTAGTCACAGCGCAGCCTCAGGTTCTTCAATTTCAAACGGAGTGGAATAACCGGACAGGAAAAAATAATGTCCGGTGGAGAACCCGTGAAAATCATGGAAATCATGGAATCATTGCAGGGCCCTGACGGAGTCCGGGAAATCGTGAAAATCATGGAATCTTGGAATCATTGCAGGGCCCTGACGGAGTCCGGGAAATCGTGAAAATCATGGAATCATGGAATCATTGCAGGGCCCTGACGGAGTCCGGGAAATCGTGAAAATCATGGAATCATTGTAGGGCCCTGACGGAGTCCGGGAAATCGTGAAAATCATGGAATCATTGTAGGGCCCTGACGGAGTCCGGGAAATCGTGAAAATCATGGAATCATTGTAGGGCCCTGACGGAGTCCGGGAAATCGTGAAAATCATGGAATCATTGTAGGGCCCTGACGGAGTCCGGGAAATCGTGAAAATCATGGAATCATTGCAGGGCCCTGACGGAGTCCGGGAAATCGTGAAAATCATGGAATCATTGTAGGGCCCTGACGGAGTCCGGGAAATCGTGAAAATCATGGAATCATTGCAGGGCCCTGACGGAGTCCGGGAAATCGTGAAAATCATGGAATCATTGTAGGGCCCTGACGGAGTCCGGGAAATCGTGAAAATCATGGAATCATTGTAGGGCCCTGACGGAGTCCGGGAAATCGTGAAAATCATGGAATCATTGTAGGGCCCTGACGGAGTCCGGGAAATCGTGAAAATCATGGAATCATTGCAGGGCCCTGACGGAGTCCGGGAAATCGTGAAAATCATGGAATCATTGTAGGGCCCTGACGGAGTCCGGGAAATCGTGAAAATCATGGAATCATTGCAGGGCCCTGACGGAGTCCGGGAAATCGTGAAAATCATGGAATCATTGTAGGGCCCTGACGGAGTCCGGGAAATCGTGAAAATCATGGAATCATTGTAGGGCCCTGACGGAGTCCGGGAAATCGTGAAAATCATGGAATCATTGCAGGGCCCTGACGGAGTCCGGGAAATCGTGAAAATCATGGAATCATTGTAGAGCCTTATCATTTACTGATTGCCTGAAATGTTTATTTGTTCACACTTCCGGTACCGCTGACACACCAGCTTTGCCGGCAGATTGTTGCAGCCTCAAGAGGGATGCAGGCTGACATGACTGTTTAGCGCACACAGCTTTGTACTGCTCAGTAATGCAGCTTTGTACTGCAACATACTGCTGCTATGTACTGCTCTGTACTGCTGCTGCTCATAAGTATGAACCTGATGGCAGGTGTCGAGGTCATGCCGATGCTGGGAGACGCCTTCACTCTGCCTAATGCAGCCAAACTGGAGGTAAGCGACGGTGTAGCTGAGAGGTGGGCAGTGTAGCTGATAGGCGGCTATGTGGCTGAGAGTTGGGCTGTGTAGCTGATAGACGGGATGTTTAACTTAAGGTGGGCTGTTCCTGCTGAAAGGGGGCTGGATAGAGGCTGGATAGAGGCTGGATAGAGGCTGAAAGGGGGCTGTGTTGAGGCTGGATAGAGGCTGGATAGAGGCTGGATAGAGGCTGGATAGAGGCTGGATAGAGGCTGGATAGGGGCTGGATAGAGGCTGGATAGAGGCTGGATAGAGGCTGGATAGAGGCTGGATAGAGGATGGATAGGGGCTGGATAGGGGCTGGATAGAGGCTGGACAGAGGCTGGATAGAGGCTGGATAGGGGCTGGATAGAGGCTGGAAAGAGGCTGGATAGAGGCTGGATAGAGGCTGGATAGGGGCTGGATAGAGGCTGGATAGAGGCTGGATAGAGGCTGGATAGAGTCTGGATAGAGGCTGGATAGGGGCTGGATAGAGGCTGGATAGAGTCTGGATAGAGGCTGGATAGAGGCTGGATAGAGGCTGGATAGGGGCTGGATAGGGGCTGGATAGAGGCTGGATAGGGGCTGGATAAGGGCTGGATAGAGGCTGGATAGAGGCTGGATAGAGGCTGGATAGAGGCTGGATAGGGGCTGGATAGGGGCTGGATAGAGGCTGGATAGAGGCTGGATAGGGGCTGGATAGGGGCTGGATAGAGGCTGGATAAGGGCTGGATAGAGGCTGGATAGAGGCTGGATAGGGGCTGGATAGAGGCTGGATAGTGGCTGGATAGAGGCTGGATAGGGGCTGGATAGGGGCTGGATAGAGGCTGGATAGAGGCTGGATAGAGGCTGGATAGAGGCTGGATAGAGGCTGGATAGGGGCTGGATAGGGGCTGGATAGAGGCTGGATAGAGGCTGGATAGAGGCTGGATAGGGGCTGGATAGAGGCTGGATAGGGGCTGGATAGGGGCTGGATAGAGGCTGGATAGAGGCTGGATAGGGGCTGGATAGGGGCTGGATAGAGGCTGGATAGAGGCTGGATAGGGGCTGGATAGGGGCTGGATAGAGGCTGGATAGAGGCTGGATAGGGGCTGGATAGAGGCTGGATAGAGGCTGGATAGGGGCTGGATAGGGGCTGGATAGAGGCTGGATAGAGGCTGGATAGGGGCTGGATAGGGGCTGGATAGGGGCTGGATAGAGGCTGGATAGGGGCTGGATAGAGGCTGGATTACCAGTGCCTCATCAGTGCCCTATTCTCCCTCCTCCTCCCTGTACAAACGCCCCCCCTCATAAATACCTACCCCATCTCATCTTAAACACCCCAGTCAATTCCCTCCTTACGAACAAATGCCCCCTCCCCCCCCTCCCTCTTCTTACATGGGTTCAGATCCCAGACAAGGACCTGGAAATCAGCTTTATGCGGGCAGGCGGGAAGGGCGGTCAGAATGTCAACAAAGTGGAGACAGGTGTGTGGGGAAGAAGAGCGGGGATGAAACTCTAGAGCACACCCAGCTCCTAAACCGCAGATTTTATAATGTGTGTCTTTCACACCTTTCACACACCATGTTCCACAGTTTTCACATTCCTCCCCTTGAAAGGCGCCCTGATTGTGCATATTCCCACCGCCTTGGCCATTAAGAGCACTCAAGAGCGCACCCAGCTCCAAAACTTTATGCATGTGCATTCATGCAGTTCACACCTTTCACACTTGAACATTGTCCACACTTTTCACACCCCTACCCTAACAGGTGTTCAAATTGTCCATATTCCCACCGCCTTGGCCGTCAAGTGCACTCAAGAGCGCACGCAGCTTCAAAACTATACGCATTTGTGCCTTTCGAACCTTTCACGAACTTCCACACATTTGCACACCCCTCCCTCTCCAAAGGCGTTCGAATTGTGCATATTCCCACCGCCTTGGCCGTGAAGTGCGCTCAAGAGCACACCCAGCTCCTAAACCACATACTTGCACAATTTTGCCTTTCACACCGTTCACACTTGCCCATTGTCCACATCCCCCCCCCCCCTCCTTGAAAGCGTTCGAATTGTGCATATTCCCAGCGCCTTGGCCGTCAAGTTCACTCAAGAGCGCACCCAGCTCCTAAACCACAGACATTCCCATTCCCCAAACCACAGACATTCCCAGTGTCGGTCACACCTTTCACGGATTTCCACACATGTCCACACCTCCAACTCCATAGGAGTGCGGATTGTGCATATTCCCACCGCCTTGGCCGTCAAATGCACTCAAGAGCGCACCCAGCTCCTAAACCGCGGAATTGCCATGGACCTGTTGCGTGCGAAGCTGCTGGTAGTCCTGGAGGAGCAACAGGCGCAACAGGTGCGGCGGTTAGTAGCGGTTGGTTATTAGCCGGCGGTTTGGTGAAGTAGCAGTTGACATGGCAGCGGGCGGTTAGTAGCAGGCGGCTTGATTTTTGAGCAGCTGGTGCGGCGGTTATGCTTTTGGAGCTGCAGCTGGCTGCAGTTGGTTGCAGGTGGTTGCAGGTAGTTGCAGGTGGTTGCAGGTGGTTGCAGGTAGTTGCAGGTGGCTGCAGCTGGCTGCAGTTGGTCGCAGTTGGTTGCAGTTGGCTGCAGTCGGTTGCAGTTGTCTGCAGTCGGTTGTAGTTGGTTGCAGGCGGTTGCAGTCGGTTGCAGTTGGCTGCAGCTAATTGCTGCCGGTGGCGGTGTTATTCATAGGAGTCCTCCTGGATAGTCATTCAGAACTTTGCAAGCCATGGCCACCTAGAATCTTAGGGGATGAAAAAGAAGGGCAGATGCAACAAGGTCTCGTGGACTATCGAATGGGGTCATACATCGGGTTTGCAAGAGGTATAGGGTTTGTTTGCATAGCAGTTTGCCGGAGAGGCATCAGGTGTGACAGTCAGGGATGGACTGTTGTTTCTTTCGGTGCGCACCAGGCCCCCTTAGGTGGTGGTGGGGAGGCATGTCCGGTCCGCCACTGGGCCGATGTGGACGAGACCTTGACCGGACACCGGCCGGTGGCGCAAGTAGCAGGGCTTGCTGCTCCAAGCACTACCGACTTGAAGCCGTGATGTAGCTGAAGTGTAGCTGAAGTGTAGCTGAAGTACCCGAAATTAACAGAAATGAAATGATGTAGCAATCGAAAATAAGCGGTGGACGCTTGTGTGCAGCTGGCCAAGATATGCGATGTAGCTTAAGTGTAACTGAAGCGCCCTGAAGTGACCAGTGGTGGCCACCTGTGTGCAGGTGGCCGAGATTTACCATGTACCGGTAAGTTAAGTGTGGACGAAGTGCTCTGAAGTGACCAATGGTGGCCACTTGTGAATATGGGGCTGAGATTCGCGATGTAGCTGAAATGTAGCTGAAGCACCCTCAAGTGACCAGTCATGGATACCTGTGTGCAGGTGGCCGAAATCCGCGGCGATATCGTCAAGGCGGAATGGGGGCAGCAGATTCGGAACTATGTACTTCACCCGTACCGCCTAGTCAAAGACACACGCACAGGTGGGGGCACTAAGGACTGTACACGTACCGCATAGTAAAGAATACACGCACAGGTGGGGGCACTAAGGACTGTACACGTACCGCATAGTGAAGAACACACGCACAGGTGGGGGCACTAAGGACTGTACACGTACCGCCTAGTGAAGGACACACGCACAGGTGGGGGCACTAAGTACTGCACCCGTACCGCCTAGTCAAAGACACACGCACAGGTGGGGGCACTAAGTACTTCACCCGTACCGCCTGGTGAAGGACACACACACAGGTGGGGGCACTAAGTACTGTACACGTACCGCATAGTGAAGAACACACGCACAGGTGGGGTCACTAAGGACTGCACCCGTACCGCCTAGCGAAAGACACACGCACAGGTGGGGGCACTATGTACTGCACCCGTACCGCCTAGCAAAAGACACACGCACAGGTGGGATCACTATGTACTGCACACGTACCGCCTAGTGAAGGACACACGCACAGGTGGGGGCACTAAGTACTGCACCCGTATTGCTTAGCGAAAGACATACGCACAGGTGGGGGCACTATGTACATCACCCATACCGCATAGTGAAGGACACACGCACAGGTGGGAGCATTTTGTACCGTACACGTACCGCATAGTGAAGGACACACGCACAGGTGAGAGCACTTTGTACCGTACACGTACCGCATAGTGAAGGACACACGCACAGGTGGGAGCATTGTGTACCGTACACGTACCGCCTAGTGAAGGACACACGCACAGGTGGGAGCATTTTGTACCGTACACGTGCCGCATAGTGAAGGACACACGCACAGGTGGGAGCATTTTTACCGTACACGTACCGCATAGTGAAGGACACACGCACAGGTGGGAGCATTTTGTACCGTACACGTACCGCATAGTGAAGGACACTCGCACAGGTGGGAGCATTTTGTACCGTACACGTACCGCCTAGTGAAGGACACACGCACACGTGGGAGCATTTTGTACCGTACACGTACCGCATAGTGAAGGACACTCGCACAGGTGGGAGCATTTTGTACCGTACACGTACCGCCTAGTGAAGGACACACGCACACGTGGGAGCATTTTGTACCGTACACGTACCGCCTAGTGAAGGACACACGCACACGTGGGAGCATTTTGTACCGTACACGTACCGCATAGTGAAGGACACACGCACAGGTGGGAGCATTTTTACCGTACACGTACCGCATAGTGAAGGACACACGCACAGGTGGGAGCACTTTGTACTGCGCCCGTACCGCCTGATGAAGGACACACGCACAGGTGAGAGCACTTTGTACTGCGCCCGTACCGCCTGATGACGGACACACGCACAGGTGAGAGCATTTTGTACTGCGCCCGTACCGCCTGATGACGGACACACGCACAGGTGAGAGCACTTTGTACTGCGCCCGTACCGCCTGATGACGGACACACGCACAGGTGAGAGCACTTTGTACTGCGCCCGTACCGCCTGATGACGGACACACGCACAGGTGAGAGCATTTTGTACCGTACACGTACCGCATAGTGAAGGACACACGCACAGGTGAGAGCACTATGTACTGCACCTGTGCCGGCTAGTCAAGGACATGTTCATAGGTGGGTGAAATATGCAGTGCCCACGTAGGACAGGTGGGAGCAGTATGTACTGCATGTGTACTGCATAATAAAGAACACACACACACACACACACATGAGTGGCAGCCCTATGTACTGCACCCGTAATACTTAGTGAAGCACACGCATGCTGGTGGTAGCCTGGCTGTCTGGAAAGGGGTAAGGACGGAAGAGTGACATGCAGCAGTGATACAATGCCTTGGTGACACGACGTTTAGGTAGATTCGAATGGCCTTAGAATGGCCTTATGATGGCCTTAAAATGGCCTCCCCACAATTAGGAAACCCTGCTTTTATTTGATCGCAGAATTTCTTACGTTTTTTCAGCTCTACAGGGGAATATTTCGTTTTTTAATTAACCAGGATAGTAAAGGATGCCATGCTTAAGTTTACTTATTTGATCAATCAGGCCTGGGCCAAGAGGAAAGTAAAAGGGGAGTAATGTGAAGATAAAAGGAAGATGAAGGAGGGTAAAAGGAAGCCAAAAGGAAGCTCATGGGGAGGCATGAGCTCAGGCTCTTGTCTTCCGGTAATCAAAGAAATTTCTGATAATCAAAGTGCATATGTATGTAGGCGTGGAGACAGTGGACGTCCAAGGTGTTTTGGACGGTGGCGCCCCTCTGGATGGCTTGATAACCGCACTGCTTCGCCAGAAGGGGCGGCTCAAGACGAAACAGCAGCAGGAGGAGGAGGGGGTGTAGAGATTGGACTGAATCTCAAATGACTGTTAGAGATGCAGGCGCAACAGGAAGAGGAAGGGGTGTAGATAATTGGAAATGCACCTCCAACAAATCGTTATATTATAACAGCGCGGACCCGCTGGGCCCGGTTCCTTTTCTTTTCTCCTACCGAGACAGTTGGGCGCCCACGCGGTCGAGCCTGAGCAGGGACAGAGGTGGTGTGTCATTGACCCGCTGGGCCCTACTGAATGCCGGGCCACGTGGGGACAGATGGAAGGTGATGAGCAAGCTCAATCAATTCCAGCTAAGCCGCTACCATGCTCACCTAGACCATGATGCGGCTATGCCACCCTCCTATCTATGCTAGGGGCAGGATTGAGGGAACATGGAGCCTGGCGATCTAGACAGCCTGGGGAGAGAGAGGATCGTTTGGCGCGCTCGATCTTTCAATATTTGGCCCACAACACTGAGTAGGGTTACTAGAAGTTTCATGAGGGTTTACAGTCCAACAGAGGTTAGTCAAAGTCAAAGCACTCAACGCTCCCCACTCCAGACACATAGCTGGCCATTGCATTCCGCTTCATCATGCCCCATTATAATGATGTAGATTTTCTGAATGCCCCGCCGGCAATACTAACATCACGTTTCCTCATGTCCCATTCAAAATTCAAACGATGTAGATTTCCTGAATGCCCCCTTAGCATAGCATCGCGCCCTCTATCAATAACAAATGTTGACGCAATGGCTTCCGTGCTTCCACACTGTCGATGCTACTTCCACACTGTCTAGTGAGGCAACTTCCTAGCCTCCTTCCCTTCCTCCTCAAACACATCCCAATACACCACACACACCCTCTCGTCCTTTTAGTTCCTTCTTTACTCCCTTATGAACAGTTGGGCGGCCGAGCTTTGAGCGGGCCCAGAGGTGTAACGTTATTGACACCACACACAAACACGAGGGGGGCAAAAACCAACAAAAAACACCCCATCCTCGAAAAGTATGAGGCTTGACGAGAGCTTTCCTTTTCTGGTGTTGAAATACTTTTTTGCCCAACGGTGACTGAGGTACAGAGAGCCAAACAATGCAGACTTCGTAGATTTGACAAAAGCTTATTTTGCGAATAACATCTCAGCCCCGAGAAAACTGCATGATATGAAGATCTCACTGCATACGGTAGGGCCAGGGCTTTCCAACGACCACCTATGCATGGTCAACGGTCAACGTCAAGTACCCGGTCAACACATGTCAAACTAGGAGGGGGGGGTCCAAACCCTTAAAAAACCTTTTTTTCTTCTTCTTGAAGCCGAGATACCCTCCCAAAAGTCCTTAGGTACAACTTCCATGTCAAACGGATGAGTTTTGGAGAATTAGGGGGGATAGAGTCCCTATTTTATTTTCTTCTGCCATCCCCTCGCACAAACACACAAAAATCAAATCAAATAGGGCCGTTGCACAGTCTGCCCTTGCTCCGGTTTTGAAACGTGTTACATGCCAGTCCTTTCAGCCAGATCTTTCAGCCAGCCCTTTCTGCAAACCCTTTCAGCCCTAAGGCATTATATTAAAGAGTGCGGTGTGCTCCAGTTCCCCGCTAGCTCAGACACATCTTCTCGTCTTGTGCATGCCCCAGAGGCGTTAAGTCATTGGCACATCTTCTCGTCTGTCGGCAAAGGGCTTCACCATGTGGCTACACCTGGTCGTCGTGGAACACCCAACGGGTGGCTTTGGGGCTCCTTTTACCAACCCGTGCGCAGTACTCCGCATCCCCAATCGGCCGGCTCTGCAGGGACAAGAAGAGGAGCGTCAGGGATGAGGGAGGAGTTCAGCCTAGTGTAGATTGGTGCATACACCGCTGGGCCCTGCTGAAAGCTCGGCCACGGGGGCTGGCAGGGATGACGAAGCTCAATTCCAGCTATCATGCACAGCCAGGACCATGGTGCAGCCATACCACCTTCCTAGGCGAGAGGGGGCAGGAACACGGAACCCGGTAATCTAGACAGGGGGAGGAGTACAGCCTATTCATTACATCAAGTGATTCAACATTGTCCTACAACCTGGCTGTACATCCATGCGCTACAGCCTAGTCCTACAGTTGGGTCCTACAACCAGGTTACAAAGCCTGACGCTACAGCCTGGAGCTACAGCCTGGCGCCACAGCCTGGTGCTACAGCCTGTGGTTTCCAAACAGCTAGGGCCACCAGTCACGGGTCCGGTCAAGGTTTGGTCTGAATTGGGACTTTGGCAGCCTGCCAAAGTTTGACTCGTAGCCGGAAAAAATTATCACTGCCCTTAACCCGCATGGCCATAACTGTAACGAGATGGCATGCTCCTGTTATAATGATGGACTTCCTCCCGGCCTATTATCAAATATATGTATGCCCCCCCCCCCAAAACCCTGATCCCTGACACGCACTGTCCGCATTGAACGCCAACATGGACCCCTTAATCCTCAACTCACCTCAATATCCTGACACACATCCTTTAATGGATGTCAACATGCACCCCAAACCCCGATAGCTCTCTCACATTTTAAGAATTTGACGCCAAAATGGACCCTAAACCCTGACTTTTAATCAATCCCCCTCCGACATATTATACACTGGTGGTGAACACGGGAGTCCTGGACCCAATGGAGGAGCCCTGAGTCACATTGCCCACATTGGCCGCCAACATGAAATACTAAACGGATGCCGACAGAACACCAAACCCTGAACCCTGACACCAAACCCTGCCCCCCTCACTCACATTGTCCGAATTGGACGCCAACATGGACCTTAAAGAGAGGCAGATCTTGTTGACAGTCAGCGCCGGGCTCCAGCCGCCATCATTGTTATCGTAACTGCAGCGTAAAAAAATATGTTAAAACAAAAAACGGGCCGGCGTGAACATTTCACTAATTTACTAATTTATTGGTTTTCAAGCGACCATCTTGTTGACGGTTTTCCCGCCGGGCTCCAGCCGCCATCATTGTTATCGTAATAGCAGCGTAAAAGCATTTTAATACAAAAGAATGGGCCCTCGTGAACATTGCACTAATTTAACATTTTTGGGGCTTTGAAGCGACACCTTGTTGGCAATCAGCACCGGGCTCCAGCCGCCATGATTGTTTTCGTAACTCAGCGTAAAACGATGTACATAATATAGGAGCCAGCATTTCACGAATTTGAATTTTTAAAGCAAGATCTTGTTGAAGGCAAGTGCCTGGCTCAAGCCACCATTGTTAGTTGTTATAGTAACAGCAGCATGGCAGATTTAAATAAAAACAGGATGAGCCAGCGTCAACATTTCACTCATTTGATTTGTTTAACGCAACATTTGATTTGCTGACGGTCAGCGCTGGGCTTTAACCGCCATCGTTTTGTAGAAGCTGCAGCGCACAAAGATATTAGTAATCCTGCCACTACCACTATAAAATAGGTACCAGAATCAATTATCCTCAATGACCATAATCCTGCTTTTACTTTGTCCCTTCATCATCCTTGGGGGGCACGTGGAGTTGCTGCTAGACAAATTATAATTTGTGTGTAGGGTTTGCGGCGGGATGAAAAAGATGCAAGCCTAATGTACTCCCGACTTACTTTCCACGGGGCGTAGCTTTCTCTCCATCTGACTAGCTTTCCACAACACCTGCAGCCAGCTTCCACACTGGTGCACAAATAGCAAACAATTGGTACCCAGGGATTTCAGCCCTGTATTGTCGTTTTTCAGAAAAACGTTGCCGTGCAACAGGACAAATTGACTCCCGGCAGGGTGCGCATACCCCGCACTGACACGATGAATAGGTGATACAATCACTTTGGTTAATTAAAATTAAAGAAGAACATGGCATGGTGATTTAAGTTTGGTAGTCTAAGAGTGATGACGGTATTTTTTATTAGACTGCGACATTTCGCTGACCGCCAGCCAAGGGGTTCCAGCTGTCATCGTGTGTTTTGCAACTGCGGGGTACCCCAGGGTTTCTTTTAGTGACATTTGGAATCAAATTTGGTTACCAGAAGCGGCGAGGTTTGATGGAGTTCATGGTGAAGAGCGCGCCGCAGGCGCCGAAATTTTCCCCATCCTAATTGATTTCGTCGATTTTCGTTACCACGCTACTGAACCTCGGCTTTGCCGAATTAATTTATTGGTTACCACTTTGGTTACGACTCTTTGGTAAACAGGAATCACTGAAAACATCCCTGGCATACACATTCCCCCCCCCACACACACAAAAGAAAACCAGTCGGTTACGGCACCAATTACATTTCACAAGAGTGTTAAGCGCTTCATCCTCAACCCCCGCTCCATCACTTTCAGGATGTCCATACAGAGGTGTAACGTTATTGACAGATGTGGCCCTTGCTATAGATGTGGGTGGACAGGCGTCTGCAACATGAAGATTTAAGACTTACCCCTAAACCCTGAGTTCTCCCTCATTTCACCTCACATCACTCACAGGATGTCTAGGCAGATGTGGCCATTGCTGTAGATGTGTGGGTGGACAGGCGTGTCCGGCAAGAAGACGACAATGGGGGACTCTAGGGGGTAACGGTCGGGGAACTGAAGCTGCAGCCTGCACAATAAGCAAGGGATGTGGGCTCAGGGTTCAAGCTCCGACAGAAGGAAGGCCATAGGGGGAATCCAGGGGCTGGCGTTCCGGGAACTAAAGCTGCAGCCTGCGCAATCAATGAAGGATCAGGGATCAGGGTTTGGGCTTCGGCAGATGGAAAACCAAGCGGGGCTGCGTGGGGTAGCGGTCAGAAAGTTGTTTGTATCGTCTGAGTAATACAAAGGGATCAGCTGCAGAAAATGGTCATGGGGGGATTCTAGGAAGTAACGGTCGGGGAATTCACAGCCTGCGCAATAAATAAGGGATGAGGGCTCAGGGTCAAGGCTTCGGCAGGAGGAAAAACATAGGTTGTTTACAGGGGGAGGCAGTCAGCGGGTTCAGGGTAGAGGGAATGAGGCTTAAGGTTGAGGGTTCAGGGTTGAGGGAATGAGGCTTAAGGCGGAGGGTTCAGGGTTGAGGGAATGAAACTTAAGGCGGAGGGTTCAGGGTAGAGGGAATGAGGCTGAAGGCGGAGGGTTCGGGGTTGAGGGAATGAGGCTTAAGGCGGAGGGTTCAGGGTTGAGGGAATGAGGCTGAAGGCGGAGGGTTCAGGGTTGAGGGTATGAGGCTTAAGGTTGAGGGTTCAGGGTTGAGGGAATGAGGCTTAAGGCGGAGGGTTCAGGGTTGAGGGAATGAGGCTTAAGGCGGAGGGTTCAGGGTTGAGGGAATGAGGCTTAAGGCGGAGGGTTCAGGGTTGAGGGAATGAGGCTTAAGGCTGAGGGTTCAGGGTTGAGGGAATGAGGCTTAAGGCGGAGGGTTCAGGGTTGAGGGAATGAGGCTTGAGGCGGAGGGTTCAGGGTTGAGGGAATGAGGCTTAAGGCGGAGGGTTCAGGGTTGAGGGAATGAGGCTTAAGGCGGAGGGTTCGGGGTGGAGGGAATGAGGCTTAAGGTTGAGGGTTCAGGGTTGAGGGAATGAGGCTTAAGGCTGAGGGTTCAGGGTTGAGGGAATGAGGCTTAAGGCTGAGGGTTCAGGGTTGAGGGAATGAGGCTTGAGGCTGAGGGTTCAGGGTTGAGGGAATGAGGCTTAAGGCTGAGTGTTCAGGTTTAAGGGAATGAAACTTAAGGCTGAGGGTTCAGGGTTGAGGGAATGAGGCTTGAGGCTGAGGGTTCAGGGTTGAGAGAATGAGGCTGAAGGCTGAGGGTTCAGGGTTGAGGGAATGAGGCTTGAGGCTGAGGGTTCAGGGTTGAGGGAATGAGGCTTAAGGCTGAGGGTTCAGGGTTGAAGGAATGAGGCTTAAGGTTGAGGGTTCAGGGTTGTGGGAATGAGGCATGAGGCTGAGGGTTCGGGGTTGAGGGAATGAGGCTTACGGCTGAGGGTTCAGGGTTGAGGGAATGAAGCTGAAGGCTGAGGGTTCAGGGTTGAGAGAATGAGGCTTAAGGCTGAGGGTTAAGGGTTGAGGCTGAGGGTTTAGGGTTTAGGAAATGAGGCTGAAGGCTGAGGGTTCAGGGTTTAGGGAATGAGGGTGAGGGTTAAGGGTTGAGGGAATGAGGCTCAACGTGTTGCATAAACATGAACATTTACTGTCGTACAGGCTGAAGAGCTGAAGTCTTGAGGCTAGTGATGTTTGATTCAGGGTTAAGGGAATGCGGGTTAAGGGAACCCCTTAACCCTTACCATATAAAACGGGGGGTTATAAGCTGCAAACAGAAAGAAAGGAAACTACGCCCCACAGGCAGGAAACTACGCCCCGCAGGGGCATGGGGGTTAATGAAACAACGCGGCATGGGCCGAGGCCTCGTCTGCGCAGTAACCATAAGCCGCACACACCAGCATGAACATCTTGCCCTCGTTAAGGCGGAGGTGCTGATGGCTGACAGCATAGCCTTCATGATTTTGGAGTTTGGGGAATGAGGGTCTGGGGTTCAGGCTTCAGGTGTTGCGCGCACCTGAACATCTTGCCCTCGTTAAGGCGGAGGTGCTGATGGCTGACGGCATAGCCTTCATGATTTTGGAGTTTGGGGAATGAGGGTCTGGGGTTCAGGGTTTAGGTGTTGCGCGCACCTGAGCATCTTGCCCTCGTTAAGGCGGAGGTGCTGATGGCTGACGGCATAGCCTTCATGATTTTGGAGTTTGGGGAATGAGGGTCTGGGGTTCAGGGTTTAGGAGTTGCGCGCACCTGAGCATCTTGCACTCGTTAAGGCGGAGGTGCTGATGGCTGACGGCATAGCCTTCATGATTTTCGAGTTTGGGGAATGAGGGTCTGGGGTTCAGGGTTTAGGTGTTGCGCGCACCTGAGCATCTTGCCCTCGTTAAGGCGGAGGTGCTGATGGCTGACGGCATAGCCTTCATGATTTTGCAGTTTCGGGAATGAGGGTCTGGGGTTCAGGGTTTAGGTGTTGCGCGCACCTGAGCATCTTGCACTCGTTAAGGCGGAGGTGCTGATGGCTGACGGCATAGCCTTCATGATTTTGGAGTGTGGGGAATAAGGGTCTGGGGAGAAAGGGTTTAGGTGTTGCGCGCACCTGAGCATCTTGCCCTCATAGAGACCGAGGTGCTTACGGCTGACGGCACAGCATGTACGATTCAGAGTTTAAGGAATGAGAGTCTGGGGAGAAAGGGCTTAGGTGTTGTGCGCACCTGAACATCTTGCCCTCATAGATAACGAGTTGCTTACGGCTGACGGAAAAGCATTTATGATTCAGAATTTTGGGAATGAGGGTCTGGGGAGAAAGGGCTTAGGTGTTGCGCGCACCTGAACATCTTGCCCTCATAAAGGCGGACTGGCCCTGGTGACGTGTCAGGCCCCTGTGAGAGGGAAGCAGCAGTAAAAGCAATGAGACATTGCAGACTGTTGCACTGCAGCTGCAACAGTACGAAGGCAGTGAGCAAAGTGTGGCAGTAAATGAGTAAAGCAGCAGCAGCAGCAGCAGCAGCAGCAACAGCAGCAGCAACAGCAGCAACAGCAGCAGCAGCAACAGCAGCAGCAGCAGCAGCAGCAGCAGCAGCAGCAGCAGCAGCAACAGCATCAGCAGCAGCAACAGCAGCAGCAAACGATTGAGTAGCCACAGTAGCAGGAAACAGTGTGTGGAAGTAGCTGCTGTAACATTGAGTCGCAGAAGCAACACAACATACAGCGAATGTCAACAGTGATATAAGTGGCATGAGCAGCAGCAGCAGCAGCAGAAGCAACAACAACAGTTAACGTTAAGTCGCAGCAACAGCGGCAGCAACAGCAACAGTTAACGTTAAGTCGCAGCAACAGCAGCAGCGGCAGCAACAGCAGCAGTTAACGTTAAGTCGCAGCAGCGGCAGCAGCAGCAGCGACAGCAACAGTTAACGTTAAGTCGCAGCAGCGGCAGCAGCAGCAGCAACAGTTAACGCTAAGTCGCAGCAGCGGCAGCAGCAGCAGCAGCAGCAGCAGCAGCAACAGTTAACGTTAAGTCGCAGCAGCAGCAGTACATTGTGTGGAAGTAGCAGTAACAACATCAGGAAAACAATGAGGAAAGCAGGAGTCGCAGCAGCAGCAGCAGCAGTACATTGTGTGGAAGTAGCAGTAACAACATCAGGGAAACAATGAGGAAAGCAGGAGTAGCAGCAGCAGCAAACAAGTGTGGCGGCAGCGGCAGCAGCAGCAGCAGCATCAAATAAGTGGCTGCAGCAGCAGCAGCATATCATGCATGGCAGTAGCAGCAGTATACGATACGCAGAAGCCACGCCCATTGACTGTCCGCAGTCTGCTCCCGGCATTCCGTTGTTTATTTTTTACACACGTTGCTCCTGTACGCAGCTGTCAAGCCTGGCACACTGTCGGTCCAGGCCTGGGTGGCAGCACTAGGGCTACCATAACTGCCATAACCGCATTAACTGCAACGCTATCCTAAATGCCATCCTCAACTGTATCATTGTAAGTATATTCAGTTTGCATTGTCCAGTTCTGTGGGGGGAAGCCTCGGGTGGCTACGAAGGATGTACTTTTGTACTGTAGCAGCGACACCCAGTCCTTTAAGCTCCCTCCTAAACCCTAACACACCCCTCTCTACATCCAATACACCCAACCCTAAACCACAAATGCCCTCATGAATCCCAAGCTCATTTTGTGTAGTAATCGACCATCATGTGGATACCTTGTTAAGTCAAAGACCCACAGGGCTCTCAAGCCCTAACAGACCCCTCCCAAGCCTTACCACTTTCCCCATACCCTTAGTGCTCCCTAACACATTATTTGACCTCCCTGAAGCCCTAAAGCGCCCTCCCCCTAAAGCCTAAATAACCTCAAGAACGTACCAATATGTAGATGACCCATGTGGTAATGGCTTTAAAGCCCCTTAAGCCCCAATTGCTCCACCTACTAGACCCTAACCACTCTCTCCTGAACCCTGTGATATCCCACCTTACAAGCTATATGACCCCCCCCCCCTCAACCCTAAACGCCTTGCTCTGAACCCTAACTAGGGCGCGGACGCAGGCAAGACGCACAGACAAGGCTCGGTCAAGGAGAAAAGAAAAGGCAGGGCTTGCACGACAAGTGTAAAGTATGTAGCGCATCCCTCAAAGACAGGCAAGGCCTGACGCGATGTTTGCCTCTACACCCTGCGCCTCTAAACCCCGCAACTCAGCGACTCAGTTGACCCTAAAATCGCCGGACACACGCCATCCAAACCCTGGAAAACCTCCTCAGCCGCTGAGGCAAATGGGCTACTAACAACGTTCGTAAAAATGCACCCCCCCTAAATCCCGCCCCCCCCCAAAAAAACACTGAACCCTAATGAACCACAGCCACCCACCATCATATGGATGACCCACGTGGTCATGGGCTCACAGGACTCTAGGAGGAACCCCTCGGGCTGCTTGGGCAGGAAGAGTGGGGCAGAGTGGGAAAAGTGAGGAAGAGTGAGGAGGGCATTAACGGCAGAAGCGAGGTCGTAGGGGGCGGGGCAGGGCAAGGCGGTTTCGGCATTGCTTTTACGGGTTGTTCTTGTATTTGGACACAGAGCTTGCTAAGCTTTGAGGCAAAATTGAACAAGAAAAGTCATGCGAGAGGCGCACTATTCATAACAATGTCTCCATGTCCATGCACATCATGCGCCATGCAAATTATGCGCCATGCACACCATGGGCGACGCACCATGCCCCATGCGCACCATGCCCCATGCGCCATGCGTATCATACCCTGCACACGTCATGCTTCTGCCGCTATAATCGCAGCATGCAATGCTCCAAACCCTGATGTGCATGGGGTTGTCTCTATCAGCCTGACCCCCCTAGCCTGAACCCTGATGCACATGGTGCTGTTCTAGCACAGTATACCCTGAAACACAAGGGGCTCTACCAAATCCTGATGCTCACTGGGTTGTTCTGCCAATCCTTCATCTCCGACATTATCCGACGCGCAGCAATGGGTGACAAGTTGGTGCCAGCCATGATGGGTCTAAGACGTGGTGGATAGCACGGGCTTCGACGGGTGAGGCGAAGCAAATGGCTCAAGCTTTGAGCGGTACGCTCCAATGATGTAGCGAGAGGCACTGGCAACTGAAAGAGCGTGAGGAAGTAACAACGAAACGCTAAAAGCGTGGTTTCCAAAGAAGTATGCCGATGAGCGTTGCTACAGCAGGGAGATAGAACTCGTGGGTCAGAATCGCTTTTCGTAGCCAGGCTCGCTCCCAGATGCCTTCTTCGGAAGTCCGTGTCCGCGGTCCGCTCAGCAGGAGTGAATCAACACATAATTCTCTGATGTGTTTTGTTACCAGGGTGTGGGCCCCTTCAGGCGTTAGGGCGCTCTCTGGTGGTTGTGGTTGGGGCAAGGCACGCCCGGCACCGGCGGGGCGAAGCTGCGGAAGCTGGAGAAAGCTAAGAAGGCTGCACAGGCTGATTCAGAAAACACAGATAGGATGAATCGCAGAGGATGATCCGGTCTTGGATGTGAAACGTGCCGGGCCCTTGACAGCCCTTGCTCAAAATGAACGGTTGGGGAAGGTTGGGGTGCGTGGAAAGGTATGAACGTGGCAAGCGCACGGTCTCGGCAGTTGCCGAGATCACCCGGCACAACCAGCCATGGCCAATTTGAAACACGAATAATTTTGTCGCGATATGTCTCAGCCTACCGATCGCAACAGCTGCTCCCCTTCCCCCGTCCTTCGACTATTCCTTCTGATCTCCCTGATCACATGCTACCAAGGCCCAGTGCTCGCGGATTCCACGCGGCGAATCGACGAAGCCTCTCGTGGCCGGGAGCTGCTGGCCAAACCCGTCGCCCAGCCGAACTACACCCTATACCACCGAAAGTGAGACACAGGGGCCAGGGCAGCATGGCTGTGTTCCGAGGGTGTAGCCCTCGGCATGCATTGCATTCACACCTCTGGATCACATGCTGAACATGCAGATGGCTTGAGAACACGTGCCCGCATGTGCATGCCAGGAGCCCACACTTCGGCATGCCATCCAGACCACATATGAGCATGCGCATGGCGTGAGTCCACTTACCCGCGTACCCTTCAACGTGAGCGACATGGCCCAGCATGCCTTTTCCCGTTCGTCCTGTTCACAATGCCTGGATCTTAAGACAGAGTGCATGAGGTAGATGCGTTGACGCCACAACAAAATAATAGCATTCCTGGGCATAGCTTCTGCTGCTGCGCTGCTCCTGCTGCTGCTGCTGGGTGCATGCCGTGCCGTATGAGCTGGCGTTGCCACGACATGAAGTGTCGTCCTGGCAGGGCATCCACAGAAAACTTCCATGCATGCTCATGTCAGATATTCTCAAGCTTGCTCTGTTCTTGTTGTGCATGGCATCCTCACACATGCTTTCTTGCATGGCGTATATAGCATTCCCATGCATGCACATGCATGACAGCCTCATGCATGTTGTCTGCATGGTGCGCATGGCATTCGCATTCACACTTTCATGCATGGCGCGTAGGGCAGTCTCATGCATGCCCATGCATATCGATCTGCTGCTCTCTCTCTGCATATCGTGCATGGCATCACGTACACGCTTTCGTGGACGGTGTGCATGGCATTATAATGCATGCTCATGCATGACATTCTTATGCATGCTTCCTTAAATGTGTGCATGGCATCCTCATACATACTCTCATGCACGGCACGAAGGGCAGTCTCATGCATGCCCATGCATGACAGTCTGTTGCATGCTCTCTGCATGTAGTGCATGACATCATGTACACGCTTTCGTGAACGGCGTGTATGGCATTATAATGCATGCTCATGCATGACAATCTCATGCCTGCTTTTTGAAATGTGTGCATGGCATCCTCATGCAGGCTTTTATGCATGGCGCGTAGGGCAATCTCATGCATGCCCATGCATGCAAGTCTTGTGCACACCCTCTGCATGTAGTGCGTGACATCATGTACACGCTTTTGTGGACGGCGTGTATGGCATTATAATGCATGCTCATGCATCATTTTTTAATGTGTGCATGGCATCCTCCTACATGCTCTCATGCACAGTGTACATGGCATTCTCATGCATGGCATGCATAGTATTATCATGCATTGCATGCATGGCATTCTCATGCATGCTTTTGTCTGGCAGTTGAATGCACAGTCTCTGCATGCTGTGCATGGCATTATCTTGTATGCTTTCATGCATGGTTAATGAGTTCAGGGTTTGACACCAGTTCAGGGTTATAGTTGTGGGTCGGACTTTTGACCCCAAACCCTTTGACCCAAAACCCTAACCCTAGCACTAAGCACATTTATATACAGAGCTTCTGGCAAACTCACAAAGATTGCCTGTTAGCTTGCACAGTCATACGTTCTTGCCAGATCCGCTCCCCTGGGCCTATGGGCAGCTCTACTGTCCTGCCTGGGCCTATGGGCAGCTCTACTGTCCTGCGCTGCTGATAGATTACCAAATGTCACATCGCAACATCAATAAAACTAGTCATGAAACGACTCCTGATCTGCTTGCCTCAGCCAGAGACAGGATCTACATGCCTCTCCCAAGTCAGTGCCATTTGTAGTGCATCCATGGGAACCCCGCGAATTAAATTTGGGTCCTGACGGTAGAAATGGCACTAGCTGTAACACAGCTACACTTCAGCTGCAATGAAGCTGCACCTCAGCTACACTTCCGCTACAGTGAAGCTGCACTTCAGCTGCACTTCCACTACAGTGAAACTGCACTTCAGCTGCACTTCCACTACAGTGAAGCTGCACTTAAGCTGCACTTCCACTACAGTGAAGCTGCACTTCAGCTGCACTTCCACTACAGTGAAGCTGCACTTCAGCTACACTTCCGCTACAGTGAAGCTGCACTTCAGCTACACTTCCACTACAGTGAAGCTGCACTTCAGCTACACTACAGCTACAGTGAAGCTGCACTTCAGCTACACTACAGCTACAGTGAAGCTGCACTTCAGCTACACTTCCACTACAGTGAAGCTGCACTTCAGCTACACTACAGCTACACTACAGCTACTGTGAAGCTGCACTTCAGCTGCACTTCCACTACAGTGAAGCTGCACTTAAGCTACACTACAGCTACAGTGAAGCTGCACTTCAGCTACACTTCAGCTACACTACAGCTACAGTGAAGCTGCACTTCAGCTACACCACAGCAGTACAGCTACAGTGAAGCTGCACTTCAGCTACACTACAGTTACACCTGTTTCAACCGCCAGGAGGACCTTTTACTACCAGTCCTGTCGCATAGGGTTTAGGGTTTGCAGCTGACATTGCAGCTAACTTGCAGCTGACATGTAGCTAACTTGCAGCTGACATGTAGCTAACATGTACCTAACTTGCAGATGACATGAAGCTGACATGTGGCTAACTTGCAGCTGACATGTGGCTACCTTGCAGCTGACATGTAGCTAGCCTGTAGCTGACCCTCCCTCCCCCCTCCTGCGCTCTGGCCTCCAGGGATGATCTCTTGGGCAAGGTGGAGGCGCTCGTCAAGGCCAACTCCAAAACATTCTCGGTGCGCTGAGGATGGGCAGGGTGGTTGGCAGGGACACTGGGCAGGGGCACTGGGCAGGGTGGTTGTTTAAATGTTGACGCAACCACCCAGGGTGGTTGGCAGGGATGCTGAGCAGGGGCGCTGGGCGGAGGCACAAGATTTCAGGCAGAGGCAGGGACACTTTGAGGGGTAGGAGGCAAAGACGCAATGACGCATGCGTCGTGGAGCAAAATAAAGATTGGGCTCAAGACATTGGGCAAAGGCAGGGTAGTGGGCAGGGACGCAACAATTTTGGAGGGGAATAAATCCCCTCGGGCTCAAGACACTGGGCAAGGGAAGGGGCTCTGGCCAGGGGCACTGGGCGTAATTTGGAGAGCAGAAAGAAAGAAAGAAAAAACGTTTCACCGCACTTGGCGTTACTTGGAGAGCAAAAAGAAAGGAGTAAAGAAATATCGATTCTGCACACTGGGCGTGTAGGTTGTGGGAGCCGTGCATGGGCCGAGGCTGGATCCGCGCTGTTACCATTTGAAGACCTGCAGTGTGCTTGGGTATCCTCCCTCACTACCCCCTTTCGTCCATGTTCAGAATGGTGCATACCCGCTGGGCCCTGCTGAATGCTCAGCCACGTGGGCTGGTAGGAAATGACTAAGCGCCATGCCAGCTACCATGCACAGCCAGGACCATGGTGCAGCCATGCCAACCTCCTGTGCCAGGGGGGCAGGAACACGGAGCCCTGCGATCTAGACAGGGGGGGAGAGAGGATCGTTTGGCGGGTTCGATCCCTCAACTTTGGGTTCGAATGCCTTTCGTCCATTCACCTGGCCCTCTTGAAAAAGGCTGCTGGTTGCGTTTTTCGTATGTCTGATGTGTGCTACGTTTGTGCTGCCTCTTCACCCTCTTTCACACATATTTTATACATATAATGTGTGTGGGCTATATTCAACCTCGTCACCCTCTTTCACACATGTTTCATACTTTTGATGTGTGTGACCTTTGTCCAACTTCTCCACACTATTTTACACATGTTTCATATATATGATATTTGTTGGCTCTGTCTAACCTCTTCACACTCGTTAACACATGTTTCAAACATTTGATGTTTGTTGGCCCTGTCCAACCTCTTCACACTTGTTCACACATGTTTCTTACCTTTGACGTGTGTGAGCTTTGTCCAACGTTTCCACACTCTTCCACACATGTTTCATACATTTGACGTGTGTGTCTATGTCCATCGTGTTCACACTATTTCACACATGTGCCCCCAGGTTGAGACCAGCAGTGTTGGCGACAGTAGCTATAAGACCGATGTGATGGTGAGTGTCGGGGAAGGGTTTGGGGCTTGGTTCCAGTCAATCTGAAAGGCAAGGTTCAGGGTCTGGGATCATATCCTGAAGGGAAGGGTTTATGGCTTACGAGCCCTAGACCCTGAACCCATCCCTTGGGGTTACAGGCCCAGGTTCAGGGCCCAGGGCCTGCAACACCTAGATTGGGGTGCCAGGATTTTAATTTGTAGACACGGAATGGTCAGCCTCAAAGGTTGTCGTTACAAAGTTGACGGTGATCAATTTACGATATTATATTCTTTGCACATGACCTTGGGTTTTGTTTGGGTTCTTGTCGCTGGGCTCCCCCCCGGTTCGTTCTGCCACAGCCTTTTCGTAAAAGGCTGTGGATGCTTGCGTTTACTTTGCAAGAACAACATAACCGGTGCGTTGGTAAGTGCACATTGACTGCCCGGTACTGTTCGGTGCTGTTCGGTGCGTTGGTAAGTGCACATTGACTGCCCGGTACTGTCCAGTAACTTTTGCAATGGTCATTCGCTTCAGCCAAAGCCTTTGCTAGCTTAGCATCAGCTTGTGCATTGGCTAGCGATGCTAAAGCACAGTTTTGTTTAGCTTTGCTTCAGCTTAAGCCTTGGCTAGCTTAGCATCAGCTTGTGCATTTGATAAGTGAAAGCATAATTATGTTTAGCTTTGCTTCAGCTTAAGCCTTGGCTAGCTAAGCTCCAACTACCATAGCTTCATTGTTAGCTTTAGCCATCGCCAGCTCACTTTTGCTCACTTCGGCTCACTTCAGCACTCGTCAGTGTTCCCTCACGTTCGCCAGCTCACTTGACCTCCCTCAACTCAGCTACAGATTGAGCCTCCCCTACACCCTAAACCCTAGCTCACTAAGCCTTCCTGAACGTAAGTGTTGAATGAAGCGCTCTTTGGCTGACCATGCATTCCCCAGCTTCATCATTCAGCCTTCCCATACTTTGTTTCATATTAAACCTTCCGGAGTAAGATTGTTTACCAGCTCTATGCCAGCTCTATACCAGCTCTATACCAGCTCTATACCAGCTCTATACCAGCTCTATACCAGCTCTATACCAGCTCTATACCAGCTATATACCAGCTCTATACCCGGTAGGCTCAATGGTACTACGCTGATTGGAAGCACGCCCTGAGGTCCGCGGTACGAATCCTGCTGAGTTTCATTTACTGCGTCAGGTGTAAGCGGGGATAATGTCTGGCGCTTCGTAAAAAGCGCTCCGCAGAATGTCGTGAGCGGGCTATCCTACCAACCTGGATAGAACTGCTGTGGGTCGAGCGGGATCTCACGCCTCCTGCTTCGGCGGAGGAGTAGTCTTTCTTTCTTCCAGCTTTAGTCTTCCTGCCTTGGTCCCTGGCCAGGTCATCTCAATGAACGAAGCTTCCCTCACCTCGCTAAACAATTCAGCCTTTCGAGACTTTGTTTCAGCTTCAGCATTTATTGACTAAGCATTCAGATGAAGCCTTTCTTAACTAAGCATTCAGATGAAGCCTTTCTTAACTAAGCATTCAGATGAAGCCTTTCTCAGCCCACCCAGCTGACCTAAGCTTCCTTCATCATACAGCCTTCCCAGACTTTGTTCTAGAGGAGCCGTCCTGCCTTGGTTCTGCCCTTTCCAGCTCATCATGGTGAAGTAAACTTCCCCTAGGCTTACTAAAGAATTCAGCTTTTTCAGAATTTTTTTCAGGTTCAGCCTTCCTGCCTTGGTCCCTGACAGGGTAGTGACGCCGGGCCGGCGCCGGAGAAAATGGGCCGAAGGCCTATTTTCCGCGGCCGTCTTGTAACCCCCAAACCCGGTAAAGCCCGGCGAAAAGGGGGTTGGGCCGACTCTGCCACTCCCTGTCCATTCAATCACAATGAACCAAGCTTTCGAGCCTTTCCTTACCTCACCAAACAATTCAGCCTTTCCAGACTTTGTCCCAGCTGTTTCAGCTTCAGACTTTGTCCCAGCTTTGTTCCACATCTTGCTCCAGCTGTAGCTTTCCTGCCTTGGTCCCGCCCTTTCCAGGTCATAACGGTGAACTAAACCCTAAACCCTAAACCCTAAAGCCTTGGTCCCGCCCTTTCCAGGTCATCACGGTGGACTAAACCCTACACCCTAAACCATGAAGCCTTGGTCCCGCCCTGTCCAGGTCATCACGGTGGACTAAACCCTACACCCTAAACCATGAAGCCCTGGTCCCGCCCTGTCCAGTTCATCACGGTGAACTTAACCCTAAACCCTAAACATTAAACCCCAAACCCTAAACCTTAAATCCTACTCAGTTAACCCTAAACCCCAAGGCCTTGGTCCCGCCCTGTCCAGGTCATCACGGTGGATCTGGCTGGTCTCGGAAGCAGTTCAGAGGGGAAAGTGCGCTACTTGATGGTGAGAGGGGTCCTGCCTTGTTGTGCCTGAGGCACCTGATGGCGTGAAGGGCCCCCAGGATCGGGGTTACAACTCTGCACCCGTATTCCTGCTCTCCTTCATGGTAAGAGGGACCATCGGGATCAGGGTTACAACCTTCGAACCCTAAACCTTTAACCCTTAGCCCCCATGCATGCATTGTTGGTGAGAGGGGCCACCAGGGTATGGGCATAGACCCGAAAGCCCAAATAATCAACACTAATGGCGACGGGTACTTCTAGTCAGATAAGCACAGTATATTTTAATTGGCTTCTCTCGGGTATGGATCCATCGTTTATTAAGGCTTCCCTCGGGCCAAAATATGGACAAAAACTCTTGATTTCTGAATGAAATTGGCGTTGACATGGCGATGTTTCGCATTTGTGTGAATCCCTCACCCACAAACAACGTTAGTTATGAGGGAAGGAAATCCGAATTTACTGAACAGCGATGTTAAGAACGGGTCTTTGTGGGCTGTGGAGTGACTATGGCAAAAAATAACCCCGCCCGACCGATACGGAAGGCGGTTTGGCGCTGGCAGACTCGATTTTGAATGTCTGGGACAATCCGCTGGCCAACCGACCGGCTGAAATAACAAACTGGATGAGGGTTTAGGGAGTAGAGTTGCACGCACTCACCCAAATACGCAGCCAGGCACACAGACAAACGTGAACACGCACACACACACACACACACACACACACACACGGTTGGCAGTTAGCAGGCACGGTTGGCAGTTGGGCAGGCATTCACACGCATACATCGGTTTATGTTGTATCCTCCCTCACGACTCAGTTCGGCATGACAGACGCAGCTAGGCATATATTTACCCCCCCCACACACACACGCATGCATTGACTCACTTTCCGTATTCCCCCACGACCTTGGGAGGTAAGGCCGACACAGTCGGGTAAGCATACATTTACACACACTCACACACACACGCATATATTGACTTCATTTCCATTCTCCCCCACGACCGTGGAAGGTAAGGCCGACACAGCTGGGTAGGCATTCAGACACACACACATGAACCTCCTGTATTGACGTTATTACAATTCTGTGCTCCGGTCATCATAGTTTAAATCAATCCACGCCCCAGAGCGGATATCTTCCCTTAGTTCTTAATCTCCCCCCGTGCCTCTGACAGGACTTGGATATGCATGGCTATCTGACAGGACTTGGATATGCATGGCTATCTGACAGGACTTGGATATGCATGGCTATCTGACAGGACTTGGATATGCATGGCTATCTGACAGGACTTGGATATGCATGGCTATCTGACAGGACTTGGATATGCATGGCTATCTGACAGGACTTGGATATGCATGGCTATCTGACAGGACTTGGATATGCATGGCTATCTGACAGGACTTGGATATGGGCATCAGTATGCCTAACATGGGTTTATCATCTGATTGGTTCCCATTCTGGAGAATGTGGATCGTGCTTTTAATGATGCCCATATCTTCGTTCATCTTATAGGACTTTGGGCAGCACGGGCGCGAGCTCATCAGCTCGGAGCTTGGGCTGAGGTTCATGCAGACACTGGTGGACCCGGAGGCGGTACGGTCCGCGCTCAAGGCAGGCAGTACAGCGGAGGACGCCAAACGCGGCGAGGAGCTGTACCGCCGCGTCAGGGACCAAGCTGTGTTCAAGGTGCGGCTGAGAACGTCGAAGCGCAGAACAGAAGATGTAGCATGCATCTGTCCCTCCTGTCCAGATCTTGCGCAAAGATACGCATCGCATTTGCCGAGGCATGCTGCCCCACTATCCAGATCTTGCATACGGTACGCAGGCATATAGCTGAAGATGCAGCATGCTGCCCCACTCTCCAGATCATGCATATGCAGGCATATGGCTGGAGATGCAGCATGCTGCCTCACCTGTCCAGATCTTGCATATGCAAGCACATAGCTGAAAGTGCAGTATGCTGACCCCTGTCCAGATCTTGCATATGCAAGCACATAGCTGAAGGTGCAGCATGCTGACCCCTGTCCAGATCTTGCATATGCAAGCACATAGCTGAAGGTGCAGCATGCTGACCCCTGTCCAGATCTTGCATATGCAAGCACATAGCTGAAGGTGCAGTATGCTGACCCCTGTCCAGATCTTGCATATGCAAGCACATAGCTGAAGGTGCAGCATGCTGACCCCTGTCCAGATCTGGCATATGCAAGCACATAGCTGAAGGTGCAGCATGCTGATCCTCCTTTCCAGATCTGGCATATGCAAGCACATAGCTGAAGGTGCAGCATGCTGACCCCTGTCCAGATATAGCGTGTGACAGTACATAACAGAGGATGCAGCATGCTGTCCTTCTTGTCCTGATCTAGCACATGGGAGTACATAAGAGGAGATGCAGCATGCTGCCCCTCCCCTGTCCAGATGTTGCATGTGTAAGCACATGACAGACGATGCAACATGCTGCCCCTCCCTGGTACGGCCAGCCCTGCTGCTTGGACCAGCAGCCGGAGGCCGGTCCAGGTTTGGTGTGAATCAGCCCAGGAGTGGCCACAGGACGGGGCGGCCCAGCAATCGTGATCCGGTTAAACCCTTAACTCTTAACCCTTGAGTAGGCCCAGCAAAGGTGGTCTGGTTATGCCCTTAACCCTTACCCCTAAACCCTTAACTAGGCCCAGCAAAGGTGGTATGGTTATGCCCTTAACCCTTACCCCTAAACCCTTAACTAGGCCCAGCAAAGGTGGTCTGGTTATGCCCTTGACCCTTACCCCTAAACCCTTGAGTAGGCCCTGCAAAGGTGGTCTGGTTATGCCCTTAACCCTTACCCCTAAACCCTTGAGTAGGCCCAGCAAAGGTGGTATGGTTATGCCCTTAACCCTTACCCCTAAACCCTTAACTAGGCCCAGCAAAGGTGGTATGGTTATGCCCTTAACCCTTACCCCTAAACCCTTAACTAGGCCCAGCAAAGGTGGTATGGTTATGCCCTTGACCCTTACCCCTAAACCCTTAACTAGGCCCAGCAAAGGTGGTCTGGTTATGCCCTTAACCCTTACCCCTAAACCCTTGAGTAAGCCCAGCAAAGGTGGTATGGTTATGCCCTTAACCCTTACCCCTAAACCCTTAACTAGGCCCAGCAAAGGTGGTCTGGTTATGCCCTTAACCCTTACCCCTAAACCCTTGAGTAGGCCCAGCAAAGGTGGTATGGTTATACTCTTAACCCTTACCCCTAAACCCTTAACTAGGCCCAGCAAAGGTGGTCCGGTACCCAATACAATAAACCCTGAGTTGAAGCATGCCCTCCCCCCCTGCCCAGATCTTGCCGATGGAGAACACCGGCGGCCGAGCCATGGTCGAGGCAGGTGCGCTACTTAACAAGGTTATGGACATAGGGTTTAGGGTTAAGGGTTAATCTAAACCCTAAACCCTAAACTAGGCAGGTGCGCTGCTTAACAAGGTTATGGACATGTTTTGGGGAATGAAACACTGATTTAGGGCTGGTGAAAGGCTGATGAAATATTGACTTCGGGTGAAAGGCTTTCAGGGGATGGGGCGCTTGGGAGTTGCTTAGTAAGGTCATGGTCATGTTTTGGGGTGAAATACTGACGAAAGACTGATGAAGGGCTGATCAACGACGTTGCGGGCTTGGGAGTTGTTTAAGACGGTTAGGGACATCTTGTGGGGTTTGAAGCAATGACTTCGCTGGCTGATGAATGGCTGGTGAAAGGCTGATGAAACACTGTCTTGACTGGCTGATGAAAGGCTTTTGGGGGGAGTAGGAGCTTTGGAGCTGTTAAGAGCGTTCGACAAGTTGCGAGGAAATGGCAGATGAAAGGCTGTCGGTTGATTTTGCGCTTTGGGGGGGTCTCCAAACTGTTGCGAGAAGAGTCTGCTGATAGCAGTGCAGTGCCGAAGACGCGCCTTACGGTGGCTGAATTGCGTAGCTGCATTCCCGCCACTGTAATTTTGAAGGCGAATTCTTCTACTTTACCTGTAAGGGGCCGTCATTGCTTGCATGACTTTTTGAATCATGGCGTAATTGCATGCATGGTGTTCTGAATTGCGGCGTCATTGCACAGCACTGGCTGAAAGGCTATCAGGAGAAGGTGCTGTGGAGTTTGAGTGGGTGTCTGACATAAAAGAAAAGGCTAATGAAAGGCGGCTACGTGAGGCTTGGAGCTTTGAGCCTTGGGAGGGTTTCCAAAATCTGCCGTAAAAGGGGCAGATGGAAGGCTATCAGGAGCTGGTGCTGTAGAGTACATGTGGGTGTCTGACATAAAAAAAGCTGATCAAAGGCGGCTACGGGAAGCTTGGAGCTTTGGGTTTTGAGCTTTGAGCCTTGGGAGGGTTTCCAAACTGTCCCGACAATGGGCGGATGGAAGGCTATCAGGAGCTGGTGCTGTGGAGTACGACTGGATCTCTGACATACAAAAAGGCTGGTGAAAGGCGGCTACGGGATGCTCGGAGCTTTGAGCCCTTAGGAGTGTTTCGAAATCCTGGAAAAGGGCGGATGGAAGGCGTCGGCAGGCAGCCAGGACGCAGGCAAAAGCGGAAATGCTGCCTACTACTTCAGGTGTTTTGACATCAGGAGCTGGTCCTGTGTGGGGTTAAGAGTGGGTGTGTTTGACGTAGAAAAAGGCCGGTGAAAGGCGATGGGGAGCTTGGCGCTTCGAGCTTAGGAAGGTTTTAAAACTGTTCCGACAATGGGCAGACGGAAGGCTATCAGGAGCTGGTGCTGTGGAGTAAGAGTGGGTGTGTCTGACATGGAAAAGGGCTGGTGAAAGGCGATTGGGAGCTTGGCGCTTGAAGCTGTGTGAATGGAGGAATGGATGCAGCAAAGGCTCTAACTGGTATTAACCAACACCAACTGACACCACCCGACACTAACCGATCTTTAGACAAGCTGTGTGACTGCAATATTGGACGCGACGTGGATCCTAACTGACACCTACAGACAAGCTGTGCAAACAGAAAAATGGATGTGGTTAACTTCTTAGCTAGGACCAACTGATCCCAACTAATCTCAACTGACATTACTCACCCCCCAGGCCAACATTGCAGACCACCTGTGCAAATAGAACAATGGATGTGGTCGAAGCCAACTAGGACCAACTGATACCAACTGATACCAACTGATACCAACTGATGTCAGCTGACACTACTCGCCCCCCAGGCCAACTTGTGAAAGAAAGAACGGACGCGGCGTGGACCCCAACTGACACCAACTTACACAAACTGTTACCCCAGACAAGCTGGGTACAGACAAGATTGGACGCCTCGACTAGCACCAACTGATCTCAACTGACACCTCTCACCCCCAGGCCAGCTGTGTGAACGAAAGAATGGACGCGGCGTGGACCCCAATCGCAACTATGAGGTTGACTGGGGGATCAAGGAGAAGGATTACGACCCCAACGAGGAGTTCCCAGGGACTAAGCCATTCAGGTGTGAATAAGGTGTGAAGGAGGTGTGAAGAAAATATGAGTCATGTGACCCCAAGCGCAACTACGAGCTTGACTGAGAGGTTGATGGATGAGTTTTGTTACCGCAATGAGATTTTCCTGGAGATAGAGCCCTTCAGGTGTTAAGGAGGTGTGGAGGTGTGGAGGTGTGAAATATGTGGAACCCTTCCGCAAGTATGGTAAATGGAATGGGAGGTTGGATGATGAGTTTTTTTACCGCTTTGAGACGTTCCTGGAACCAGAGCCATTCAGGTGTTATTGGGATGTCAAGGAGGTGTGAAGGAGGTGTGAAATGTGTGGAACCCTGTCGCAACTTTGAGAGTGGACTGGGGGGATCATAGAGAAGGATTACGAATTTACGACCTTAACGCGGCAGACACAGTTGATCAGACATTCACACACACACACATGCACACACGCAAGTGCACGCAGGGGCCACAGTGTAGCTGAACTGTAGCTGATAGTGGTATACCACTCACTAATAATAACAACTGTTGCTCAGGGGATGGATCCAAAACAAGCTTTCTGCCATCCTGCCACCCCCACAAACATTCCCACATGACACCACAGCTTGAAAGTCATTCACACATATCCACAAATCTCTCCACACATCCCCACTCTTTCCCTGTCCAGTGAACCCGAGTCTCAAGTCGTGCTCAGGCTGGCCCAGGAGATGAAACCACATGTGTGGCTGAATGTACACTCGGGTATGGAAGCCCTGTTCACACCTTGGGACCATAAAGCAGAGGTACGATATTAGATATTGGATCTCCTGGGGCAATATTAGATCTTGGATCTTTCTAGGGTACCGGGTGTCGGATCTCTGACCCCGGATGTCGGATCTCTGACCCCTCATAGGGCTGTGTCGGATCTTTCAACCACCCAAGGACAGTGTTGGATCTGAGAGGATTACTAAAGCAGCGTCAGATCTTGGATCTTACTCCAGGGCAGTGTCGGATCTCAGATCCTCCGTAGGGCAGCGTCAGATACTTCGATCACAAATCCATCTTATGGGCAGTGTCGGATCTAATATCTTCAGTAGGACAGTGTCAGACCTCAGATCTTCCTGATGGGCAGTGTCAGATCTCAGATCTTTCCTAGGACAGCGTCAGATCTCTTCTTAGGGAAGTGTCAGATCACAGATCTTGCCTAGGACAGCGTCAGATCTCTTCTTAGGGCAGTGTCGGATGTCAGATCTTCCATAGGGCAGCGTCAGATCTCAGATCCGCCTTCAGGACAGTGTCAGATCCTCTCCCTAAAAAGCATCTGCCTCTGTGTCCTGCCCCGAGTGCTTGAGGCTGCCTAGCATATGCCTGCAGCTTTATTCCTCAGATTGAGGTCGGATAATTTGTTATAAACTCGTGCCCCAAACCATTGAACCCTCAACTGCATAATGCTGCCAGGATTTACAACTTGAAT
Source organism: Limnomonas spitsbergensis (assembly GCA_037349105.1). Lineage (NCBI taxonomy): Eukaryota > Viridiplantae > Chlorophyta > Chlorophyceae > Chlamydomonadales > Limnomonas > Limnomonas spitsbergensis. The sequence continues at coordinate 1,956,940 of JAYJMM010000092.1, read as the reverse complement.
CAAGGCTGATGAGTTTGTGTCTACCTAAGAGTGGGTGTGTCTGACATGGAAAAGGGCTGGTGAAAGAACGGACGCGGCGTGGACCCCAACTGACCCCAACTTGAATCAAGGCTGATGAGTTTGTGTCTACCTCGTAACTGCACACACCCTGCACCCCTCAGATGCCCGAGGCTGCCAAGCATGCTCTGAGCGTCATCACTGAGATTAAGACTGATTAAATTGTGGCATACTCGGGAAGTCGGTACCCCAAACCCTACACCCTTAACCCTAAACCCTAAACCCTTACCCTAACCCTAACCCTTGACATTTTCACGCGCCTGAAGCTGCAAAGAATGCCTTGAGCATTACTCCTCAGATTTAGGCCGACTTCTTTGTTTTTGATGCTGGTCACCCTGAACCCTTGAGCCCTCACCAGGTGCCCGAGGCTGCCAAGCATGCTATGAGCGTCATCACTGAGATGAAGACTGATTAAAGTGTTTCAAACTTGGAAGTCGTGACCCTAAACTCTAAAACCCTAAACCCTAAACCCTTAACCCTGACCTTTCCACGCGCCTGAAGCTGCCAAGCATGCCTCTAGCTTTATTCCTCTGATCAAATCCGATTCCTTTGTTTCATTTTGGTCACCCTGATTCCCTGAACCCTTGACCCCTCACCAGGTGCCCGAGGCTGCCAAGCATGCGTTGAGCGTCATCACTCAGATTAAGGCTGACTTCTTCGCGGACAACGCGGAATGCGTGGTCGGATCAGGGGGGAAGTCTGTTGGGTGAGAGGGAAAAGCAGCAAGAAGAGGGCAGACAAAAATAATAATAATAATAATAATAATACCGTAAAGCGGCATAGGCTTGGCTCAAATTAATTAATTATTGGTTTAACCGTATTGGGGTAATAATAATGTGAGAAAGGGCATGGAAGCGTTTCTTCGGCAGCGCCCCCCTGGAGCATAAGCCCCACCTGTGCTGTAGGCAGGAAGCAATGGCCAGGAGATATGGTAGGTAGGAGGGTAGAGAGAATGAACGAGAGTCAATCGAAAAGGGGCAGGGGGGGAAGTGAGTGGGGGGACGTGTGATAGCTAGGGGAATGAAGCCGGGGGAGTGTGCGTGGTTGAATTTGCATTTGAATTTGGGATGCTACAGCAGAGAATCTCTGGAGAATCCCGCTTGGTCGGATCAGGGGAGGCCTGGTGGGGTGTTGGGTGAGAGGGAGTGGTAAGAAAGAAAGCTACGCCCTGTTTAGGGCGTGGAGGTTAAGGAAACAACGCAGCTTGTGGCCGTAGCCACATCCGCGCCGTTACCATAATAGGAGGGGGAACGAGGAGTGTGTGGTTGGATCAGGGGGGGAAATATGGCGGGAAATATGGCGGGAAATATGGCGGATGAGGGGAAGGGGCGATGAGGAGGGGAAGCGTAGTCTGAAGGGCTATGAAGTATGAAGTATGATGTATGAAGGGCTCCTTGACTTGCTTACATGTTTTTGTCTTGAAGCACTGCTGCCGACTGTTATGTCTGCGTTGTCTTTATATGGGGAGTGCTAGATGCAAAGAACTGGATCTTAAGGTCTAACCAGCTAACTAACTGACTTACTGCAGGTACCTGGCTCACGGCACTGCAACTGACTAACTGACTTATTGACTTGCTGCAGGTACCTGGCTCACGGCACTGCAACTGACTAACTGACTTACAGCAGGTACATGAGTCTCGGCATTGCAACTGACTCACAAACTAACTGACTTAATGCAGGTACCTGGCTCACGGCACTGCAACTGACTATATGTTTGAGCGTCTGCATGTACCGCTGCCCTTCACGTGGGAGATCTTTGGAGATCTACAGGTGAGCAGTTTTTCGTTTTTGTTTACACCTGCCTGATGATGACTCAGCAGCCTTTTTTAGCCTGCCATTAGTTTATTTCTTGACGGGTATGCCATTGAGACGTCTTGCAAGGTGAGCACCTCTTCGTTTTTTTTAGCATGCCATTGAGTTATTCTTGACGGGCATGCCATTGAGACGTCTTTCAGGGTGAGCAGTTTTTCTTTTTTTAGCCTGCCATTAGGTTATTTTCTTGACGGGCATGCCATTGAGACGTCTCGCAGGGTGAGCAGGTTTTCGATTTTTTAGCCTGCCATCAGGGTTTTTCTTGACGGGTATGACATTGAGGCGCTTTGCAGGGTGAGCGGTTTCCCGTTTTTTTAACATGCCTGATGATGACTCAGCAGATGCAAGATGTGGAGGTACCATTAGGTTACGACGGGTATGCCATTGAGACGCCTAGAAGGGTGCTGCCTGTGAAGCCTAGTTCGGGGGGTGGGGTGGGGGATGGGTAGGGTTTTGAAACTACTGACTTGTCGATAGGGTTTGTGCAGCTCCCCAAAATAGAATCAAATATGTAATCTGTAAGCTTTAATCAATAGCTGCGCGGCTATATTACCTTAAGTTCTGCTAGATTTTCTGTATTATTCTTTTGTTATCGTAAAGGATTTGGAAACCTAAATACCTTGAAAACAAAGTATGAATTGTTTCACGCAGGCTGGCTACCAAGCAGTGGGCAGTGAGGGGGGGCTTCATTTACAAATATCCCGAATTTGTCTGTCAGGCGCAGCCTAGGTACTAAGCAGCGCTGAAGAGGTCTGAATGATAAATTAAACAAATTCATCTGTCAACTTAAATGAACCAAATTCATGAGCCAAATTCAATTCGACGTACCCAGCTTAACGTGGTCTGGCTGCCAGAAGGTGCTTCAGAAGTCTGAAATTTCTCCTAAAATACGGGATACCTCGTTTTACGCATTGTGACCATCACGCAGTCCAGATGAGTGTTAAAACCTACACCAATATTCGAAATGCATCATGCAAACTGGTTCAAGCAGGTTGACTACCGCACCGTGCTTTGGGGGCTGAAAACCTTGGTTTAAAAGTTCGTTTTTTATGGAATGAAATGTTTGGCGCAGGCTGACCATCTGGCTGTGCTTTTGGTGGTTTCAAACTTGGTCGTCATAATCTGAAGCACAATATGGACTGTTTCGACGCAGGCTGACGACTATGCGCAGTACCTTTGATATTTAAACTGAGGCGAAACATATTGAATGGTGCAGGCTGACTTCCGGTATCAGAATGTGCTTTTGGTGGTTAAAATACATATAAAATACATATAAATACATATAAAATACATATAAATTTGACAAATCCAAAATCATGATCTCAAGCTCGGTATTGCTTGTTTCAACGCAGGCTGACGACTTTATGCAGTGCCTTCGATAAACATTAATAATAATAAAATACCGCATGGTGCAGGCTGACTACCATGACTGTTTTAAGATGTTCAACCCAATCGACCAGAAGCAGTTTGACGTGAGTATCCCACAGGGGGGAGGTGGCAATGAAGGGCTACAAACCTGATGCAAAGTAGGAGTTAAGGTTTAACAGGCTTCTATTGCGGTGCTGGATAGATATGGAAGATAAATCAGATAATATGATTTTGAGGAACTCGAACAGGTTATCTGAGTTCCTCAGGAGCACAGAGACAATGTTTGGGGAGAATTGGGTTCAGGGTTGAAAATGTCTCTGAAGTACCAGTATCCCCTAAATATCTCCAAAATATCTCCAGGCCACCATATCAGTTTGGCTGAAGGCCTTGCTCCGACTCATCGAGATTGCCCCTGGACACCTTGTCTCCCTCGTATGAATAGATCATGCACAAAATATCTATGACACATACCCGAAATATCTGCTGCATATCTGATAAATATCTGCTGAATATCTCCAGGCCACCATATCTGTCTGGCTCAAGGCCATGTTCCGACTCATCGAGCTGGCCCCCGGACATCCCGACGTCGCCGCCGACCTCGCCAAGGCCGACAAGAAGAAGAAACCAGCATCCGCCGCCCTATCCCCCGCCCCCTCCTCCTCCCCCTCCTCGGGGACCATCGAGTCGCTGAAAACGAAGGAGGTCGATGGCAAGCCGGGGCCGGGATCGGGCGGGAGCAGCGCGGAGGGCAAGGGCGACGAAGGGACAGTCGAGATACTCGTGTCGAACTCGTAAGCGCGCCTGTTTATTTTAGTTTTTATCATAAGTGCGCAACAGATCGCCTTGGACAGGCCACCAGGCGAATCTAAACCCTAAACCCTAGTCCCGACTCTAAACCTAAAACCCTAGTCTCGACTCCGAACCCTAAACCATAGTCCCGACTCTAAACCCTAAACCCTAGTCCCGACTGTAAACCCTAAACCCTAGTCCCGACTCTAAACCCTACACCCTAGTCCCGACTCTAAACCCTAAACCCTAGTCCCGACTCAAACCCTAAACCCTAGTCCCGACTCTAAACCCTTAACCCTAGTCCCGACTCTAAACCCCAAACCCTAGTCCCAACTCTAAACCTTAACTCCTAAACCCGACTCTACACCCTTACCCCTTAGCCCCGCTCTAGACATGAACCTGAAAGCCTTAACCCGACTGGGCAGATGGGGACTTAACCTGGATAGGCTTGTGGTCGGTGTCCCAGGCACCTTTTTGCACCAGGCCCTGCCAGCCCTAGGCCAGGCCAACCCTAGGCCTAGCATCATCTCACGCCCTGTGCACTCTGATGACATCTGCCTCAACAATGTTTGTTCTGTCGTTTTGCATGAACATCCCGCCTCTCTCTGCTCCTCACGTTCCCAATTATTCCGTCGTATTTGTTTCTGTTGTTTTGCATGAACTGATCTCGGCCTCTTCCTGCTCCTCCCGGTAGGTGGGTTGGCAGCACATAGCTTAGCCTATCAGACAGGAAAGACTCCCGCCTCTCCTTGCTCCTCTTGCCAGGTGGGTTGGCAGCACTGCGTGGGACTCGTTCAACTGGATCAAGTTCGGGCTGGGGATGCTGGGACTGCTGGGACTGATCATCTTTGTTGTCAGGTGAGGCCTCATGGCTGACTGAGCGGATCTTAGATCCGCAGACAGATCTGTAATTTGACATGCTGAGAAAGCTGGGCCTGTTGGAACAGATCATCTTTGTTGTCAGGTGAAACCTCGTCGGTGACTGAGCGGATCCTAGATCTGCATACAGATCTGTAATTTGACGTGCTTAAAAAGCTGGGCCTGCTGAATGGGACTGTTTGTCGTCAGGTGACACCCAGCCAGTGGAGTAGTAGATACTAGATCTTAGATCTGCAAGAAGATCTGGATATTTGCCTGGAATGGTTAGATCTGATTTCAGATCTTCTCGGCTGGTGGCACCGACAGGAGATCCTGTCCCATCCTCCTTAATTCCTGCCACTTGCGCCCTTTGAATATAATTGGTGTGGATAGAAAGGTACTTCCGGGGCGATGGCACAATGCTAGACAGCCGCGGCCGGGTATGTAGCTGAATTGTAGCTGAATCACCCCCTACAAAACAACAGATACGTCCCCCCCATCGCGCCCTGACATGACGCAGGTACTTCCGGGGCAATGGCACAATGCTGGACAGCCGCGGCCGGGTATGTAGCTGAATTGTAGCTGAATCACCCCCTACAAAACAACAGATACGTCCCCCCCATCGCGCCCTGACATGACGCAGGTACTTCCGGGGCAATGGCACAATGCTGGACAGCCGCGGCCGGGTATGTAGCTGAATTGTAGCTGAATCACCCCCAACAAAACAACAGATACTTCCCCCCCATCGCGCCCTGACATGACGCAGGTACTTCCGGGGCGATGGCACAATGCTGGACAGCCGCGGCCGGGTATGTAGCTGAATTGTAGCTGAATCTCCCCCAACAGAACAACAGATACTTCCCCCCCATCGCGCCCTGACATGACGCAGGTACTTCCGGGGCGATGGCACAATGCTGGACAGCCGCGGCCGGGCGCGGGGGCTCCCGCTGTAGTAGAGCTGCAGAGCTGTAGAGTTGTAGAGCCGCTTTCCTTTTGGGCCATATAGGCCATGGGACGTGGCGCCGCAAGCCCGGGCTTGGGGCCTGCGGAAGGCCGAGGGTGGTCATGGGTTCTGCGGGCGCCGCAGGGGAGCCGCGGAGCCTTGAGCTGACAGACTGATACAGCCTCGCTCTGAGGCCATGGGGTGGGTACGGGCGACATGTCGCCTGTAAGGTTTGGTAGACTCTTCGGGCTGCATGAGCCTGAGGGTGGGACTGAGAGAGGGCGCGTACTGTCTCCCGGGTTTCCTCCCCTAGTGCATTACACCTCTGGGCCAATCGCAAAAAGGCTTGGCCACACGGGCACCCGACTGTCTGATCGGGAGGAAAATAAAGATTTGGCTAGAGGAGAAAGGCTGGTGTAGGGTGTAGGGTCTGGGATTCAGTTTTGTAATTCTGCTGGGGAGTCCGGGATCATTTGACGTACGGTGTAATTTTGAGGGCTGTCAAGGTGTGACATGTGTGGAAGGTTTACTTTTTCATCATGTCTTGTGCGTGTTTGATATCATGTGTGAGGAAGGGTGGAGGGCTGTGGAGATTGAGATGCAAATGGTGACATGGCACGTGACGTTACACATCTGTTCGGTGCTGCTCAGAGGGCTCCAACGGGACAGTTGGGCGCCCACGCGTCCGAGCCTTGTTGAGCAGGGCCCAGAGGTGTAATGTCATTGACTGCTTAGAGGGCTGTAGATATTCATAGAGCTTCCAGTGGTCTGCTTTGCGAGTTCTTTATGCCGCCTTGACGACAAATGGAGAATTACGGGGGAAATAGAATGGAGAATTACTGGAAATTACGGGGAAATATAATGGAGAATGGAGAAATTACGGGAAATATAATGTATACATCAGGAGCTATTGAGCTAATGGGGGTTAACATTGTATGGGGGTGTCGAAACGGTAGTATCTGGGTCCAAGTTTCGCCATGAGCCTTCTTGATCAATGACGTTACACTTCGGGGCCATGCTCAAAGGCTCGGCCGCTATGAGCCTCCCGGGTATGCTGTAATATGGAGTTCATATTAACCGAACATTTAATTTAGCTGCTCATAGCTGCCTGATTGTTGCTGACTTCATGTTTGCCGACGTGGCCGAGTTTCATTTCAGCAGGGCCCAGAGGTGTACCGTCATTATCTTGTAAACCGCATGACGTAAAACGTCCGTATAATTTAGCTGCCCGCAACTGCCTGATTCGGATAGAAGGAATGAACGGGATGTTGGAAGGATGAAAGATATAGGTGATTAAGGGGAAGAAAAAAGTGTGGGAAGCGGTTTAAAGAAACCAGGGATATACTCATAAGGGTGGACAGGACAGAGAGTCTGATGATTGTCATGGACAATAAGGTTTTTCGTGTGGGCAAAAAGGTTTTCCGTGTGAACACAAAAGGTTTTCCGTGTGGACAAAAAGGTTTTCCGTGTGGACAAAAAGGTTTCTCGTGTGGACAAAAAGGTTTTCCGTGTGGACAAAAAGGTTTTCCGTGTGGACAAAAAGGGTACCCTTGTGGGCAAAAAGGTTTCGCTTGTGGTTCCTGTCCTGTTCATGCAACGCTCCAACCATCTTGCAGGCATCTGTTCCACGTAACAAATGTCAACGACGTTACACCTCTGGCCCCTCCCTAAAAAACGACTCGGCCGCTTGGGCGCCTAATAAACATGGGCAGAAAATAAAGAAAAGGGTAAAATAAAAGTGAAGGGGCAGACAAAATGTTGTAAAGAAAAAGCAAACGACATAACAGTCTCTGAGAACGTCTATGCCTCAACGCAACGAATGTGGTAGGACAAATCGACAAACCATTACAGTGCATTGGCCTTCAAATTTAAGCAGGGCCCAGCGGTGTAACGTCATTAACTGACCTTCGAATCCGCCATTTAATCCACTTTTATGGCAATGCCAGTTCTTCCCAACAACGATATCTGACACGATTGTCTTTCCCTGCCTTAGTATGTTCGACCTTGCACTTGGCGGGCGTGACTGACCTGGTTCTAAACAATTGTTGTCAAGTCTTCGGATGGCGGCCCAAACACCAAAGCGTGCTGCATTTAGTCCCCTCAGCCAAAAGCCACTACCCCATCCGGGGTGATGACCCCTGTTGGTAAGGTATTTGGGGGCCTGCAGGGCAGTACCCCCGTTGGGGGCCTGCAGGGCAATACCCCCGTTGGGGGCCTGCAGGGCAGTACCCCCGTTGGGGGCCTGCAGGGCAGTACCCCCGTTGTCAGACCCTGGGCTTTGTGGCTTAAGCACCAAGGCATGCTCTATGAAGTCCCCTCAGCCCGCAGACACAAGCAATTGCTGAGTTGAAACGTAGCCGAGGTTATTTAAGCAGGGCCCGGGTGAGCAGGGCCCAGAGGTACAACGTCATTATCTGATTTGAATTGTTGCCGAGGTAGCCCATCATCACGAAGTGGAGCAGATAAGAGGTCGGAGTCGAGGATAATGCTCAGATACGTGAAACTGCAATTTGGTCCATTCGATGACGTGACACCTCTGGGCCCTGCTCAAAAGGCTGCGTGCAATTATGCCAACTTCAATTCGGTTCGCTGATAGTAAGATGCAAAAAAGAAGACCTCCATCACATCACAAAAAACAGGATGCTATGACAACTCTGACAACTTTGAGGACCCATTTAAGTTTCCGCATGCCTAGGACGCCCCCCCGACGAATAAGCTACTTCCCAGAGGGGGGACAGACAGGAGGAGACAATGCCCTCATACATCTAAAAAGGAACACCTAAATACAACAGGAATCAACACCAAGCAGGTCACCGAAGAACTGACCGGACCAAGGTTCCCATCACTCCAGGATGCGATGCCAGCTCGGCTGTTTTCCCCAAAATAGAAAAAATGCGCCTCACCCTGTCCCTGGGCCATGTGTCATGTACAGCACATGCTGTATGCTGGATAATGCAGCCACATCATGTTCAGGTCTCCCCCATTTCAACACACACTGTCAGCAGGTCCCTGCTTTATAGACAAGGCTTCAGGAAAGGAAAGAATTGGACTCCAAGGAATCAATACCTCCCTCGGACAAAAAGTGAAAAGGCCGGAAGGTAATCAGAAGGTGCCCCTCGACACATTTTCTAGCATCGCCATCATCAGCCAAAAATTCCTTTTAGAAAAACAATTTAAACATTCTGTGCTGAAACCAGTTTTCGGGCACCCTTCCCATGCATCGAAGCCTTGCTAGAATGTGAAAGCTTCACATACTAGTTTCCGTCGGACGGGTAGGTTCAGGAGCCAACAACTGCCCTCAGCTACTGGACAGCTACCATGCAGATTCATCATGTTTGCCGAACAAATGATATTCCAGCCACATGGCACTCTCCATACCTCATTTACCTAAGAAATAGATCCTGCAGAATTCAGCTTCCACAATCGTGACCCACCAGCTCAAAATCCATCAGCCTTGAAAGTTGTAGAGCAAAAACCTCCAAACACCAGCTGTAATCCCTAGAAATCTCCAGAAACACCAGCTCTAAACCCTAGAAAAACCCCCTCCAAAAAAATGGCTGAAGGTCCAAACGCCAGCTGTTAACAAAATCCGAATGTGCACTACCATCCCCGCCAGCTCCTCAAACTGCTGGTGTTGCAACATTGCTGTTGCTGCTGTTGTTGCAACATTGTTGATGCTGCAGGTGCTGCAGCAACATTGCTGTTGCTGCTGCAGTTGCTCTTCTTGTTCTCGCTGTCCTTGCACCGTAAAGGCAGCCACGCAAGGGCCTGGCTCAAAAGCCCGGTCCTGGAGACAGATACGGGTCTGGAGACAGACCCAGTTGCAAGCAGGCACTGGAGTAACAACTGCTGCCCCCTCCGGCCAATCAGCGTAAGTGCACAACCACCGCCGCCAGATTTGTGTGAATGCTAACATCGTCCAGCTAGGTCCACCACTAGATCTACTGCCCCCTCAGCTTGATCAGCATGTCCACCACCGACGGGTCTGCTAGCGTGCTCACATCGCCCAGCTCGCTTTCCTGACCGCCCGCAATCTTCCGCAGCACACGCCGCATGATCTTCCCAGACCTGGTCTTGGGCAGCTCGGGTGCCCTGCAGGGAGTGGGCCGGGTGCAGTTTTAAGGGTGCTTCAGCTACAGTTCAGCCACAGCTCAGCTACATTTCAGCCGCAGTTCAGCTACTTCATTGCATGATCTTTGCTGACGGTGTCGTGGGCAGCTCAGGCGCCCTGCAGAGAGTGGGCTGGGTGCGGTTTTAAGGGGCCTTAAGCTACAGTTCAGCCACAGTTCAGCTAAATTTAGCTGCATTTCAGCCACAGCTACGCTACTTCAGCGCATGATCTTCGCCGCCTGTGTCTTAGACAGCTCAGGCTGCAGGGTGCGTAATCAAGCATGCTTATCAGTTATCAGTGCTGTGCAATTGCGCCGTAATTTATAAATTGTGCAAGCAATTACGGTATCCTACTGATCAATGTAGCTGAATTTGCCTCGCAATCATGGAGGATGAAAATCAGCTACACAATTCAGCCCCTGTAAGGCCTGTACTTGGCACAGCACTGGTGCTTATGCTACACTTAAGCTACAGTTCAGCTACAAGTCAGCTACAAGTCACATGCTACACAGTTGGGCCGCGTTGAAGCGGCATAGCACGGGGACGGGAACAGCCGTAGCCTGAAAATCCATCCGCCAGCACACATCCCTTTCACCGTTCTCATTTGTATCCAGTGCTGGGCTCTGACACCGTTAGAGGGATCAGGGATCAGTGTTTTGGACACCGTAAAAGGGTTTAGGGTTTTTGACACCGTACAAGGAAATCAGGTGGAACCTGAAACGGTGTAGCACACAGTATTATATTTGGAGTGACGAAACGTTACGAAGCGTTTGCGCCACCGTCAAAAGGCCCACCGTAACGACTGTCACTCGACTAACACTTGGCCCTTAATCCACTTTCCTTCCGTTCATTGCCTTCCATTCACATCATTCAATTCACATTCTTCAATTCACATTCTTCAATTCGATTTCTTCCAATCATTTCCTTCCATTGATCTTCTTCCATGCATGTTCTCCATTCCTTTCCTTCCATTCATGCCTGCATCACTCACCAGTGGATGACCTCAGGAACAGCAAACGGTCCAATGGCTTTCCGGACGTGGTCCATCAAGATCTTGCGCATACCGTTGTCGTGTTTGCTGGCATCAGTGAGGGTCACGTAGGCGTAGATAGCCTGTCCCTTGATGGGGTGGTCCAGCCTGGACAGGGAGAGGTAGGGGGCAGGTGGGTGTGAAGGGTGTGGATACAAGTAGATAGGCTGTCCCTTGATGGGGTGGTCCAGCCTCGGTAGGGTGGTGTGAAGGGGCATAAATAAAAACTTCACCCATGCATTGAAATATGACCTGCCCCAAGGTGGGGGGGAGGGTCCCGGGACAAAATAGAGGGCGAGTCGGTTGGGAGCAAGGACGCTTTTAGTCCAAATAAACCTTCTATTAGAAAGCCCTACTGCCAGACCCTACCTTCTAGGCAGGTTCTCACAGTCCACTTCATACACTGTTGATGTTCTCACAGGAAACACCAGCTACACGCAGGTACACCCCAGCTTCCAGACAGCTTCTAAAATCAAGCCCCAGCTTCTAAGCAGCTCCAAACACAACACTCCAGCTTCCAGGCAGGTCCTCACCCAATCACGGCAGCTTCGGCACACTCCTCGTGCTGAGTCAGCACTCCCTCCACCTCGGCTGTCCCGATGCGGTGACCGCTGACATTGATCACGTCATCCACGCGCCCTGGGGGTGGATTAACAGGCAGAAGACGTTGAGGATAACACGAGGTGGCACACATCTTAACACAAGCTCTACTTGATCACGTCATCCACGCTATCCGCATGGACATCGATAACGTCATCCACGCGCCCTGGGGTTGAATCAACAGAACAGGTAGGAGATGTCGACATGAGGTGACACGCATCTTGAAACAAGCTATACTTGATCACGTCTTCCACGCCATCTGCTGACATTGATCACGTCATCCTCGCGCCCTGGTGGAGGATCAACAGGCAGGCAAGAGATGGTGTAGATAATACGGTACACACGTGTAAGTTTGATATATACGGAGTGTATACCGTAGACGCTCTTTGCCTCCGCACGAAATGAATGTTGTTTTGCTGTCGCGCCTTATGAAAACCCCAACTTAACCGGAAAACGCCATATTTGGGACGTCAACAAAAGTTCTCCAGTGAAGCGCGCTTAAGCGAACAACTAAAATTATTTCTTGTTTGCGGAGGCAAAACAAGTCTACGGTACAAGAGGTAATGCTAATAAAAAAGTTCACAATCTCTTCTTTTTACTAGACCCTAAAATGTAACTAGGGTGGTAGGCACAGCAAAGTGCGCCAAGCTGACAGTCCCCTTCACGTTCACAGAACTGCAACACTTTGATGGGAATTTTTTAAGTACAACCAAAGTGCACAAAGGCCACAGTCCCCTTCATGGCAAGCCAAAGCTCAAAGGAGGAGGCATTGGAGAGGGCTATGAGGGGTGCAAGGGGATCCACACTTTGATTTACAAAAACGAGGAAATGTCAATAGGGCGGGTACACACATATATTCGCCTTTTTCTCCGCTTACACTCTCCTTTTTCTCACACATATATTCGCCTTTTTCTCACACATATATTCGCCTTTTTCTCACACATATATTCGCCTTTTACTCACACATATATTCGCCTTTTTCTCACACATATATTCGCCTTTTTCTCACACATATATTCTCCTTTTTCTCACACATATATTCTCCTTTTTCTCACACATATTCTCCTTTATCTCACACATATATTCGCCTTTTTCTCCGCGTACACTCTCCTTTTTCTCACACATATATTCTCCTTTTTCTCACACATATATTATCCTTTTTCTCACACATATATTATCCTTTTTCTCACACATATATTATCCTTTTTCTCACTCATATATTCGCCTTTTTCTCACACATATATTATCCTTTTTCTCACACATATATTATCCTTTTTCTCACACATATATTATCCTTTTTCTGACACATATGTTCTCCTTTTTCTCACACACATATTCTCCTTTTTCTCACACATATATTCTCCTTTTTCTGACACATATATTATCCTTTTCTCACACATATATTCTCCTTTTTCTCACACATATATTCTACTTTTTCTCACACAAATATTATCCTTTTTCTCACACATATATTCTCCTTTTCCTGACACATTTGTTCTCCTTTTTCTCACACATAATCACATACATTCACCTTTTTCTCACACATTCATTCTCCTTTTTCTCACACATGCTGGCATACATTCTCCTTTTTCTCACACATGCTGGCATACATTCTCCTTTTTCTCACACAAATATTCCTTTTTCTCACACATACTGACACATACGGCAGTCACCTGTGATCCAAATGTAGCCATCCTCGTCCCGGCGTGCACCATCTCCCGTAAAGAAGTAGCCGGGAAAGGGACCAAAGTAGGTGGCCTCGTAGCGCTCGTGGTCGTGCAAGAGGGTGCGGGCCATGCTGGGCCAGTCACTCTGTTCATAGAGGCGGGCAAGTTGTAATCAGAAGACGTAGAGAGAGGGTGCGGGCTATGCTGGGCGAATCACTCAATTACACATGGTCACACAGAAGCATGATTCAATTAAAGGGTGTGATTATGCAGGAGGGTTCGGGCCTAGCTGGGCCAGTCACTCTGTTGATAGGGGCGGGGGGGTGGGTTAGAATCAGTTGTGGTATGCGAGAGGGTGCATATCAGGGGGGGAGGCCACCAGCGGTTCCGGGGCGTTTTTTCTTGTCGAAGCGTGTAATTTGCATCCTATAGCATACGCGTGGCCGTAAAACGAATAATCGGATTGTTGCCTCGGATGTGGTGTGCGAGAGGGTGCGTATCACCTTCATGCTCAGAGGGTGCGTATCACCTTCATGCTCAGAGGGTGTGTATCACCTTCATGCTCAGAGGGAGTGTATCACCTTCATGCCCAGAGGGTGTGTATCACCTTCATGCCCAGAGGGTGCGTATCACCTTCATGCCCAGAGGGTGTGTATCACCTTCATGCCCAGAGGGTGCGTATCACCTTCATGCTCAGAGGGTGTGTATCACCTTCATGCCCAGAGGGTGTGTATCACCTTCATGCCCAGAGGGTGCGTATCACCTTCATGCTCAGAGGGTGTGTATCACCTTCATGCTCAGAGGGTGCGTATCACCTTCATGCCCAGAGGGTGCATATCACCTTCATGCTCAGAGGGTGCGTATCACCTTCATGCTCAGAGGGTGCGTATCACCTTCATGCTCAGAGGGTGCGTATCACCTTCATGCCCAGAGGGTGCGTATCACCTTCATGCCCAGAGGGTGTGTATCACCTTCATGCTCAGAGGGTGCGTTTCACCTTCATGCTCAGAGGGTGCGTATCACCTTCATGCTCAGAGGGTGTGTATCACCTTCATGCCCAGAGGGTGCGTATCACCTTCATGCCCAGAGGGTGCGTATCACCTTCATGCTCAGAGGGTGCGTATCACCTTCATGCCCAGAGGGTGCGTATCACCTTCATGCCCAGAGGGTGCGTATCACCTTCATGCCCAGAGGGTGCGTATCACCTTCATGCTCAGAGGGTGCGTATCACCTTCATGCCCAGAGGGTGCGTATCACCTTCATGCCCAGAGGGTGCGTATCACCTTCATGCTCAGAGGGTGCGTATCACCTTCATGCTCAGAGGGTGCGTATCACCTTCATGCTCAGAGGGTGCGTATCACCTTCATGCCCAGAGGGTGCGTATCACCTTCATGCTCAGAGGGTGCGTATCACCTTCATGCTCAGAGGGTGCGTATCACCTTCATGCCCAGAGGGTGCGTATCACCTTCATGCCCAAAGGGTGCGTATCACCTTCATGCCCAAAGGGTGTGTATCACCTTCATGCCCAGAGGGTGCGTATCACCTTCATGCCCAGAGGGTGCGTATCACCTTCATGCTCAGAGGGTGCGTATCACCTTCATGCCCAGAGGGTGCGTATCACCTTCATGCCCAGAGGGTGTGTATCACCTTCATGCCCAGAGGGAGCGTATCACCTTCATGCTCAGAGGGTGTGTATCACCTTCATGCTCAGAGGGTGTGTATCACCTTCATGCTCAGAGGGTGCGTATCACCTTCATGCTCAGAGAGTGCGTATCACCTTCATGCTCAGAGGGTGCGTATCACCTTCATGCTCAGAGGGTGCGTATCACCTTCATGCTCAGAGGGTGCGTATCACCTTCATGCCCAGAGGGTGCGTATCACCTTCATGCCCAAAGGGTGCGTATCACCTTCATGCCCAAAGGGTGTGTATCACCTTCATGCCCAGAGGGTGTGTATCACCTTCATGCTCAGAGGGTGCGTATCACCTTCATGCCCAGAGGGTGTGTATCACCTTCATGCCCAGAGGGTGTGTATCACCTTCATGCCCAGAGGGTGCGTATCACCTTCATGCTCAGAGGGTGTGTATCACCTTCATGCCCAGAGGGTGCGTATCACCTTCATGCCCAGAGGGTGTGTATAACCTTCATGCCCAGAGGGTGTGTATCACCTTCATGCCCAGAGGGTGTGTATCACTTTCATGCTCAGAGGGTGTGTATCACCTTCATGCCCAGAGGGTGCGTATCACCTTCATGCCCAGAGGGTGCGTATCACCTTCATGCCCAGAGGGTGTGTATCACCTTCATGCCCAGAGGGTGCGTATCACCTTCATGCCCATAGGGTGCGTATCACCTTCATGCCCAGAGGGTGTGTATCACCTTCATGCCCAGAGGGTGCGTATCACCTTCATGCTCAGAGGGTGCGTATCACCTTCATGCCCAGAGGGTGCGTATCACCTTCATGCCCAGAGGGTGCGTATCACCTTCATGCTCAGAGGGTGTGTATCACCTTCATGCCCAGAGGGTGTGTATCACCTTCATGCCCAGAGGGTGCGTATCACCTTCATGCTCAGAGGGTGCGTATCACCTTCATGCTCAGAGGGTGCGTATCACCTTCATGCATAGAGGGTGCGTATCACCTTCATGCCCAGAGGGTGTGTATCACCTTCATGCTCAGAGGGTGCGTATCACCTTCATGCTCAGAGGGTGCGTATCACCTTCATGCTCAGAGGGTGTGTATCACCTTCATGCCCAGAGGGTGCGTATCACCTTCATGCTCAGAGGGTGTGTATCACCTTCATGCCCAGAGGGTGCGTATCACCTTCATGCTCAGAGGGTGCGTATCACCTTCATGCTCAGAGGGTGCGTATCACCTTCATGCTCAGAGGGTGCGTATCACCTTCATGCTCAGAGGGTGCGTATCACCTTCATGCCCAGAGGGTGCGTATCACCTTCATGCCCAGAGGGTGTGTATCACCTTCATGCTCAGAGGGTGTGTATCACCTTCATGCCCAGAGGGTGTGTATCACCTTCATGCCCAGCGGATGCGTATCACCTTCATGCCCAGAGGGTGTGTATCACCTTCATGCCCAGAGGGTGCGTATCACCTTCATGCCCAGAGGGTGCGTATCACCTTCATGCCCAGAGGGTGCGTATCACCTTCATGCCCAGAGGGTGTGTATCACCTTCATGCTTAGAGGGTGTGTATCACCTTCAAGCCCAGAGGGTGCGTATCACCTTCATGCCCAGAGGGTGCGTATCACCTTCATGCCCAGAGGGTGTGTATCACCTTCATGCCCAGAGGGTGTGTATCACCTTCATGCCCAGAGGGTGCGTATCACCTTCATGCTCAGAGGGTGCGTATCACCTTCATGCTCAGAGGGTGCGTATCACCTTCATGCCCAGAGGGTGCGTATCACCTTCATGCCCAGAGGGTGCGTATCACCTTCATGCTCAGAGGGTGTGTATCACCTTCATGCCCAGAGGGTGCGTATCACCTTCATGCCCAGAGGGTGTGTATCACCTTCATGCCCAGAGGGTGCGTATCACCTTCATGCCCAGAGGGTGCGTATCACCTTCATGCCCAGAGGGTGTGTATCACCTTCATGCCCAGAGGGTGCGTATCACCTTCATGCTCAGAGGGTGCGTATCACCTTCATGCCCAGAGGGTGCGTATCACCTTCATGCCCAGAGGGTGCGTATCACCTTCATGCTCAGAGGGTGCGTATCACCTTCATGCCCAGAGGGTGCGTATCACCTTCATGCCCAGAGGGTGCGTATCACCTTCATGCTCAGAGGGTGCGTATCACCTTCATGCTCAGAGGGTGCGTATCACCTTCATGCTCAGAGGGTGCGTATCACCTTCATGCCTCAGAGGGTGTGTATCACCTTCATGCTCAGAGGGTGCGTATCACCTTCATGCTCAGAGGGTGCGTATCACCTTCATGCTCAGAGGGTGTGCGTATCACCTTCATGCTCAGAGGGTGCGTATCACCTTCATGCTCAGAGGGTGTGTATCACCTTCATGCCAGAGGGTGCGTATCACCTTCATGCTCAGAGGGTGTGTATCACCTTCATGCCAGAGGGTGTGGTATCACCTTCATGCCCAGAGGGTGCGTATCACCTTCATGCTCAGAGGGTGCGTATCACCTTCATGCTCAGAGGGTGCGTATCACCTTCATGCCCAGAGGGTGTGTATCACCTTCATGCCCAGAGGGTGTGTATCACCTTCATGCCCAGAGGGTGCGTATCACCTTCATGCCTCAGAGGGTGCGTATCACCTTCATGCCCAGAGGGTGCGTATCACCTTCATGCCCAGGAGGGTGTGTATCACCTTCATGCCCAGAGGGTGCGTATCACCTTCATGCTCAGAGGGTGCGTATCACCTTCATGCCCAGAGGGTGCGTATCACCTTCATGCCAGAGGGTGTGTATCACCTTCATGCCCAGAGGGTGTGTATCACCTTCATGCCCAGAGGGTGCGTATCACCTTCATGCCCAGAGGGTGCGTATCACCTTCATGCCCAGAGGGTGTGTATCACCTTCATGCCCAGAGGGTGCGTATCACCTTCATGCCCAGAGGGTGCGTATCACCTTCATGCTCAGAGGGTGCGTATCACCTTCATGCTCAGAGGGTGCGTATCACCTTCATGCTCAGAGGGTGCGTATCACCTTCATGCTCAGAGGGTGCGTATCACCTTCATGCTCAGAGGGTGCGTATCACCTTCATGCCCAGGGGGTGTGTATCACCTTCATGCTCAGAGGGTGTGTATCACCTTCATGCTCAGAGGGTGCGTATCACCTTCATGCTCAGAGGGTGCGTATCACCTTCATGCCCAGAGGGTGCGTATCACCTTCATGCTCAGAGGGTGTGTATCACCTTCATGCCCAGAGGGTGCGTATCACCTTCATGCCCAGAGGGTGTGTATCACCTTCATGCCCAGAGGGTGCGTATCACCTTCATGCCCAGAGGGTGCGTATCACCTTCATGCTCAGAGGGTGCGTATCACCTTCATGCCCAGAGGGTGCGTATCACCTTCATGCCCAGAGGGTGCGTATCACCTTCATGCCCAGAGGGTGTGTATCACCTTCATGCCCAGAGGGTGCGTATCACCTTCATGCCCAGAGGGTGCGTATCACCTTCATGCTCAGAGGGTGCGTATCACCTTCATGCCCAGAGGGTGCGTATCACCTTCATGCCCAGAGGGTGTGTATCACCTTCATGCCCAGAGGGTGCGTATCACCTTCATGCCCAGAGGGTGCGTATCACCTTCATGCTCAGAGGGTGCGTATCACCTTCATGCTCAGAGGGTGCGTATCACCTTCATGCTCAGAGGGTGCGTATCACCTTCATGCCCAGAGGGTGCGTATCACCTTCATGCTCAGAGGGTGTGTATCACCTTCATGCTCAGAGGGTGCGTATCACCTTCATGCTCAGAGGGTGCGTATCACCTTCATGCTCAGAGGGTGCGTATCACCTTCATGCTCAGAGGGTGCGTATCACCTTCATGCTCAGAGGGTGCGTATCACCTTCATGCCCAGAGGGTGCGTATCACCTTCATGCTCAGAGGGTGTGTATCACCTTCATGCTCAGAGGGTGCGTATCACCTTCATGCTCAGAGGGTGCGTATCACCTTCATGCTCAGAGGGTGCGTATCACCTTCATGCTCAGAGGGTGCGTATCACCTTCATGCTCAGAGGGTGCGTATCACCTTCATGCTCAGAGGGTGTGTATCACCTTCATGCCCAGAGGGTGTGTATCACCTTCATGCCCAGAGGGTGTGTATCACCTTCATGCCCAGCGGATGCGTATCACCTTCATGCCCAGAGGGTGTGTATCACCTTCATGCCCAGAGGGTGCGTATCACCTTCATGCCCAGAGGGTGCGTATCACCTTCATGCCCAGAGGGTGCGTATCACCTTCATGCCCAGAGGGTGTGTATCACCTTCATGCCCAGAGGGTGTGTATCACCTTCATGCCCAGAGGGTGCGTATCACCTTCATGCCCAGAGGGTGCGTATCACCTTCATGCCCAGAGGATGTGTATCACCTTCATGCCCAGAGGGTGCGTATCACCTTCATGCCCAGAGGGTGTGTATCACCTTCATGCCCAGAGGGTGCGTATCACCTTCATGCCCAGAGGGTGCGTATCACCTTCATGCCCAGAGGGTGCGTATCACCTTCATGCCAGAGGGTGTGTATCACCTTCATGCCCAGAGGGTGTGTATCACCTTCATGCCAGAGGGTGCGTATCACCTTCATGCTCAGAGGGTGCGTATCACCTTCATGCTCAGAGGGTGCGTATCACCTTCATGCCCAGAGGGTGCGTATCACCTTCATGCCCAGAGGGTGCGTATCACCTTCATGCCCAGAGGGTGTGTATCACCTTCATGCCCAGAGGGTGTGTATCACCTTCATGCCCAGAGGGTGCGTATCACCTTCATGCCCAGAGGGTGTGTATCACCTTCATGCCCAGAGGGTGCGTATCACCTTCATGCCCAGAGGGTGCGTATCACCTTCATGCCCAGAGGGTGCGTATCACCTTCATGCCCAGAGGGTGCGTATCACCTTCATGCCCAGAGGGTGCGTATCACCTTCATGCCCAGAGGGTGCGTATCACCTTCATGCCCAGAGGGTGTGTATCACCTTCATGCCCAGAGGGTGTGTATCACCTTCATGCCCAGAGGGTGCGTATCACCTTCATGCCCAGAGGGTGCGTATCACCTTCATGCCCAGAGGGTGTGTATCACCTTCATGCCCAGAGGGTGTGTATCACCTTCATGCCCAGAGGGTGCGTATCACCTTCATGCTCAGAGGGTGCGTATCACCTTCATGCTCAGAGGGTGCGTATCACCTTCATGCCCAGAGGGTGCGTATCACCTTCATGCTCAGAGGGTGCGTATCACCTTCATGCTCAGAGGGTGCGTATCACCTTCATGCCCAGAGGGGTGCGTATCACCTTCATGCTCAGAGGGTGCGTATCACCTTCATGCTCAGAGGGTGCGTATCACCTTCATGCTCAGAGGGTGCGTATCACCTTCATGCTCAGAGGGTGCGTATCACCTTCATGCTCAGAGGGTGCGTATCACCTTCATGCCCAGAGGGTGCGTATCACCTTCATGCCCAGAGGGTGTGTATCACCTTCATGCCCAGAGGGTGCGTATCACCTTCATGCTCAGAGGGTGCGTATCACCTTCATGCTCAGAGGGTGCGTATCACCTTCATGCCCAGAGGGTGCGTATCACCTTCATGCCCAGAGGGTGTGTATCACCTTCATGCCCAGAGGGTGTGTATCACCTTCATGCCCAGAGGGTGCGTATCACCTTCATGCCCAGAGGGTGCGTATCACCTTCATGCCCAGAGGGTGCGTATCACCTTCATGCCCAGAGGGTGCGTATCACCTTCATGCCCAGAGGGTGTGTATCACCTTCATGCCCAGAGGGTGCGTATCACCTTCATGCCCAGAGGGTGCGTATCACCTTCATGCCTCAGAGGGTGCGTATCACCTTCATGCTCCAGAGGGTGCGTATCACCTTCATGCTCAGAGGGTGCGTATCACCTTCATGCCCAGAGGGTGCGTATCACCTTCATGCTCAGAGGGTGTGTATCACCTTCATGCTCAGAGGGTGCGTATCACCTTCATGCTCAGAGGGTGCGTATCACCTTCATGCTCAGAGGGTGCGTATCACCTTCATGCTCAGAGGGTGCGTATCACCTTCATGCTCAGAGGGTGCGTATCACCTTCATGCCCAGAGGGTGCGTATCACCTTCATGCCTCAGAGGGTGTGTATCACCTTCATGCTCAGAGGGTGCGTATCACCTTCATGCTCAGAGGGTGCGTATCACCTTCATGCTCAGAGGGTGCGTATCACCTTCATGCTCAGAGGGTGCGTATCACCTTCATGCTCCAGAGGGTGCGTATCACCTTCATGCCCAGAGGGTGTGTATCACCTTCATGCCCAGAGGGTGTGTATCACCTTCATGCCCAGAGGGTGTGTATCACCTTCATGCCCAGAGGGTGCGTATCACCTTCATGCCCAGAGGGTGTGTATCACCTTCATGCCCAGAGGGTGCGTATCACCTTCATGCCCAGAGGGTGCGTATCACCTTCATGCCCAGAGGGTGCGTATCACCTTCATGCCCAGAGGGTGCGTATCACCTTCATGCCCAGAGGGTGTGTATCACCTTCATGCCCAGAGGGTGCGTATCACCTTCATGCCCAGAGGGTGCGTATCACCTTCATGCCCAGAGGGTGTGTATCACCTTCATGCCCAGAGGGTGGTATCACCTTCATGCCCAGAGGGTGCTGTATCACCTTCATGCTCAGAGGGTGCGTATCACCTTCATGCCCAGAGGGTGCGTATCACCTTCATGCTCAGAGGGTGCGTATCACCTTCATGCCCAGAGGGTGCGTATCACCTTCATGCTCAGAGGGTGTGTATCACCTTCATGCCCAGAGGGTGCGTATCACCTTCATGCTCAGAGGGTGCGTATCACCTTCATGCCTCAGAGGGTGGCGTATCACCTTCATGCTCAGAGGGTGGTATCCACCTTCATTGCCTCAGAGGGTGCGGTATCACCTTCATGCCCAGAGGGTGCGTATCACCTTCATGCCCAGAGGGTGTGTATCACCTTCATGCCCAGAGGGTGCTGTATCACCTTCATGCCCAGAGGGTGTGTATCACCTTCATGCCCAGAGGGTGTGTATCACCTTCATGCCCAGAGGGTGCGTATCACCTTCATGCCCAGAGGGTGCGTATCACCTTCATGCCCAGAGGGTGCGTATCACCTTCATGCCCAGAGGGTGCGTATCACCTTCATGCCCAGAGGGTGCGTATCACCTTCATGCCCAGAGGGTGCGTATCACCTTCATGCCCAGAGGGTGCGTATCACCTTCATGCTCAGAGGGTGCGTATCACCTTCATGCCCAGAGGGTGCGTATCACCTTCATGCCCAGAGGGTGCGTATCACCTTCATGCCCAGAGGGTGTGTATCACCTTCATGCCCAGAGGGTGCGTATCACCTTCATGCCCAGAGGGTGCGTATCACCTTCATGCTCAGAGGGTGCGTATCACCTTCATGCTCAGAGGGTGCGTATCACCTTCATGCCCAGAGGGTGCGTATCACCTTCATGCTCAGAGGGTGCGTATCACCTTCATGCTCAGAGGGTGCGTATCACCTTCATGCCCAGAGGGTGCGTATCACCTTCATGCCCAGAGGGTGTGTATCACCTTCATGCCCAGAGGGTGCGTATCACCTTCATGCTCAGAGGGTGCGTATCACCTTCATGCTCAGAGGGTGCGTATCACCTTCATGCTCAGAGGGTGCGTATCACCTTCATGCCTCAGAGGGTGCGTATCACCTTCATGCCCAGAGGGTGCGTATCACCTTCATGCCCAGAGGGTGTGTATCACCTTCATGCCCAGAGGGTGTGTATCACCTTCATGCCCAGAGGGTGTGTATCACCTTCATGCCCAGAGGGTGCGTATCACCTTCATGCCCAGAGGGTGCGTATCACCTTCATGCCCAGAGGGTGCGTATCACCTTCATGCCCAGAGGGTGTGTATCACCTTCATGCCCAGAGGGTGCGTATCACCTTCATGCTCAGAGGGTGCGTATCACCTTCATGCTCAGAGGGTGCGTATCACCTTCATGCCCAGAGGGTGCGTATCACCTTCATGCTCAGAGGGTGCGTATCACCTTCATGCTCAGAGGGTGCGTATCACCTTCATGCCCAGAGGGTGTGTATCACCTTCATGCTCAGAGGGTGTGTATCACCTTCATGCCCAGAGGGTGCGTATCACCTTCATGCTCAGAGGGTGCGTATCACCTTCATGCTCAGAGGGTGCGTATCACCTTCATGCTCAGAGGGTGCGTATCACCTTCATGCTCAGAGGGTGCGTATCACCTTCATGCCCAGAGGGTGCGTATCACCTTCATGCCCAGAGGGTGTGTATCACCTTCATGCCCAGAGGGTGTGTATCACCTTCATGCCCAGAGGGTGTGTATCACCTTCATGCCCAGCGGATGCGTATCACCTTCATGCCCAGAGGGTGTGTATCACCTTCATGCCCAGAGGGTGCGTATCACCTTCATGCCCAGAGGGTGCGTATCACCTTCATGCCCAGAGGGTGCGTATCACCTTCATGCCCAGAGGGTGTGTATCACCTTCATGCCCAGAGGGTGTGTATCACCTTCATGCCAGAGGGTGCGTATCACCTTCATGCCCAGAGGGTGCTGTATCACCTTCATGCCCAGAGGGTGTGTATCACCTTCATGCCCAGAGGGTGTGTATCACCTTCATGCCCAGAGGGTGCGTATCACCTTCATGCTCAGAGGGTGCGTATCACCTTCATGCCCAGAGGGTGCGTATCACCTTCATGCTCAGAGGGTGTGTATCACCTTCATGCCCAGAGGGTGCGTATCACCTTCATGCTCAGAGGGTGTGTATCACCTTCATGCCCAGAGGGTGCGTATCACCTTCATGCCCAGAGGGAGCGTATCACCTTCATGCTCAGAGGGTGTGTATCACCTTCATGCCCAGAGGGTGCGTATCACCTTCATGCCCAGAGGGTGTGTATCACCTTCATGCCCAGAGGGTGCGTATCACCTTCATGCCCAGAGGGTGCGTATCACCTTCATGCCCAGAGGGTGTGTATCACCTTCATGCCCAGAGGGTGTGTATCACCTTCATGCCCAGAGGGTGTGTATCACCTTCATGCCCAGCGGATGCGTATCACCTTCATGCCCAGAGGGTGTGTATCACCTTCATGCCCAGAGGGTGCGTATCACCTTCATGCCCAGAGGGTGCGTATCACCTTCATGCCCAGAGGGTGCGTATCACCTTCATGCCCAGAGGGTGTGTATCACCTTCATGCCCAGAGGGTGTGTATCACCTTCATGCCCAGAGGGTGCGTATCACCTTCATGCCCAGAGGGTGCGTATCACCTTC
The DNA here is from genome assembly GCA_037349105.1 of Limnomonas spitsbergensis. Classification (NCBI taxonomy): domain Eukaryota; kingdom Viridiplantae; phylum Chlorophyta; class Chlorophyceae; order Chlamydomonadales; genus Limnomonas; species Limnomonas spitsbergensis. Next base: position 1,932,760 of record JAYJMM010000092.1, on the reverse strand, counting down.
ATGCCCAGAGGGTGTGTATCACCTTCATGCCCAGAGGGTGTGTATCACCTTCATGCCCAGAGGGTGCGTATCACCTTCATGCCCAGAGGGTGTGTATCACCTTCATGCCCAGAGGGTGTGTATCACCTTCATGCCCAGAGGGTGCGTATCACCTTCATGCTCAGAGGGTGCGTATCACCTTCATGCTCAGAGGGTGCGTATCACCTTCATGCCCAGAGGGTGCGTATCACCTTCATGCTCAGAGGGTGCGTATCACCTTCATGCTCAGAGGGTGCGTATCACCTTCATGCCCAGAGGGTGCGTATCACCTTCATGCTCAGAGGGTGCGTATCACCTTCATGCTCAGAGGGTGCGTATCACCTTCATGCCCAGGGGGTGTGTATCACCTTCATGCTCAGAGGGTGTGTATCACCTTCATGCCCAGAGGGTGCGTATCACCTTCATGCTCAGAGGGTGCGTATCACGTTCATGCTCAGAGGGTGCGTATCACCTTCATGCTCAGAGGGTGCGTATCACCTTCATGCTCAGAGGGTGCGTATCACCTTCATGCCCAGAGGGTGCGTATCACCTTCATGCCCAGAGGGTGTGTATCACCTTCATGCCCAGAGGGTGTGTATCACCTTCATGCCCAGAGGGTGTGTATCACCTTCATGCCCAGAGGGTGCGTATCACCTTCATGCCCAGAGGGTGCGTATCACCTTCATGCCCAGAGGGTGTGTATCACCTTCATGCCCAGAGGGTGTGTATCACCTTCATGCCCAGAGGGTGCGTATCACCTTCATGCTCAGAGGGTGCGTATCACCTTCATGCTCAGAGGGTGCGTATCACCTTCATGCCCAGAGGGTGCGTATCACCTTCATGCTCAGAGGGTGCGTATCACCTTCATGCTCAGAGGGTGCGTATCACCTTCATGCCCAGGGGGTGTGTATCACCTTCATGCTCAGAGGGTGTGTATCACCTTCATGCCCAGAGGGTGCGTATCACCTTCATGCTCAGAGGGTGCGTATCACGTTCATGCTCAGAGGGTGCGTATCACCTTCATGCTCAGAGGGTGCGTATCACCTTCATGCTCAGAGGGTGCGTATCACCTTCATGCCCAGAGGGTGCGTATCACCTTCATGCCCAGAGGGTGTGTATCACCTTCATGCCCAGAGGGTGTGTATCACCTTCATGCCCAGAGGGTGTGTATCACCTTCATGCCCAGCGGATGCGTATCACCTTCATGCCCAGAGGGTGTGTATCACCTTCATGCCCAGAGGGTGCGTATCACCTTCATGCCCAGAGGGTGCGTATCACCTTCATGCCCAGAGGGTGCGTATCACCTTCATGCCCAGAGGGTGTGTATCACCTTCATGCCCAGAGGGTGTGTATCACCTTCATGCCCAGAGGGTGCGTATCACCTTCATGCCCAGAGGGTGTGTATCACCTTCATGCCCAGAGGGTGTGTATCACCTTCATGCCCAGAGGGTGTGTATCACCTTCATGCCCAGAGGGTGCGTATCACCTTCATGCTCAGAGGGTGCGTATCACCTTCATGCCCAGAGGGTGCGTATCACCTTCATGCTCAGAGGGTGTGTATCACCTTCATGCCCAGAGGGTGCGTATCACCTTCATGCTCAGAGGGTGTGTATCACCTTCATGCCCAGAGGGTGCGTATCACCTTCATGCCCAGAGGGAGCGTATCACCTTCATGCTCAGAGGGTGTGTATCACCTTCATGCCCAGAGGGTGCGTATCACCTTCATGCCCAGAGGGTGTGTATCACCTTCATGCCCAGAGGGTGTGTATCACCTTCATGCCCAGAGGGTGCGTATCACCTTCATGCTCAGAGGGTGCGTATCACCTTCATGCTCAGAGGGTGCGTATCACCTTCATGCCCAGAGGGTGCGTATCACCTTCATGCTCAGAGGGTGCGTATCACCTTCATGCTCAGAGGGTGCGTATCACCTTCATGCCCAGGGGGTGTGTATCACCTTCATGCTCAGAGGGTGTGTATCACCTTCATGCCCAGAGGGTGCGTATCACCTTCATGCTCAGAGGGTGCGTATCACGTTCATGCTCAGAGGGTGCGTATCACCTTCATGCTCAGAGGGTGCGTATCACCTTCATGCTCAGAGGGTGCGTATCACCTTCATGCCCAGAGGGTGCGTATCACCTTCATGCCCAGAGGGTGTGTATCACCTTCATGCCCAGAGGGTGTGTATCACCTTCATGCCCAGAGGGTGTGTATCACCTTCATGCCCAGAGGGTGCGTATCACCTTCATGCCCAGAGGGTGCGTATCACCTTCATGCCCAGAGGGTGTGTATCACCTTCATGCCCAGAGGGTGTGTATCACCTTCATGCCCAGAGGGTGCGTATCACCTTCATGCTCAGAGGGTGCGTATCACCTTCATGCTCAGAGGGTGCGTATCACCTTCATGCCCAGAGGGTGCGTATCACCTTCATGCTCAGAGGGTGCGTATCACCTTCATGCTCAGAGGGTGCGTATCACCTTCATGCCCAGGGGGTGTGTATCACCTTCATGCTCAGAGGGTGTGTATCACCTTCATGCCCAGAGGGTGCGTATCACCTTCATGCTCAGAGGGTGCGTATCACGTTCATGCTCAGAGGGTGCGTATCACCTTCATGCTCAGAGGGTGCGTATCACCTTCATGCTCAGAGGGTGCGTATCACCTTCATGCCCAGAGGGTGCGTATCACCTTCATGCCCAGAGGGTGTGTATCACCTTCATGCCCAGAGGGTGTGTATCACCTTCATGCCCAGAGGGTGTGTATCACCTTCATGCCCAGCGGATGCGTATCACCTTCATGCCCAGAGGGTGTGTATCACCTTCATGCCCAGAGGGTGCGTATCACCTTCATGCCCAGAGGGTGCGTATCACCTTCATGCCCAGAGGGTGCGTATCACCTTCATGCCCAGAGGGTGTGTATCACCTTCATGCCCAGAGGGTGTGTATCACCTTCATGCCCAGAGGGTGCGTATCACCTTCATGCCCAGAGGGTGTGTATCACCTTCATGCCCAGAGGGTGTGTATCACCTTCATGCCCAGAGGGTGTGTATCACCTTCATGCCCAGAGGGTGCGTATCACCTTCATGCTCAGAGGGTGCGTATCACCTTCATGCCCAGAGGGTGCGTATCACCTTCATGCTCAGAGGGTGTGTATCACCTTCATGCCCAGAGGGTGCGTATCACCTTCATGCTCAGAGGGTGTGTATCACCTTCATGCCCAGAGGGTGCGTATCACCTTCATGCCCAGAGGGAGCGTATCACCTTCATGCTCAGAGGGTGTGTATCACCTTCATGCCCAGAGGGTGCGTATCACCTTCATGCCCAGAGGGTGTGTATCACCTTCATGCCCAGAGGGTGCGTATCACCTTCATGCCCAGAGGGTGCGTATCACCTTCATGCCCAGAGGGTGTGTATCACCTTCATGCCCAGAGGGTGTGTATCACCTTCATGCCCAGAGGGTGTGTATCACCTTCATGCCCAGCGGATGCGTATCACCTTCATGCCCAGAGGGTGTGTATCACCTTCATGCCCAGAGGGTGCGTATCACCTTCATGCCCAGAGGGTGCGTATCACCTTCATGCCCAGAGGGTGCGTATCACCTTCATGCCCAGAGGGTGTGTATCACCTTCATGCCCAGAGGGTGTGTATCACCTTCATGCCCAAAGGGTGTGTATCACCTTCATGCCCAGAGGGTGTGTATCACCTTCATGCCCAGAGGGTGCGTATCACCTTCATGCTCAGAGGGTGCGTATCACCTTCATGCCCAGAGGGTGCGTATCACCTTCATGCTCAGAGGGTGTGTATCACCTTCATGCCCAGAGGGTGCGTATCACCTTCATGCCCAGAGGGTGCGTATCACCTTCATGCCCAGAGGGAGCGTATCACCTTCATGCTCAGAGGGTGTGTATCACCTTCATGCCCAGAGGGTGCGTATCACCTTCATGCCCAGAGGGTGTGTATCACCTTCATGCCCAGAGGGTGCGTATCACCTTCATGCCCAGAGGGTGCGTATCACCTTCATGCCCAGAGGGTGTGTATCACCTTCATGCCCAGAGGGTGCGTATCACCTTCATGCTCAGAGGGTGCGTATCACCTTCATGCTCAGAGGGTGCGTATCACCTTCATGCTCAGAGGGTGCGTATCACCTTCATGCTCAGAGGGTGCGTATCACCTTCATGCCCAGGGGGTGTGTATCACCTTCATGCTCAGAGGGTGTGTATCACCTTCATGCCCAGAGGGTGTGTATCACCTTCATGCTCAGAGGGTGCGTATCACCTTCATGCTCAGAGGGTGCGTATCACCTTCATGCCCAGAGGGTGTGTATCACCTTCATGCTCAGAGGGTGTGTATCACCTTCATGCCCAGGGGGTGCGTATCACCTTCATGCTCAGAGGGTGCGTATCACCTTCATGCCCAGGGGGTGCGTGTCACCTTCATGCCCAGGGGGTGCGTATCACCTTCATGCCCAGAGGGTGCGTATCACCTTCATGCTCAGAGCGTGCGTATCACCTTCATGTCCAGAGGGTGCGTATCACCTTCATGCTCAGAGGGTGTGTATCACCTTCATGCTCAGAGGGTGCGTATCACCTTCATGCCCAGAGGGTGCGTATCACCTTCATGCCCAGAGGGTGTGTATCACCTTCATGCTCAGAGGGTGCGTATCACCTTCATGCCCAGAGGGTGCGTATCACCTTCATGCTCAGAGGGTGCGTATCACCTTCATGCCCAGAGGGTGCGTATCACCTTCATGCTCAGAGGGTGCGTATCACCTTCATGCTCAGAGGGTGCGTATCACCTTCATGCTCAGAGGGTGCGTATCACCTTCATGCCCAGAGGGTGCGTATCACCTTCATGCTCAGAGGGTGCGTATCACCTTCATGCTCAGAGGGTGCGTATCACCTTCATGCCCAGAGGGTGCGTATCACCTTCATGCTCAGAGGGTGCGTATCACCTTCATGCCCAGAGGGTGCGTATCACCTTCATGCCCAGAGGGTGCGTATCACCTTCATGCCCAGAGGGTGCGTATCACCTTCATGCCCAGAGGGTGCGTATCACCTTCATGCTCAGAGGGTGCGTATCACCTTCATGCTCAGAGGGTGTGTATCACCTTCATGCCCAGAGGGTGCGTATCACCTTCATGCTCAGAGGGTGCGTATCACCTTCATGCCCAGGATGCCCTCACCCCCTCCACCCCCCTCACACTTGCCACGATGCCCTCACTTTCCCCCCCATTCCATCTTTGTGCTGAAGAGCTTGACACGCTTCAACCTCTTCCACTGTTCCACATCTCAATGCAATAATAGCCAAGATGCTCTTACCCCCCCTACATTTCTATATTCGATAAAAGTGTACCTACTTCAACCTCTTCCTAACCTTCATTGCCTAGATGCCCTCACACGCCCCCTCCACCTTTGTGCCTGTAACCACCCGCTGGAACCCACGGCTGAAACCTGAAACCTGTTAACCAGAAACCCACGGCTGAAACCCACAGCCATTCTACCTGAAATACCTGAAGTACCCGCTGAAACCCACGGCTGAAACCTGCCTCACCTTAATTGCCAAGATGCCCTCACACGCCCCATCCAGCTCCACACCCTCGGCAGTCAGCAGGACAGGCTGCACGCCGAAGAACGGCAGGCTGGCCGCGCCAGGCTTCAGCTTGCACCAGGATCCAGGGAAGGGCGTGATCATACCAGTGCCGGTCTCAGTCTGCCACCTGTGAAACATGACGCGCATCGAATGGTGGTTAGTGGTTAGCCCGAGGCGGTTGGTGGTTAGCTGGAGGTCTTAGTGATCAGTTTGCACCAGGATCCAGGGAAGGGCGTGATCATACCAGTGCCGGTCTCAGTCTGCCACCTGGGAAACATGACGCACATCGAATGGTGGTTAGTGGTTAGCTCGAGGCAGTTGGTGGTTAGCTGGAGGTATTAGGGATCAGCTTGCACCTGGATCCAGGGAAGGGCGTGATCATACCAGTGCCGGTCTCAGTCTGCCACCTGGGAAACATGACGCGCATCGAATGGTGGTTAGTGGTTAGCCCAAGGCGGTTGGTGGTTAGCTGGAGGTATTAGTGGTCAGCTTGCACCAAGGGCCAGTGTTTTAGGGCTTGATCATGCGAGTGCCGGTCACCGTCTGACAGCTAGGAGGTTTGCTCATGTCAAACGGCGATTAGCACACTACCACAACCTTCACACTCACCATGTGTCCACACTCTCCATACCCTTCACCCTCACCATGTATCCACAATCGGGCATCTGCCTTCCCCGACCACATCGTGGAACCAGCGCCACGCGTGTTCGTTGATGGGTTCGCCCACCGAGCCCAGCACCTTGAGGGAAGAGCGGTCGTAACGCTTGACAAAGTCATCGCCGTGCTGGAGCAGGGAGCGGAGCAGTGTGGGGGCCGTGTAGAACTGGCGCACCTGGGTGTGGAGAGTGTGGAGGGTGTACAATGTGTGAAGGGTATGGAGGACAGCATTGGCAGCAGACACAGCCATCGCCCTGCTGGAGCAGGGAGCGGAGCAGCGTAGGGGCTATGTAGAACTGGCGCACCTGGGTGAGAAAAGTGTGGAGGGTGTGGAGGGTAAGAAATGTGCGGAGGACAGTCATGGCAGCCAACCCATTGGTCACCATGCTGGACCAGGGAGCGGGGTAGCGTGGGGACCGTGTGGAGTTGGGTCACGAAATGTACACCGCATGTCCTCATACCTGATACAGCTGTACCTCTGAATGATCTGCCAGCTGTTCCGCAACTAGGTGTGGACATGTTCAGGGTTAAGGTACAACATGCACTTCACACATCCACACTATTTGTGGATGTGTGAAGTGACTTCTCAATGATCTCCCAGCACCTCCCAGCGTCCGAGCTGACGTGCTCAGATCCACTAAGGCTTCACAGTGCAACAAACACTTCACACATCCACACCTTTTACTTCGTACATCCACACCTTGTACTTCTCAATGATCTCCCAGCACCTCCCAGCGTCCGGGTAGACAGGCACAGAGCCATCCAGGCTTCACAGTGCAACGCACACTTCACACATCCACACACCTTGTGCTTCACAAATTCACAACCCTTGTAAAAAACACATCCACATATTTACTTCACACATCCTCTCCTTTCAATTTACACATCCACACCTTTTACTTGACACATCCACGCACCTTGTGCTTCTCAATGATCTTCCAGCACCTCCCGGCGTCCGGGTAGGCAGGCACAGATCCAAAGAGCACGCAGGTAGCGCCGTTGAGCAGCGGGCCGTACGCGAGGTACGTGTGACCAGTGATCCACCCACAGTCAGCGGTACACCAGTACACGTCCCCGGGCTGCATATCGAAGATGTACTTCGCGGATACGCCAGCAGCCACCATGAATCCACCTGGGAGAGGGAAGCGCAAAAATCGAGTAAATAAGTAGGGGAGGGATAAAAACCAAATGAGGAAATCAACTAGGGTGCGAACGTTGATTTCCCACCTTACAAGGTATATGGACCCCCCCCCTCACCCCACACCTCAACTCTGAATGCCTCCCTCCTAACCCTAAATAGGGTGCTGACATAGGCAAGACAGACAGAGAAGAGGCACGGTCAAGAAGAAAAGACAAGGCAGGGCTTGCACGACAAGTGTGATGTCAGGAATACCTCCAAGTGTGACGTGACGTATTCCTCTAAGTGTGACGTGACGTATCCCTCCAAGTGTGACGTGACGCATCCTACCAAGGCAGAAGAAGGCCTGACGTGACATTCTCCTCGCCGCCCCGCGCCTCGGGCGACTCAGTCGACCCTAAAATCGCCGGACCCTCTCCCTGGATAGCCTGACCTCACCAGTGTTAAATCATATAAATAATATTTAAGGTTCAAGGCATACCAGAGAACTTTTGGGGGGCCGCCGGGCAGCCATCACTGGGCCGATCGGGACCAAACCTTGACTCGCCTTCGGCGGGTGGCCCTAGCAGTAGGGCTTGCTGCACCAGGCCCCCACGGCCAAAGGCCGTGGAGTATCTGAATTGTAGCTGAAGCGTGCTAACATAACTACTGCCCCCCCCCCCCCCCCCGTGCCGCGGTGGACACGGGCTACGGACAAAGTTTGTAATGGGGATATAAATACTGATCAACGTACAATGTCCGCAGTGAATAAGTAACTGAAAATAATGCTGGCCTCGCCTGCCAGGGGGTGCACTGGAAGTCAAGGTTTTTTAAATCCTAAACCCTAGACTAGGCTGCCAGAGGTTACGCTAGAAGTCAAGGTCTTCAGGCATTTCTTATCCATAATACAGTACAGAACTTGCATTAAATACACATCCCTATGAAAATAGGGTTCAAAGACATATCGGTACCTTGGCCCTCTATAATCAATTCCCTTCACCTACCGTGCACAAAAATATTCAGACCCCTCCCCCCTCCCCACGTCTCCCCCTCTCCACACCCACCTGTTGAATGCACCACCCCCTTGGGCTTGCCCGTTGAGCCACTGGTGTACAGCAGGAAGAGGGCCTGCTCTGCCTTGACCCACTCCGGCTCGCATTGCGGCGACTGCTTGGACACCTCCAGGTGCCACCAGACGTCACGGCCGACGGCTAGCGGGGCGTGCGGCACGGCGGCGGGAGGGGCAGGCGTGTAGTAGGGATCCTTGAGCACGAGGACTTTATGCACCTGAGCATTTAAACATAAGCAATGGGGGAAAGAGGGACGGGGGAGAGGGTTGCAAGCAGCCTCAAAATACAGTAGAGACGGGGGCAGGGCTGTGGGCGGGGCGGGCACGCATGGATCTTTGAGCACCAGAATAATACACCAGGGAATACATAAGCTGAGCACCGTGGCTGCAAAGCCGCCCATTCTTTATTCTCAAACAAATTAGCCGCACATTTGCTGCACGTGTGGGCCTGCGCATAAAAATAAAAACAGCTGGCTACTGCATCAGTGCTGCTGCATGTATATCAGGAAAGCGGCCAGCCTGAAGTGCTTATGCAACCGGATGCATCTTGACCATTGATCTTGATGCATTCTCTGCATCAGGATGCTTGCTCTGCACTCTTGTGGTCATAGCTTGATCCACAGTGCCCCTCAGGAATATATTTAATGGTCAGGGTCTAGAGTAAGTTGGTTTTAATTCCCCTCAGGGTAACCATATCATGAGTATCCCCTTCACCCCGCACCTTGTGCCCATTGTCCGTGCATTTGGTCATGGCTTCGTCCACAATGCCTTTGATGTCAAAAGCCCTAGCTCCACGCATGGCCCCGGTCGCAGTGATGACGATGCGGCTCCTTTGGGGGAGAGAGAAAGGGTTTAGGGTTTAGGGTCAAGAGTTTGCAGCCCTGGCTCCACGCATGGCCCCGGTCGCAGTGATGACAATGCGGCTCCTTCGGGGGAGAGAGAGAGAGGGTTTAGGGGAAAGGGTTTCCAGCTCAGGTTTAGGGTCCAAGGGTTCAAGGATGAGGCATCAGGATCAATGGTCGAGATCAATGGTCAAGGGCCATAATTGAAGGGTCAGGGTCCAGAGTAAAGGGTTTGGTGTCCAGGGTCCGAGGGTTTAGTGTTCAGGTCAGGGGTGAAGGGTGAAGGATTAAATTCAGGGTTTAGTGTTCAGGGTCAAAGGCTCAAGGGTTGAGCATCAGGGGTCAATGGTCAAAGGTGAAGGTTTAAGGGTCATGGGTTTAGGTCACACGGTGATGACGACGCTCCGGCCACTCACTTGCAATCCGCAATGCGCTGCGCCAGTCCCTCGGCGCTGAACCCCGCAAAGATGACGCTGTGCACAGCGCCAATGCGAGCACATGCCAGCATGGCAATGGGCAGCTCGCACACCATGGGCATGTACAGGGACACAGCGTCACCCGGGCGGACGCCCTCGGTCTTCAGCCAGTTGGACTGCAAGCAAGGGAGGAGGGATGGCAGAGATAGGTTGAGAAGGCCATGTTCAGTTGGATTGCAAGGTGGTATCAGCGGTTGGGTCTCAGGGCAAAAGTAAAGGGGGGACTCCCTCGGTCTTGAGCCAGTTGGACTGCAAGCAAGGGGGGAGGCACAGAAAATGGTTGAGACACACCCTTCAACAGGAGCTAGTTGGAGTGCAAGGTGGTATTAGCGGTCGGGGCTCAGGGCATGCATGTACAGGGACACGACGTCACCCAGGCGGACACCCTCGGTCATCAGCCAGTTGGACTGCAAGCAAGGGGGTGGGGGGCTGGGGGCACAGTGGCTAGGTTAAAGACACCCTGAAGGGACTCGAGCCAGTTGGAAGACGGGGTGGTATCAGCAGTATGAGCAGGTCTCCGGGCATGTACCGGGACGCTGTGGCGCCCGGGCGGACACCCACTCACCGACCCACACTACCCCCCACCCCCCACTCACTCACCCACACCACCACCCCCACTCACCACCACTCACTCACACCACCACCCGCCACCACCACTCACCCACACCACCACCCACCGACACCACCACTCACCAGCTTGCAGACCTCAGCGAGCACCTCCTTGTACGTCATGGCTCGCTCCTGGTCGTTCTCGTTGCCCTCGTAGAGAAAGCAGGGTTGGTCGCCGCGGCCCTTGGCCACCCAACGATCCTGTGAGAGAGCGATGAAGGGTTTAGGCTCCAGGTATAGGTTTAGGTTTTAGAGTTGGGGATACGGTCTAGGCTTGGGGTCTAGGTTAGGGTCAAGTTTACAGTCTAGGTCTCGGAATGGGTTTAGGGTTACGATCACGTGACGGTCTGATGTCACCAATCAAGGAATGATCGCAGCTGCAGCCCATAAAGGGATCAAATTTCAGTGTCGTGACCAACTCAAATTGGGGCAGTTGCCGGCGGTGTTGCCGGCGGTGTTGGTTCGACCGACCGCTCAACAAAATGATCGCAGAGTGAGGATCCCCTTCTGTTCTTCCTTCAAACTTGTGTTTCAAGATGTTTTATCGTCCCTTCTTGACATTTGGGCTACAAGAGGTTCTTGGAGCCCATTTTACGTGAGACAGTCCAGGCCCTTGACCAACTGTAACAGCGCAGCACGAGATACAAAACGGGAGCCGTTTTTAGCGGCATGCCCAGTGTTTCGTTTTTCGGCTACGAGGCCAATTTTGACGGGCCGCCTCTCAGCCCCCAAAGGCCCGATTGGGGCTAAAACTGGACAGGCTATGGCGAGCGGCCATAAGCAGCATGGCTTTCGGTGTAGGCTGTCGGTGCATGGCTGTCGGCGCATGGGGCATCTGGCCAAAGGCAGCTGAAATGTAGCTAAACTTTAGCTGAGCAACGAAAAAGAAAATATTGGACACGCTCCTGTAATACCAGAGCCCACCAGGCAGTTGTAGGCCCTATTGGCTCGACCGCCTTAAAACCACTAAACTTAAACTAATCACAGCTGTCGCCTAAAACAACCAAAACAACTCAACACCTGATCACAGCTGTCGCCTATATCGGGGTTCGCGGTTCAGGGGCGTGACCAGCTCACAAGGCAGTCACAGGCAATGTTGGTGCAACCGCCTTGGAACCAACAACCAATCACAGGTGGGGTGCCGTTTCAGGTGCCCCAGCCGTACTTCCTGAAATGCCACGATTTTATCCCAGCCGACCTTCCTGAAAAGCCATGATCTGTATATAATTCCTTGTGAACTATTTGGGGGTTCAGGCGTTTTGACTGACCTATTATATGGGGAGGGGGGTACATCTTCGACCTCAATTTGGGTCCCACGGGGGAAGGGGGGGGGTGCTCTTCTTTTCTTGCTTCTCAGGGTCGTGACCACTCACCAACTGATCACAGCTGTCGACTAAATCAAGGTTCGCGGTTCAGGGGCGTGACCAACTCACCAGGTAGTTATAGGGTTTAGGGTTAGGGTTCAGGGGCGTGACCAACTCACCAGGCAGTTGTAGGGTTCAGAGTTTAGGGTTCAGGGGCGTGACCAACTCACCAGGTAGTTATAGGGTTTAGGTTTAGGGTTCAGGGGCGTGACCAACTCACCAGGCAGTTGTAGGAGATGTTGGTGCGACCGCCTTTGAACCATTCAGAGACAATGGGTCCCTTCCTCATGTCGAAGTTGGACACGTGGTGATGCGCCTCAAACTGCGAGAACAAGAAAGAGAACACGTGCATCAGCACACGACATTGGAATCAAGGGCAGCATTATGATCAATTATGTTTAAGGTTGGCATCGGCCGTAACTTACGAATTACGTATATACGATAACGACTCGTATATTCGTAATTATTTGGGTTTTTATAACTCATGTTCTGTTTGCCACCCATTCGCGGGTCAAAAGAGTTGGCCGGGACGTGGTGCACCTCAAACTGGCCGCCCAGAGGCAACCACTGGACAAAGTGTGATCACACGTTGACTGGCATACGGCCCGTGGCCTGAACAGCAGGGCATGCCACACCAGGCCTCCGCGATCGCAGGCTGTGACGTAGCTGAATCTCAGCTGAAATGTAGCTGAAGTGTGAACATCAAACAGTCTGCCCTGCCACTCACTGGGGTATTCCACACATACTCAGCGGCCATGGCGGCCCAGAATGCCTCCGGGTTCTCCACGCTCCACTTGTACATCTTCTGGTACTGCTCGGTCGTCTGGATGTGGGAGGCGCGATCTGCGCAATTAGGGTTCAGATTTTGGGTTTTTAGGACACCGCAAGCGGTTTTAAGCGCATCTTCTGGTACTCCTGGGTTGTCTGGATGTGGGAGGCGCGATCGGCGTAATTCAGGTTAAGATTTCAGGCTACGTTATTAAGGCACCGCAAGCGGTTTTTAGGTGCATCCTCTGGTACTCCTTGGTCTTGTGGATGTGGTGGGGGCCATCTCCTGCACTAGCGCAATTCAGGTTCAGATTTCGGTTTTTTTTAAGACACCGCGGGCAGTTTGTAGGTGCATCCTCTGGTACTCCTCGTGCATCTTGATGTGGTGGGGGTCAACCTTTAACCCTGCGCAATTCAGTTTTTGTAAGACACTGCGGGCAGTTTGTAGGTGCATCCTCTGGTACTCCTCGTGCATCTTGATGTGGTGGGGGCCAACCTTTAACCCTGCGCAATTCAGATTTTTTAAGACACTGCGGGCAGTTTGTAGGTGCATCCTCTGGTACTCCTCGTGCATCTTGATGTGGTGGGGGCCAACCTTTAACCCTGCGCAATTCAGTTTTTTTAAGACACTGCGGGCAGTTTGTAGGTGCATCCTCTGGTACTCCTCGTGCATCTTGATGTAGTGGGGGCCAACCTTTAGCCCTGCGCAATTCAGTTTTTTTTAAGACACTGCAGGCAGTTTGTGGGTGCATTTTCTGGTACTCCTCGTGCATCTTGATGTGGTGGGGGCCAACCTTTAACCCTGCGCAATTCAGTTTTTTTTAAGACACTGCGGGCAGTTTGTGGGTGCATTTTCTGGTACTCCTCGTGCATCTTGATGTGGTGGGGGCCAACCTTTAACCCTGCGCAATTCAGTTCTTTTAAGACACTGCGGGCAGTTTGTAGGTGCATCCTCTGGTACTCCTCATGCATCTTGATGTGGTGGGGGTCAACCTTTAACCCTGCGCAATTCAGTTTTTTTAAGACACTGCGGGCAGTTTGTAGGTGCATCCTCTGGTACTCCTCGTGCATCTTGATGTGGTGGGGGCCATCCTTTAACCCTGCGCACTGCAGATTAACAATTCAAAATCCGCAAACAGAGAAGATCACCGTGCAGCATGGGTCATAACTCAGATACCTGTTTCGCGCATGGAAAAGCATACATTTTCCAGCTGGAGGCCTCATGCATGGCTTGCCATGCTGCTTGGGCTGCCATCCACAAATCGGTTCAGTGACCAGGCTTTGTGCAGCTAACGGGTGGCCCTCGTGGCCAATGGCAAAAACATGTTTGCGAGTGCCAGGCATCCTCTGGCAGGTCGATAGATAACTACCAGTGGGCCAAGGGTCACTGTACCTTAAACGGTATATGATCTACGGCTGGTGGCCAAACAGCAGGCCTTCCTGCACCAGGCCCCCCGGCTGTGGGCGGAGATGAAATTGGAACACCACACAAAATCAAGGAGGCATGCTACTGACAGGGTGCATGCATCAGCATGGCCACATGCAACCTGGCGCGTTTATTAAACATTCTGTATATGTATTCGAGTCGGAACTCTAAGCGCGAAATGAGAAGTTGCGTGACGGCGTTTGACACGTCAGCTTTGCCCACCGTAGTGAGCCACGGAGGATTACGTTTAGCAACAGCAACTCGGATGCCCTGTTTCGTGTTGGGGAATGAACCGTGGCGGGTGGTCTCACCTGCTGCGGTTCGCCCCGCCTGAATCTGCTGCTGCGCACTGCTCGTCAGCTGTCTTGATATCACTTGAAGGCGTCGCATGGTGAGGAGTCAGACACAAGGAGGTATGGTTGAGGTGGGTGCTTGTCAGTTCGGATATTACTTAGGGGTTGAGACGTGCAACAGGTGGCTATAAAAATGGATAACAGCAAGCCCGCGTCAAGGGTTGTCAGATCAAGCGTCAGTCATGCCTGCCTCGTCAACAGTATTACTCAGCGCATAATTAAATTACGCGTATGCCAATGCATAATCAGGCTGTAGAAACTGGCAATTTTGTCATCATTATTACGCACGCACACGACAGGTATGACCACCAGCGTTCCCCACACTTCTTCGGTTTGCCCGCCCTGTCTGACAAGGCGCAATGCCACCTGGGCGCTTGTCGGGCCGTGTCCCAATGGCTATGCCACCTGGGCGCTTGTCGGGTCGTGTCACGATGGCTATGATCGAGGGCCCAACTCCACTTGGGCGCTCGCCGGAACATGTTCCGGTGGCGGTTTATCTGGTTGGTCGTGGCCTCAGCCACGCTGGCGGAAAAACTGTAAATACAATTCCACGTGTATCCGGAGATCCAGAGTGTGTCCGGGTACGGCGGATACCAAAAGTATATATCTCGAACAGCCTGTCAGGTAGACAGGTAGTTGCCTTGTCGCTTCGTGATCTAGGGTGTGATGTATACTTGTCTCGATAGTCGTGCTTCACACATTTATTAGTCCATGTTTCGGCTGTGCTTGTCTTGTTTCGGGTTTTTGCTTCGTGTTGTGCAGGCCTAGGGTCGTTTGGGCCTTATGTCTGGCTTTTCTGGTTTGTGAGTTGTGTTTTTGTTCATGGTTGGGGGTTATGCCTTCATGTCTTAATTTGCCCTTTGCCCTCTTAGTGTCCAGGCACCTCATTTTCTGGCTTCCTGTGAGCTCTTGTCTCTTTCTGTAGGTTCGATACCGTTTATCGGTTTGGGTGGAGACTGGACTCCAGTCACTGGAAACGCTTGCATGCGCTTTGGGGTGGGATTCTGGTGGTAGTGTGCTTTAGCTAGAGGGGTGTCGTGGCGGGGTGTCAGATTTGTGTAGGCCTTAATCGAACTTTGTAAGCATGAGCTATTGCGGCCGAGTGAGTGCTTGTTGCCAACAAGTTCTTGGTTGTGTGCTTGTAGCGTTCCTACTGCTACACTATATCTGAGAACGTACATTCTGTACTGCGGTACAGATGTACTCTATAAGGACTATGTAAGAAGAGACCATCAGAATCTCTTGACGGAGACACAGACAGTAGAGAGCGAGCTGGAGCTCTTTACACCGGAATACAAAGACCTTAAATTCACACGGAGTGTTATAGTGCCGCCTTTCTTGTTCCTACTCGACTTTCTCAGCTGAGTGCCTAAAGAGGGCCGCCCCTTACCTTGCGCATCCCGGCTGTTTTTGTGTTAGCGCCTCAGGTTTTCTAGGGTTGGGCAGCCGGCCTCACATCTTGCCAAGTCCTAGCAAAGGAAAAGGGCTTGTAGCCGAAGAGGTGCTTAGCTAAGCGCGCGGCAAATCACACAACGCACAACGTTGTGCCTGGTGTTGAAGTGGCAACTTCTTGTGCCGAAGTAGGGCGCAATTTTTGGAACTCGTGGGAGGACCAGCAAGCAACCCATGAAGAACTAGTATCAAGCCTGTTTTTGAATGACCCAGGAAAAGTTATGGGTAGTTCCGGGGTGAAGCGGTGTCCTCTGCAAAGCCGGGCTCCTGGGGTGTTTGCCACGCACCCGGCAGGGACACAGGGAACGGATTACGGTATCACGTTACGTTACGATACGTTACGTTACGGGCCTTTGGCCCGATACGGGATTCAATACGACCTCCCCCCCAAATCTCACATTTGAGTGGGAGATGCCATGGCCCAAACCGGCATGCATGGCTGCATGCCAGCCCCCATGCAATCTTGCATGCCCCCCAAGTAACCCCTAAGGGTGACCATGTATGCATGCAGATTGACCATGCGGAATGCTAGTTTCAGCAGACAATCATCCGGGCAATTATCGATAGAGTATTCAACTCCTAATTTCACCCAGTCCATATAAGCACTAGCACATCCCCTCTCCTCTCAGTTGAGTCGGTTCCTCTTACGTCTCACACTCCCACCTGATCTGTTACATCTGACTACGGTAGCTGGGCAGCTGAGCTGCAGGCTTGAATTCCGCGAGCTCTTGAAGTGCTCGTTCGGAAGGTAAATATATGACACGAATGATGGATCACCAAGCGTTAAACGGGTGCATAATCCACGAGATTTCGAACGGGCAGTCCGAACATGACTTGCGTCTGTGCCCAATCTGTGCTCACGAACTCACGATGCAAATGTAAAGACTCTTCAAGCAGCATATTTTTTGCGCGATGCATCGCTGCAAATCTGCAATGTACCAGTTACTGGGCTTATCACTTGCGCTAGCGATGGTCGGGACGCCTTGTGCCCTTGTGGAATCTCAGCGCGGTCATTCCACACATACTCAAAAAGTGCAAAAGTGTGGATTTTCAGTCCGTTCACCGTAATGGACCGTATCGATACGTTGCGTTACGATACGTTACGTTACGGGATGTTTTGCTCATACGGGCCGTATCCTGTGTCCCTGGCACCCGGGTGTTTCCATTGTCCAAAGTTGTACTACCTCGACCCTGGAAATCAACATTTTAGGGGACCCACCCTCCCCGGAAACATTTCATGGTTCTTGCATTGTCCAACTGGCATGCATGGCCCTTCGAATTGTCGTGTTGTTATATTATATTTTCGACCCATGGTTGATCAAGGCGACAAGGTGTGCATGGGGTGTGGGCCTATGGGGTCGGTGATTGTTGCGACGATCCTAGACCCGTTAGTCGGTAAATAACCTATCAGAGCTGCTCAACATGCTGGTTCTGAACGAATGGTTTGATAAGCAACTTGACAAATCATGCCGACCCTTATGCTCGTCAGTGGAGCTAAATAATGAAGTAATGAACACATGCGCCTTCCTCATCCATCACCATAGCGGCAGCATGAGGAAGGCCATGCAAGGAAGAGAGGGGCCTTTGGCTACCGCGTTGCAGCGCGTCCGCCGCATGGCAGCGTGTCCGCCGCATGGCCGCCAAGGTGCGCCTCAGGCATCAGCTGCCTACACGCATCCGGTTGGCGTCTGTCTATGCAGCGCCTGCGGCCAACTACGGTGATGTGGTGTATGTGGTGTAGGCTACCGATCACCTCAGGCCGCGGCATTGCCTCAAGAGCAAGATGCAGTCCAGCTTCCTGCAGCATCTGCGCCATGCTGCATGGCTACCTCCGTCTGCTGCCAGTTGGGGGGTCATGAAGGAACTGCAGATCCAGCCGTTACGGCGAAGTTGGTGGCAGCATGTACTTCGCTTCTACAACGCCGCGGTCGCACCAGCAGCACAGCAAGACAACCCACTCATGGCCGCAACCATGGCGGCCGACATGGATCTCGCTGTCAGACAGGGCACCGGAGGGCGCAATTGGTGCAGGGAATTGCTAGGTGCTGTGGAGGAGCTGGAGCTGGGATCAGCCATTCAGCTGTCCTCAAAATGCGTCAGACAGTGACTGACCTGCAGCCGCTACATGTCACAGAGGTGCTAGCGCTAGTTGATGCAGCATACGAGCGGGCGCAGCTGGATGCAGCTGGCAGAGGGGACCCCAGAGATCCGGCACTGAACACAGGTCTACGGCGGCCTACCGCCCCTGGTTTCAGTCTACGGCGGGCGCTTTGCTGGCGCAGGCGAGGGGCCGCACCAGTCGAAGGGAGTGTGCTTGCATGCGCACGAAATTAAGGCTGCGGCTCGGCGCCGTCAGCACGGCTGACACTCGAGGACAACGCAGCTCTTCGGTGCCAGCCTAAGAATTTTTGGTCGGCTTATGGCAGTAACAGGAAGATCAGCCCCCTCACAGATGTGGGGGATTGGACTGAATACTTTAAAAAGCTGTTTGAACCTTCAGAGCATGTGCCTTGCCACAAAGCTGGGGATGAGACTATTCAGGCGTGTTTATTTCCTCTTCCTTTAGAAGTTCATCTTTCTCAAGCAGAGCACCTAAATTGTGTCTTTACGGAAGCCGAGATTGTGAAAGCTTTGGAAAAGACTGAATGGAAAGTCTGCGGGTGTTGATGGTGTCCCTATGGAGTTTTTGAAACACGCGGTTATTGTGACTCCTAGGGGAGCTTTTTCTCAAGAGAAGCGGCAGTATGTTTTGGCAAATCAAATTACGTTTTTGTTTAATAGAGTTTTGGCAGACGGTTACCCTAAGGAGTGGGGCATCGGAGCACTCGTTCCAGTACCCAGGCCAAAGGGCAGTCCTGCAATCAAAGACGATTATAGGGGTATTGCCGTCGGAACTGCCCTATCCAAATTATATTCCCTCGTCTTATTGCAACGTCTTGATTCTTGGGCAGAAACTCAGGGTTTCAGAGCCGATGGCCAGGCAGGTTTTCGGCATGGACGGGGAACACCTGATAATGCTTTCATTCTTAACCACATTATTGAAAAATACCATTAGGAGAAAAAAACGATTTTTGCTGCTTTCATTGATTTTAGGAAGGCATATGACTGCATTGACAGAGATTTATTGTGGCGGCTTTTACAGAGCATGGGTGTGCACGGCCGGATTTTAGAAAGTTTGAAGGAGATGTATCAGGATGTAAAAATCCGTGTACGGGTTGGTGGTAAGCTGGGAGATAGTTTCTCCTCCTTTATGGGTGTTAAACAAGGAGACCCGCTGTCCCCTCTATTGTTTGGCCTGTTTATCGACCGTTTCGAGAAGTTTGTCGCAAGTGAGTGCCCTGATATTGGCGCCCGTCTTTCACATGCTTTGGTCAGAGTTTTACTGTATGCTGATGATCTGGTGTTATTCGCTGAATCGCCGGATGATCTGCAAAAACTTCTTGATGTTTTTTTTTTTTTTGTCGCCACAATGCCTTGACAGTCAATATAAAAAAATCTGAAGCAGTTGTTTTTAACCAGAAATATTGCAGTCATTTGGCATCTCTGTCTTATGACGGAAGCGTTCTTGATATTAAGCCCTTTTTCATCTACTTGGGTATGTTATTTGATGAGGCAGAGGGTATGAAGGGAGCAGGTAGACGTTGTGTCAACAAAGGGAGGGCAGCTTTGTATGCCATGGTCCGGAGATGTCATGAGCTTGACATACACAATGTTCACATTAAATGTCATATTTTTGACTCTTTAGTGAAGCCTATTCTGTTTTATGGGTGTGAAATTTGGGGACCAGGTCTCCTTGCGAAAGGAGTTGGCTTGACAGATACTGGTTTCTCTAGAGATTTGGAGGTAATTCACAAGGGTTTCCTTAGGCAGTGTCTGGGTCTTCGCAAGTCTGTGGCCGAGTATGTTCTCATGAGTGAACTGCACCGTGAACCCCTTATCTTAAGTCTTTTTCAGCAGACCCTGAGTTTTTGGAATATAATTAATCTGAGGCCTGACAATGACCTTGTGAAAATGGCTATGCAGGAAAGTTGTGATTTGGCGAAGGCTGGCACTTCACTTTGTTGGGCTGGTTTTCTGACTACCATATTGATGACTCTGGGTATTGATTTATTGACTGCATCAGCCAATACCTCTTTGGATATTGAGGTCATTGTGAATTCAGCTAGGGATCAGTGGCTTTCCAAAATTTCCAGGGACATGCCACGTACGGCCCTGTCAGTACGTGCTGCTCCTGACTCAGAACGCTCGGGGTTCAAATTGTTTACGTTCTCTAAGTGGTTCCAAATTAAGCGTGATGTGAAGGAGACTTTCTGGTACAATTTGAGTAAGCCTAATATTATTTTCGGTGTAGCCCGGTATCGGATGGGTTCGCATTGGCTGAATGTTGAGACGGGGCGCTTTGAGAAACCCTGTGTGCCTCGTAGCGAGAGGATTTGTAGATGTTGCAATCTTAAATGTCGGGAGGATGAGCTTCACATGATTTACTGCCCGTTCTATACAGACCATCGTTTTCAGTTTAACCTTACTTTCCATAATTTCCTAGAGGACGAGGATGAGGCCATGAAACGGTTCGCAAATGGAGTGTGGGGCAAACTAAATGCAGTGGATTCTGCATATGTGTTCTGGAAGAAATTTGGTTGTTTTATCTTTCAGTGTATGATGAAAAGAGAGAATCATCTCAAAACTCTGCCAAAATTCCTGTCTCCCCCCTAACTCTCTAGGCGGTGCTCAAACAAACTCTTTTGCACCCACGTCGTGTTTTATGGCTGGGGCTTATCTTCTGCACTATGGGGTTCATTCCCACGCCACTGTCGTGGTTGTGTGCTAGTTGCTTGCCCAGGGGGGTCACTGGTTTTCGCTTTCTGTCCTAGTGTATCAAGTGCCTGTACCGGTTTACGGGCGCACATGTCCCATGCATCAAGTGTGATGCTCTGTTGGACTGTAAAAACTTCACAAAACGTCACGCAGCGGTCAGCAGTGTGATGGACGGTGCTGCCAACGGTGTTGGGCTAGGGGAGATGGCGAGCATGTGGAGGATGCACGGCATGTCTGCTTCCAGTGCCCTAGCGTGAAGAGAGGCTTAGGGAGAAAGGTTGGGCAGGCCCCCCGGAGGGCGCCACAGACTTCCAACAGTTGTACCGGGGCAGGCTTGGATGGGAGGCTCTAACTTTTGTTGAGAATTTCCTGCGGCGTACGCATAGTTGAGGCCTATTTGTGTTGCTTTCTTTGCCTTCTTGGGGAATAGGCTTGAGAGGGGCATAGGTACTTCGGGCTGCCTTTTCCTTTTTGGGGGGATATATCCTTCCTTTGTGTAATTCTCCTTC
Organism: Limnomonas spitsbergensis; assembly: GCA_037349105.1. Lineage (NCBI taxonomy): Eukaryota > Viridiplantae > Chlorophyta > Chlorophyceae > Chlamydomonadales > Limnomonas > Limnomonas spitsbergensis. The sequence continues at coordinate 1,911,703 of JAYJMM010000092.1, read as the reverse complement.
TTTCCCAATTTTTCCTCCTTTCTTTTGTCCTGCCCCTACTGTGTTGTTTCCATCTTGCCTCCCAGCTCATTTAGGTAGGCACCCACGCGGCCGAGCCTTTTTGAGCAGGGCCCAGAGGTGTAACGTCATTTACATGCGCCATGAAACGAACAAAAAGGGAATTGCAAGATTCTGCCCCACGATATAACTCGGAAACGCCTGCCCTGGAAATTACCCGGATCTGTAACATAATCAGCTTTTTTGTTTTCCGGGGCCAGTCGGTAGCGTGCTGTTAGGCCAATAACTCCTGTGCGCTCCAATTAACAATTAAAACGGGATAGGGTCTGCGCAACCCTGTTGAAAAGTAATATACCGGTATCAATTTGTCGCGCTGGCAAAAAATACCCTCATGCGCACACACGCAGCTGGATTTCATGATATTTGTTGCCGGAAACAATGCTCCGCGCACCTCCAAAAATATTTATTAATTATTATTCTGTCGCGCACCACTCCGTACAATTCCAAAAACAATTAATGAAACGCAGAGTCAAATGCGTGTTACGGTACATGCACATCAAACAAAGTAAATACGGTTATAAATACAAATATATGTGTTGCATGCAGTTGATAAACCTATATCACACTATACTCCGGTGGCCGTGTAATATCACTAGAGCGGTCAAATAGTGATGACTAAGGCGTTTGTCTATGTGGCACCACGGGTATTCAAACTGAGGAATGGCTTGCCTACGTGCATAACGTGCGCCCTTTTAATCCTACGGTAAGACGTAGCTTCTAATACTCGTCCTGCCAATAATCAATTGCAGTGATTTTGTATGCTAGTTAACTTGGTGACGGCCTTGCGGCCTGCCATTTGGCATGTTGCCGTTTGAACACCGGGATGAGTGACATGGGACATGTTTAGAAAATACACAATACCCAAAACCAATTCCATCTTAGTTGCCAATGAATTGCAAGCTTTCTCTCTAGGGAACTGGGTGCCGATCGGGCTGGTTGCACATGCCTCCGTTACCTACGTCCTAGTGCGCAATGCGAGTCTGGGGGGGTGGGCAACACTCCATGCATGTTTCTAGATGGGGCCTGGGGCTGCATGGATGGGTGGCTACACTTGATTACCTGGTCTGATGTAAAGTGAGCAAGCAATGGCTGCTGTGGCCATGCATGTGACTAGTAGGCCAGATATTTCGCTGGGACCCCCATTGTTGCGGCTAGACTGAGTGGCAGCGATCTTTCCTGTCAAGATCATTATTGTTTTGATTACGTGTGCATACTCGATTTGATTGATGGCTTGCTTGCACATGCCGCGGAGCCGTGCATCGCCTGCGACCCTGTCTGCACCGACCGGGCCCTCATCGCAGCGACTCGCCTTTCTAGCAGTGATCCCGATTACGACTTTCGATTTAAAGACCTCAATTTGTATGTGTCACCTGCGCACTAATGGCACCTCTGCCTGACGACTCCGACCAGGCCGCCCTCGGTTGTGTGTAGGTTTGCTCCAACTCGCACGCTGACCTTAGAGATTAGTTGGCAAGGTACGTTTAACTCATGATCGGTATTCCAATGTCCGCGTGAGGAGCTATACTTCGAGTTCGTCGCTTGTCACCACCGCCCTCGACAACCGCCTGGATGAGTGATCGAGTGATAAGTGGAGCCGGGGGAAGTTCACTTCACGCACAGAGAACCTGGAACGTCCACAAAAAAATCACTTGAGAACAAATCGGTATCTTGTCCCATTCCCGATCTCAGGCCTCGACTCTCTTGAAAAGAAAAAGAAAAGAGAACGCCGATGCGGCGTGGATTTTGGGAAGTACAGGTTGACGAGACGCCCAAGCCCCGGTCTGTATACCCTTAAAGGGAGAAAGGGGCTATGGCGGGTCAGTGAGAACAGGGGGAGATGCTGGACGGCAGTCGGGTGGACTGTTTTCAAGGTAACGGCGAAGTCGATGAATGGAATAGGCAGATTGGACAGTGTGAACTGCTAGTTGTTTGAGCAGTGGGGGGACGTTGAAGGGTGTGATACCAAGGACTGGAAAGAGGTGCATGATATCTTTATAGAAAATGCCAGAGCAACCAATGATGACGAGGTGAACATAGGGGTAGAGGATGTCTTTAGCAGGGGGGGGTAACAGATATGTAAGAGGGTGGGGGGCAGGAATGTGGAGAGGGTCTATAACAGGTGTAGTGAGGTTCCATCCTGCGGAGCGAAGCAATTGTACTAACTGTGCATGTTGTGTGGATTTGTGGGACAGGCAGAATTGTAGATTGGAGGTAAACCCGAGCTCAATAACATGGATGGTACAACGGTGTTGGAGGTCAAGAAGGAAGGCAGGGTCGGCAAGCCGGGCGGGAGCAGGGTTACCCAGTACGGGCCGTATTGGCCTAAAATCCCGTACCGTATCCGTACCGTACCGTACCGTTTGCAACACGGCCAAGTACGGTCGCCATTTCCTGCACTGCATGACTGCATGAGAGCGATGGAGGTAGCGCTGAGAACACGTCCTAGGAATGCAGCGTACACGGCTGATTCGCATTGGATTTTGCAGCCGTCATCGAAGGCTGGCCAGGCCAAGCGTGGGCGATACAAATTTTGTAATTATATGATCGTCAACACTACGCGATTTACCAATCACCTCGCGGGCATAACAGGACAAGTTGCGGCGTGTAAGACGTTAGGACGGGTGATACAGGCATATTGCGGTGATGTCGTGTGATCGTCTCCCTCGTCTGGCAAATCCACACCGTCCACAGTCCACACATCCAGGGCATCAAAATCTACGTAAGCTCGCTCGCTTCCAGTGGTAAAGAGGCATTCGTTGCTCGTGAAAGTACAAGTCTAATCCAAAACCTAGTGGCAATAAGACAGAACTTGGCACCAAGTCACAATCCAAAGCTGCATAGAGGGAGGAGGGCAGGAGGCCAGGAGGAGTAGGAGCCCATGAGTCCAGGACTCCCAGGAGGGAGGCAAGACACAGGAGCTCCGTGTCTCCTTACGAAGTGATTTCCATGCATGCCGTGCAACTCAGCAACTATGCAAGGTGATTCTGAGGCCTCTTGTTTCTATTGCTATATTCATACATGTAAAATTTCATGTGCCATGCTGGTGGGTAGCGTTTATATGGACTAGCTGAATTACAGAAATGCTGAATGGCATGTTGGATCATTGTAATGGCGATCTGTGAGGAGTTTGGGATTGCATCAATGATCATATTTTCTCCTATCATGTCAGCCTGGTAAATCTGCATGCATGCATGGAGATCCTTGGTGGTTATTTGGGGGCCATGCAAAAATTGCATGGGGACTGTCATGCAGCCATGCAGTATGTCAGGATGTGCATGGGATCAAACAGTCATGTGAGTGTTGCATGCATGTCTTTCTATGTGTGGATCCTGCTGTTCTGAGCCTTGAAAATGGGGAAAATCTTGGACCGTATTGGCCTACCGTACCGTCCCTTTTGTCCGTACCGTATCCGTACCGTACCGCACCGTATTCCCGCACCGTGTTTCCGTACCGGGTTACCTTGGGCGGGAGGATAACTGTGGAGATCGGCAATGGTAAGGCCTTCAATTAAGAGGAGATCAGGACGAAGGCGGCAGAGTGTGGCAGGGGGGACAGCGGGAAGCATCCATTGCGGGATACGGGTGTCATAGACTCCTGGTGGGAGGGATGTAGCGGGTGTGGCATCCATAATTGTGAACATTCCACTCTTTGTGCCTCTGTGGAGGGAACGTTGGATGAGGCAGAGGGCCTTGTTGTGTCGGGAGATATAAGAGGCCTGCATACGGGGATGCCTGCATCTTCCAAACATGTGTCCCTGTGTGTCAGAAGTAGCGTCAGGTGGGCCAGTAGGAGGTGGTGTACATATGGGGCAAAGGCCATCGGTAAACGAGCGCACTGTTGTTTTGTAGGGAATACGGAAGAGAAGTGCCCGTTTAGCTGTCCATAAGAGGTTGGCTCGCATACGGAGGATGCAGCGCTTCAGAGAAAAGTGGCAAGCAGAAGACTGCCACATGTGATTGTTATACAAGGGTAAAGAGTGGGCATTTTCTTCGATTATGCGGGTATAAGTAGCACAAGATATGGTGGTGTCACCGTCCGTAACGTGAGGGCAAGAAGAGTGAAGGTGTGCCTTGATAGAGGAGGTGAGGTCAGAAGTGAACCAAGGGGTGTCGTTTGTATCCGTTTGAGTATCGTCTTGGGGTAGGCAAGGCCAAGCTGGGAGGGAAGCCATGTACTGGTTGTTGATATGGGAAAGGTTAAATGTACAAGTGCTGGGTGCGTCCAAGGCTCGTGTTGCCCCAATGTCAGCAAGTTCATTGCCGATAATACCAATATGTGATTTCACCTTCTGGATGAGCGTTGGTAGGCCTATGTTGGCCCGTGAAAGGAGTAGGCGGCGGATGGCCAGGAGAAGCGGTGCATGCTTGTCCTCAAGGAGATCATGTGGGTAAAAGACAGCTTTCTGTATGAGGTACATGCTGCAAAGACTGTCAGTGAAGATAGTAAGGGAAGGGGCAATGGTCAAGGCGGGGCCAGAAGGTGTATGGGCATGATCGAGGGCTGCATGAATGCCTCCAAGTTCAGCCCTGGTGATAGTGTTCGTTTCACATTTTCCAGTAGGGTTGACTGTATGGGTGGAGCCATCGACAGTGAAGTAAAAGGCAGCCCCTATCAAGTTATTGCCGGCGTCATCCTGTATACAAGCTCCGTCTGTGTAGTATGCCGGAAGCAACGGCCAAGCAAGTGGATAGGTAGGGGGGTAGAGAGATCGGAGTTCATCGAAAAGGATAAGGGGGAAAGTGAGTGGGGCAAGTGGGAGAGGGGTAGGCGGGGTAGTGTGCGTGTGTAGGTGGGAGGCTACAGAGAATCCAGCGGGGTGTTGCCATTTCGCATGCGAACCGGGAAGTTGGGATTGGCGCCGGGTGGGTGGGTGTGGACGGTGGGCAGGTGTGGTACCAGGTGGGTGTCCATGTCCAGATAGTGTGTGCACATTGGAATCGACTGGAGCAGTGGGAGGTGGGTCAGGGTAGAAGCGAGCGAGGCCCTCTGTGTTACCAATGACAAGAAGTTGTAGTGGCCATTTGGGAGTGCCGTATGTTGGTTGGGTTGCTGTGTAGATGTGTGCCAAGTGGTCCGGGGCTGAAAAGCGAAAGTTGGGGTCGGTATGAAGAGTCAGAACATGAACCATATTGGCATGGGAGGTCCAATTCATGAAAGATGAGTTCTTCCAAACTGGGGTAAGGATAATAGTGCATGTGGGTACCGTAGTCATGCTGGCGGATGAGACGGCCCAACGGATTGCCTTTGTGATTGTTTTTATCTTGAAGTCTGGATGAACGAACGAGCTGCCGGTCCAAGGTGTGGAGTACGCATTATGGAGAGCCCCAAAAAGACAATCGTGATGGTGGGTGGTATAGTATGTGCGTGCATGGTAGGAGACGTCGAGAGGAGAAGCAAAACGGTGGAGATGGGTGGACATGGTATCTGAGAGCACTTGCATCATGGGTTCCGGGAGACACCAAGTCGTGTTAGGCGCGGTTCCTGTTTTGTGCTTGGTATGAATGGGGTATCGGGCAAGAAGGGAAGCAAGATCTTGCTCGAAGGAACCCTCAGAGTGGGCGAGGTGTAGGGCAGGAAGGGTAAGTTTCGTATGATCATAGCATGCACGAAGCCAGTGCAGGCGGCGGGCAGGGATGCAACCAACAAGAGTGCCATTTGGGCGGTATAGGTAGGCATAGTGACATTGCCATGGAAGGGGTTGCGGATCAGAGGCAGGGGCGGAAGGTAAGGGGGGAGGGTGTAACGGGCCGGAAGAGGGTGAGTGGAGTCCAATCTGGATAGTGAAGGAATGTGGTGGTATGATGTCGAAGTCAGGATGGACAGGATTTATGTTAAAGGAGACGTGTTGGTCGATGCATGAGTGATCTTGGTTCGCAGAGGATGGGACCCATTGGGTGCGGGGATGGGGATTTGTGGAGCGTAAACGCCAGAGCCCTTGACGTTGGAGGTTTGTGAGGCCGAGGTCAAGGGGACGGGTAGGGGAAGGAGGAAGCAAGGGACAGGCGGGGTCCGTATGTGGGTGTGCTTGGTCTGGTAATGTCCGCTTACGTGAGAGGGATGTACGGTTTAAGGGAGGGTGGTGTGGGGTAGAGGAACGATAGGGTGGACGAGACGAACGGTTGACTCAGTGCGCCCGAGTATTTTGTACCTTTATCTGTACGAACTGTGTTTATGTACGGCTACATCTCGGAAACGTAGCTAGTGTTTCTTTTTTCGTGACTCAGGTACATTCCAGCTACACTCCAGCCTCTGGTCGGGAGACCCATTTGTGGCCAGCCATGCTTCTTTGGCCACCAGTTAAAGGCCGGTCCTAGCTTGGTGCCAATCGGGCTTTTCGCGGCCGAGGGGCGGCCTGTTGAAGGTGGACTGGTAGCCGGGAAAAACATTTAACCGAACCCTATACATAAGGCCAACGCACATACCGAGGCTGCGCCTAGATCCAGCATTATTCCCAGTTCCATAAGAGTAGAAGACATACCAGAACATCAACAGACATCGCCTCTACACAAGCTCCATCATCTCTAGTAAAAGCAAGTCCCGTCATGAGTCACGACTTAACTCGTTGCCGCTCGAGCCACAACAAGAAGTAGCAAAAGCTCATAGGCAGATCATGCCGAAGTAGCCTAGGCTTCCCAATCTATTTCGAAGGAGTGACAGCGCCGGTGTGACAACACAAGGTGCCGAGGTGCGTGGATTTAAAGACTATCTCTACTATCTCAGGACATGAAATGCTTAACCCGGCACTGCAAGACTGCGGGTGGCTGAGCAAAATACCCGAGAGTTTCTTGCCAATTTACGAAGCTGATGTAGAGGCGGCAAGGATCGGCATGGAGGGAGCTAACTGGATGCTGAAGTGCATCATGACCAAAAGTGAGGAGGCGCCGTCTACACGTTGGACGTGCATGCACATGTAGAAGGGATAGCAACAGTGGGCGGACTATCTTGAGAACATATCGAGGGCTATGGTGCATGGACGTGTTGGCAAGGTGTGACCCAATGCTATGGGCTCCAATCTGGATGGGCTTCATCAAGAAGATTCAGCTGGGGCAGCGCAGCTTCCTAAAGATGTTGGTGAGAGTCCTGGCACACTTGCACCACCTGGCTGCATGCAATGGTGCATGCAGGGTCTCCCAACATGGCTGCCTTGTAGGTGTAGTGGGGCCGGGCAGCATGTGTTGGCTGTTTGGGCCCGAAAACAACTTATACGGCTGGGAACTTACGCCATCGTCTGCAAGACGTTATGGGTTAACATGGAGCAAGAGGCGGCCAATCCAATGCCCTAGCGTCACGGAGTGGTGGTTGCCCGATACCCTGACATGGTTGTTGTTGTACTGGCCTTGCTCTTCCACCTGTTAGATTGAACAGAACTTGCATGAACTGATGGCCCAACTGAGGATGCATCCTGCATGATGAGGGAATTAGTGTGCACTTCTTCTGGCCATTCCCCATGTTCGACCTCCACGCCTTGATGTCCTCCCCGGATACGATCAAACATGGCATGAGCTACCGGTATCTTCACGAGGAGGATTTCGGCACGGACCTGGCAGGAAATGAGACGCACAAAAAACGATCGAGGAAATCGGGACGTGTCTGCTGATGACGTAGGAAGAGTCTGACGACGCACTCAAGGCGTCGCTTGGACGATTAGCAACACCTGATGACGGTGGTGGACCAAATAGTTACGTGTTGTATGCGTCCGTTCACTCTCTCTACGTTCAACGTATTACTTGTGTAGCCCTGGTAGATCCGGTCGCGCCATGGAATCCCATCAGGGGATCGCAAACAGCCATGGTGGGATGAGGCCTAACATCTCGGTTAGGAAATCTCATAAAGCGCCCAGGGTGGTCCCACAGATTTCGTCAGATATTTTGCAGTTACTGCAAAAACATCGATGCAATCTGATAGTATCTACTTAGATACCACCCACCCACCTAAAAATCCTAGGATTCATACCGAATCTCCATGAAATCTTGCACGCGTTCCATTGTATTGCCCCAACAAAAAAGGAACTCTACTTCCCTCGTCCGCTTCACTTCATCGTCACCACCAAGGCGTTTATTTCATAAAGTTCCTCTGATCCCTGATCTCCACCTACCTTCTGATCCTCTTCTCCGCCCAGCCTCTGAAGCATCGTCCACGTGGTCCCCGTCGCGCACTTGGATTTGGGAATCCACTATGACCGTCAGCAAAGCGCCTTCTAGTTTGATGAGCAAGGTATGAAGTAGTTGAAGGCATTCGCTGGGTGTTGAGGTGGCGAACCCAGCCTGGCTGGCGGCATGCCTAATTATCCTGCATAGGACCTTCAATGTGAGGTACCTCTTCTCCCGCATCTGACCACTGCCCCTTACCCCCTGTTTTTCAATATCACAGGTTTTGCTAGGTCTCTTCTGCTTTAAGGCCTCTGCGGTGGACCTCGACGCTGAGACTGAGAACCCCGACCAGCAGTTGTCCCACCCTCGACAGGCAAACGAGCCGTGTCCTCTCCCTTGCGAGGCGGATCCTGCAGCGATAAGCGCGCCTCTTCAACAGGAGTCCCTGCTTGATGTAGGGGAGGACACCGCGGGCCACGAAAGTGCAGGATCTCGAGGTATCGATATGGAGGTGCACTTTTCGTGCCTCCCAACTGAAGCGTCCCAAAACAAACCTGGCCCCGGGAAGCCACGTGTGTCACGTCACAAGCCGCTCACCAGCAGGCATGCCTCGTTGTCGCTGCTGCCTAGCAGTTCATCTATTAGCAGCCTGCAGATCTTGCCACAGCTGCTGACTACCCACGCTGGCAGCGGCGGCCTCGCATGCATGCGCAGCGCTCAGCTTGCGGCCCCAGCGTCGCCCATGAGCCCATCGTCAGCGCTGTACGCCAGCTGGAGGGACAGCCCGGAACAAAGGAGGAAAAGGATGCTCTTGATGGCTGAGCTGATCCCGATGCGGGCCGGCAACATGCGCACCCTGCAGCGCCTCCGACCGATGATGAAGCGCATGGTCAGCGATGTGCAGCTCACCCGTGGCGGCAGGATGCCCTGGCAGCGTTGTGACAGCAGGTCCGCCTCTTATCGTGCACAGTAGTGAACCCGGCCAGAAATATCCCAGCAGTGCACTGATAGCCAAGCCACAGATGCTGCGTCTAGCAGCTGAGGCACCTCAGCCCTTTTGGACTGGTGAAAGTGTGGAAAGACAAGCTTGTGGCCTCAACTGCAGCCCTTTTAATTTCAATGTATTTATTTTGTCCTCACTGGAGCCGTTGCGATTACCTTTTGCCACGGACGGCTGAGCTTCAATTACCAGCCAATATTTGGAGGGTAGTTTGACTCTATGGTAAACTTAGGCCTCAAAACACTGAACACAATGGTTGGCACGTTTTTTCCCCCCACCCTTGCCAAAGAGCCGCTGCCATCCTTGAATTTAGCACAGCACATGTTTTTAGCTTCTGTACTCGTGCCTGAGAATAGGCATAATTGGTACCCTTGAATGCCTGTGTCTTCCATCGCATTGGCTAAACAAACATGGTGCCAAGTTTTGCTCACCGTACCTCGGCGTTTACAGTGGCCTCGTTCCCCGCCTTAAGGTAATTTCTTTGTACTTGCGCTCTTGCATTATAAGAATTACTTCTTTGTCCCTAGGTCGGCTCCAGAGCATATGTTATCCCACACTGGTACGGATTCTGATTCGTCATCAATAACGAACCTCGTTTTTCATCAAGCATGTCTCAATTTATGTCCCCAGGAATTTCTTGCCCTTGTCCGAGTTCGTTTCATGTCCATCTCCATGACACGAATGTTTGCATGTGCCGCTTGTATTTGTGCAAGCTTTCCTTTGCCTTTGATTGTGTTCTTTGCCTCGGAATTCATTGGACTGTTTGCCTCGGAATTCATTTGACGGTCTTGAGTGTTTATTGCATGCAGTGGTGAGGTCTCTGCTCCAGAAGTCATTGACGTTAAAGTGGTTAAACCTCTGGGCTGAAATGAAGCTCGGCCACGTCGGCAGAGAAAAGGCCAGCTAGGAAAGCCAAAGGAGAAGGCACAAGAGGAAAGAAAGGATAGCAAGTTCACCCACCAAAAAACAAGAAAACAAGAATAAGGTCTAGCAAACTGTATCCCCCACCCATGAAGAGACTGGTCTGTCCCAGAAGAAGTGTATACCTTCAGCGCTCTGCACAGTTTGCATGTCCTTGCTGTTGGAAACGTCAATGCTGTCACTCCTCTGGTTCTTGCCTTCAAGGCTCGACCTCATGGGCGCTCAAAAGTATGGTTGGGAGAGATGAAAGTCATGTGAAAGAATGGAGAGTAGATCCTTACCGGTCACAATTTAGCAACGTTCTCTAAGAGTGATACCATTTGTTCGCACATCAACATCAGTTGATGACGCATTGGCCTCTTACACATTGCATCCTCATTGCTTTATGTTAGCCGGCCCCACAGATGCTATGTCAATGACGTTACACCTTTGGGCCCTGCTCAAATAAGGCTCGGTCGCGTGGGCGCCACAGATGCTATGTAATAAATTCTGCATCCGGGTTGCGGCAGAGGGCTACCAAACTATGACGATTATGGGGCGGATGACTGGTATGGTATCCTTACATGTCAATGACGTTACACCACTGGGCCATGCTGCAAAGCTCGGCCGCGTCGGCGTATAGACTCTTCAGGGGCAGAGCCGCAGAGGATTGCCCGACCTTTGTGGTCTTTTTTGTTTGGTGGGTGAACTTTCTTTCCTTTCTTTCCTCTTATGACTTCTCCCTTGACTTTCCTGGCTGTCTTTTCGTATGCCGACGTGGCCGAGCTTCAGCTCAGCATGGCCCAGAGGTGCAATATCATAAACATGTGAGGTTCGAGACCAAAGGAACGAACTCGAAATGACTGGAGGCTGTTGTCACCATGGGGCAAGTCTAAAATACCTAGTTCCTTTTATGATGTTGAAGTATCAATTCAGCTGCAGCTACAAAATGTAGCCGATGGGCCTGGTCAAAAACATTACACTCTAGTCTGGGCCATGCATGCTTAAAAGCCTCAGCCGCAAGGGCGACTGACTGTCTAGTCTGGACGGGAGAAATGCAACGAATGCGTGAATGACGTTACACCTGTTGAAATACAGCCCGGCCACGTCAGCAAACATAACGTCAGCTAGGAAATGAAAAGGGAGGGGCAAAGAAGACACCTGAGTTCCACTAAAGAGTAGCCCTGAACAAAGCCTCTCAAAAAAAGGCCACAAAAGCGTATCCCAGCCCTGCTTGGCCGCGAGGGGTCTGGTGTAGCAACCCATGTTGCTTGGGCCTCCAAACGTAGGCCCGCCCCACAGATCGGAAAGGGAGTCCCCGCTTTCCCAGCCCGCTTCCCCAATCTTGCCCTCAATAAGCCTACGACTGAACACCAATGGGCCCTGCTCACAAAGGCTCAGCTGCATGGTTGCCGAACCGTCTGGCTGGGAGGATTGACCATTTTTCAACCGAAGGTGGGCCAGGAGAGCAGAAAAGGGAGAAATAAACTGGATCGACAGACAAAAGGTTGGAAATAAGTAAGGAAAGTCTAAAAGAAATTCTCAACCTCTGAAACGTCTACGCCTGCACGATGTGTTCCACATCTTCCATAAAAGCTAGGGCATCCCAACCATGTCTGCCCACTACTCCTCCTCCCTTAGCTTCTTCATTGGCTTCTTTGGGGTGCCAGTAGTCAATGACGTTGCACCTCTGGGCACTTTAAGTCTATTTTCTTCCAACGGGACAGTTGGGCGCCCACGCGACCCAGCCTTTTTGAGCAGGGCCCAGAGGTGTAATGTCATTGACCTCTGGGCACTTTTAGGGGCCAGAGGTGGAACGTGAGGAGCAAGGGATTGGCGCAACTCGAGACGAGACCACATATGGAGAATGTCCGCTGAGTCATCGCACGCCTTAATCATGCATGCATATGGGTTAATGACGGGGTTAATGACGGCCGGGGTTGATGACGGGGTTAATGACGGGTTCATTAATGACGGGGTTTATGACGTTACACCTCAGGGCCCTGCTCGAAAGGCCGCGTGGGCGCCCAATTAAACGGATGGGATGAAAGCAAGAAATAAGTTGGACAGAAAAACAAAAAAGGGGGAGACAGCCAATGGGATACATACAAGGCTGGGAGATAGAGGAGGACAGTCAAAGGAAGTTGTACGTTGGTAGCTTGTCCAGGGGATCATCATTTCTTTGCCTGCCGTTATAGTTTATTTTTGTGCACACCAGTGTGCGGGCACCTGTCCCATACAACCCGCCACTCCGCCAGCGCGTGCGGAACATGCACCCACACCCATCGTCACACCTCGCCACACACGCGTACACACAACATTCCATCGCGTCCCTTGTCTGCCGTATTCCTAAAAAAACGCTACGGCGTTTAATTACCTCTTTCTTCATAGCCGGAATCGGGGGCCATCTGCTGCTTGCGTGCACATCGTAACGACAGCGGGCATGAAGCGGAGCACGCCGGGACCCACAGCGTCTCCTGGGGGCGTAGTCGCCTCCAGCACACAAGCCGACAACCGAACGCCACGTTCCACCCCAGAGCCGCATCAGAAGCGCCCGCGGGTCTCTCTACCGGGAGGCGGCCATGCGCCCAGCGGCGCCGCTGGCCGGGCGCCCACTGCGGGCACGCCAAAAAACGGGACGCCGAGCATCTCACCTCGCCAGGTCGGATGCGGAAGCAGCAGCAAAAAGCTCGAAGCGACGAAACCCAGCGGGCCAGCCGCTGCAGCGACACCGGGCAGTATCAGCCGGGTTGTAAACAAGGGAAACAGCAGCAGTGGTACTGCCACCGAGACCAGTGACGGCATGCCGCATGGGCATGCCGGAGGTGGCACCGCCGCGCCAGCCTCCTCGAAGAAGGCCGTTCCCCTGAGGCAGCAGCAGGGGCAGAAGCAGAGGACCACTTCTTCCCCCCATGCAGCCCATGCAGCCCATGCAGCCCATGCAGTAGGCTCAGTGGGCGGTGAACCTGCGCCTCAGAGTCAAGGTGAGGGGCGGAGAGGCGATACCTTGGGAGGCGACGGCGGCGGTAACAGTGGGGGAGGAGGGGGCGGCAGCAAAAGCGTCGGCGCTGAGCTGTCTCTGGCAGACGTTGCTGCGATCCTCGACCGCGTCGCGCAGCGATCCGCCAAGGCTGCCACAGACACGGAGAAGGGTGGCGGTGGCCCGGACGCCTTGATGCCCGAACGGGGCGCGGGGAAGGTAGCCAACAAGAAGGCCCGGCGGCCGGGCGGGCAGCCTGAGGCGGCCGGTGGCGACGGGGCGCCTGGAGTGGACCATGCATCTGGAGAGATCGCCCCCGACGGCGTGAGGCGAGGCAGTGGGGGCGCCGATCGGGCCGCTGGCGGCCTAGCCGCCAAAAAGGCCCGTAGGGAGGACAGTGCGGCACCCTTAACGTCCGGGCAGCAGCAGCAGCAGCCCCACGCTGCTGCGTGGGCCAACCGAGCGCCAAGCAGCGGCGGTGTTGGGGCAGCCCAGGCAGGAGGAGATGACGGCGCAGCGGGCCACGGGCGGGCGGCGTGGGCGGGCGAACAAGGCGCCGGACGACGTGTGGGGGATGCCGCGGCTTTTGACGGCGGCGGCAGCGGCGAGGCCAGTGCCCGGGGTGATTCCAAGATAGCCCCCGGTCAGCGGCAAGGAGGCCCAGCGGCCTCGGGGCCGCCTGCCGGGGGCAGGGCAGCCGCCCCAGCGGGCGGAGGCAGAGGTAACAACAAAGCGGAAGCGGCAGCAGCGAGGGCTGCGGCAGAAGCTGCTACCGAGGCGCGCCTCGCGGAGGAGCGGCGCAGCGCCGACAAGAAGGCGCGTCGGCGGGAGGAGAAGACTGCGAACCGGCAAAAGGCGCTGGCGTTTACGCAGCTCAAGGCGCCCGTGGCGGCCGCGCCGTCGGCGTCCGGCAGGGGCTCCCTGGGAGGAAACCAGAAGCGGCCGAGAGAGCCGGCGGGGAGCGGTGGGCCTGATGCAGTGGAACAAGGTGAGTGGGGTTTGGGGTTTGAGGTTTGTCCTTCTCGTAGGGTTCTTCACGGGCTGGGGTTTAGATCCCTCTAGTAGGGTTCAGACGGGATTGCAGACACTTAAACCTGAACTTGGCAAGCTCTGTGGGGTCCCAGCAGGCGCTCTGATGCTCTGAGCCTCTGCAGACTGGGCAGGGTAGGGCTAGAGGGTGAGGGGTGCGAGGGCGGGGCCAGGGGGGGGACGGAGGTTGCACACCGCATCAGTTGGATGAGCATGCGCCATGATGATAACCATTTGGCCCTTCCTATGCCTGACTTTCCCTGCTCAACCCCAATCTCCGACAGGTGCCGCTCCCTTGCCGCACATCCGATCGGTGGTGGTGTACAGGCTATAACAGCACCGCCTAAACCCTGTCTAACCCCGTCTTACTAAGCCCAGAGCCCCATTATTCTATTTCTGCCTTTACCGTAGAGGCACTCTTTCATTGTCCGACCTTATAGCCTTTGACAAGTGCCGCTTTCTTGCCGCACCCCGCTAAAGTTGGATGCGTATGCGCCATAATGATAACCTAGGCCTGACGTTCCCTGCTCGACCTTAATCCTTGACAGGTGCTGCTCCCTTGCCGCACATGCGAATGGTGGTGGTGTACAGGCTATAACGACACCGCCTAAATCCTAAGCCCTAAACACTCGACACTTAACCCTAAACCCTTAACCCTAAACCCTTGTAACCCTCGACAGGTACTGCTCCCTCGCCGCACATCATCCATCATCCTTTCGAGGTGACAGACCCTAGGGACCACGCAGAGACGCCGTTCGAAGCGTACCGCGACCTGGAGCCGCTGCTGTACCGCCTGGCTTCGGAGCTCGGGCGCAGCAAAGCCAAGCTCAAGGTATACATGCCGCTTGCCGCGCTCACAGTGATAAGCTGCTTTAAGTATTTTGTCAGCTTGGTAATATAAACCAACAGTTCGTCTCGTTTACAAATATTAGCCTGCTTTGCTGTTTTTCAAACGGCAGTGGTTCTAATTGTAATATTAATTCTATACGGCCTAGCTGTTTTGAAAGGCAAGGCAAGGAAAGCCTGCATGGTGTTCAAAGGCAAGGAAAGGAAAGCCTGCATGGTGTTCAAAGGCAAGGCAAGGAAAGCCTGCATGTTTTCGTAAGCAAAAAAATAAAAGATAAGGAAAGCCTGCATGGCTGTTGCAGTTTGAGGCAGGCACCTTTGTTTGCACTCTCTTTTTATCGTTGACCAAGCTGCTGGGTCGATGGGGGCAACGCTTAATGCTTAACACTTAACGTTGAACGCTTCATGCTTCGCGCTTAACGCTGAATCTTGTTCATAGCATACCGGTGCTTTATTATTTGTTCATAACAAACCGCTTTCTCAATGTTTGTTTTTCAGGTTTACGACCCCTTCTTCTGCCACGGCGCCATGAAGACACCGCCTTAACCCTACACACTCAAGACTCAACACGTAACCCTCAACCCTACACCAGGTTTACGACCCCTTCTTCTGCCACGGTGCCATGAAGACACCGCCTTAACCCTACACACTCAAGACTCAACACGTAACCCTCAACCCTACACCAGGTTTACGACCCCTTCTTCTGCCACGGTGCCATGAAGACACCGCCTTAACCCTACACACTCAAGACTCAACACGTAACCCTCAACCCTACACCAGGTTTACGACCCCTTCTTCTGCCACGGTGCCATGAAGACACCGCCTTAACCCTACACACTCAAGACTCAACACGTAACCCTCAACCCTACACCAGGTTTACGACCCCTTCTTCTGCCACGGTGCCATGAAGACACCGCCTTAACCCTACACACTCAAGACTCAACACGTAACCCTCAACCCTACACCAGGTTTACGACCCCTTCTTCTGCCACGGTGCCATGAAGACACCGCCTTAACCCTACACACTCAAGACTCAACACATAACCCTCAACCCTACACCAGGTTTACGACCCCTTCTTCTGCCACGGTGCCATGAAGACACCGCCTTAACCCTACACACTCAAGACTCAACACATAACCCTCAACCCTACACCAGGTTTACGACCCCTTCTTCTGCCACGGTGCCATGAAGACACCGCCTTAACCCTACACACTCAAGACTCAACACATAACCCTCAACCCTACACCAGGTTTACGACCCCTTCTTCTGCCACGGTGCCATGAAGACACCGCCTTAACCCTACACACTCAAGACTCAACACGTAACCCTCAACCCTACACCAGGTTTACGACCCCTTCTTCTGCCACGGTGCCATGAAGACACCGCCTTAACCCTACACACTCAAGACTCAACACATAACCCTCAACCCTACACCAGGTTTACGACCCCTTCTTCTGCCACGGTGCTATGAAGACACCGCCTTAACCCTACACACTCAAGACTCAACACATAACCCTCAACCCTACACCAGGTTTACGACCCCTTCTTCTGCCACGGTGCCATGAAGACACCGCCTTAACCCTACACACTCAAGACTCAACACGTAACCCTCAACCCTACACCAGGTTTACGACCCCTTCTTCTGCCACGGTGCTATGAAGACACCGCCTTAACCCTACACACTCAAGACTCAACACATAACCCTCAACCCTACACCAGGTTTACGACCCCTTCTTCTGCCACGGTGCCATGAAGACACCGCCTTAACCCTACACACTCAAGACTCAACACATAACCCTCAACCCTACACCAGGTTTACGACCCCTTCTTCTGCCACGGTGCCATGAAGACACCGCCTTAACCCTACACACTCAAGACTCAACACATAACCCTCAACCCTACACCAGGTTTACGACCCCTTCTTCTGCCACGGTGCCATGAAGACACCGCCTTAACCCTACACACTCAAGACTCAACACATAACCCTCAACCCTACACCAGGTTTACGACCCCTTCTTCTGCCACGGTGCCATGAAGACACCGCCTTAACCCTACACACTCAAGACTCAACACGTAACCCTCAACCCTACACCAGGTTTACGACCCCTTCTTCTGCCACGGTGCCATGAAGACACCGCCTTAACCCTACACACTCAAGACTCAACACATAACCCTCAACCCTACACCAGGTTTACGACCCCTTCTTCTGCCACGGTGCCATGAAGACACCGCCTTAACCCTACACACTCAAGACTCAACACATAACCCTCAACCCTACACCAGGTTTACGACCCCTTCTTCTGCCACGGTGCTATGAAGACGCACCTCGCCGGCCTCGGGTTCACAAACGTGCACAACGTCAATGAAGACTTCTACAAGGTCAAGGTGGGTAGCGGAGCTGGGGTAGGTCGGGGAAATGAGGACATGGTAGCCATGTGTCCAATGCTGCAGCCAAATTGGAGGCTGCATCAATTCATTTTTTTTGCTTTAGGGTTTACGCAATTACTTATTTATTTATGTCAATGGGGGCAGTAGCTTGTTACTATGGGTGTGGGGTTGCTGGGAGGATGTGGCTGTTTCAAAAAGCCTGTCGAAATCTTGGTTTGGGGGCCCTGGCATGTTATTTCCGAGGGGCCGTCACACTCTTTTCCTAAGGGTTATTACACTTCCTCTCCAAAGGGCTGTCACACTTCTTGCCAAGGGCTTGCCGTACTTCCACACACCTTCAAAATTTAATTAATTAATTAATTAATTAAAGCGGCAATGCGTCTTTGAGGCCAGCAATTGCTACCCTTCCTTGTAGGCCCTCATATCACTTACCGGTACCTGTCATCTTACAGGATTCGATCTTCATTTGTGTTCAGAGCGAGTAAAAATGCACTCTTCGGGTTCATCCCCAACTTTGACTTCCTCCTGCCATCACCATCACATCAACACATCCGAAGCTAATGACAAAAAATTAACCAGTCGAATAAATTGCACACTTCAAGACAGCGGCCACATAGTCTACCCTTGATGTCAAGGCCGTTACCCTCCTTCCCTCCAACACATCATAATTAAGTGAAACAAATATAAATGCACCTTTCAGCAGCCACATCCCCGACATTGATGTCGTTCCCCTTCTTTCACATATCCAAAACTAATTAAAAAAGCAAATAAATTGCACACTTCAGGCCAGCGGCCATATACCCTGCATGTAACCGCCGTTACCCTCCCTATCTCCAACACATTATAAAAATATTACAACAAAATATAAGTAAAACCAAGAAACTTGAACTAAACTACTTACAACAAATATACCTTGCAACCTTCAGGGGCCACATCCCCGACTTTGAAGTCACCCTTTCCTCAACCAATGTGAAACTAATCAAACAAAGTCAAATAAATTGCACACTTCAAGCCAGCGGCCATTTACCCTGCTCTTCATGTCACCGCCGTTACCCTCCCTCCCTCCACGACATTATAAAAGGGTTTCAACAAACATAAATGCAAGCAGGTATCAATTATTCAACAAATATAAAGTGCATCCTTCAGGGGCCACATCCCCGACTTTGAAGTCACCCTTTCTCCAACAAATTCGAAACTAACCATGGAAATGTTTGTTTAAGGCCAGTGGCTGTATCCCCAAATTTGAAGTCACCCCTTCTTCAACAAATGTGGAACTAATCATACAAATGTTTGTTGCAGGCCAGCGGCCACATCCCCGACTTTGACGTCATCTACGTTCCTCTCCCCTTATTGAACAAATTTGAAGCTAAATTTAGCAACAGCTTTATGTTTGTTTCAGGCCAGAAGCCGCATCCCTGACTTGTGCAACTCATCCCTTCTTCAACAAATGCGGAGCTAATTATAAAAAATGCTACATGTTTGTTACAGGCCAGCAGCTGCATGCCTGACTTGCGTACCTCACCTCTTCTTCTACAAATGTGGAGCTTATTATAACAAATGCGACATGTTTGTTTCAGGCCAGCGGACGCATCCCCGACTTTGATGTCCTGATCACCAACCCACCCTTTTCGAAAGACCACATGGAGCGAGCCCTGGACTTCGCGGCTAATTGTGGAAAGTGAGTATGGCTGGCTGGACACATGCTGGGACTAAAGGGTCTTAGGGATGCTTTGCTGCTAGATCCAAAGGTAAGGAAAGCAAAACTGCTGGATCTAAGGGTTAGGGATGTCTAGCTGATGGATCTTAGGGTTCAGGATGCCTTAGTGCTGGATCCAAGGGTTACGTTGTCCAGCTGTTGGATCTTGGGGTCAGAATGGCTAGCGGCTAGATCCAAGGGTTAAGGATGTCCAACTCATATATTTAAGGATTAGAGATGTCTAGCTGATGCCTACTAGATCTAAGGATGTATAGCTAATAGATCCAAGGATTTAGGATGTTTGGCTTCTAGATCCAAGTGTAATAAGGATGCCTAGCTGTCGGATTTGATGTCGGGAGCAGACGTTAAAATCTGTTATTGTATTGACAAGTTCATGTCATAAATGGCAAAAATATGTGCAAGAAAAACGAAAAAACTCGTCCTAGCAGACATTCGAACCCGTTTTTGTACTGATCCTGGTAAGTGCATTTACTAATTGGCAAAAACATCTACAGGATTCGTTTTACTCGTGTCCTAGCTCTTCTTGACTTCTTCCTGCCTCTTTCCCCAGGCCGTGGGCAATCCTGATGCCTGACTTCGTCGCCCGCAAGTCGTACTATGCGCCGACACTGAAGATTGCCGTCTCAAAGGCAGCAGAGGCTCCGCCGCGAGTTGCACCAGGTGCGGATTTATAGTTTTTTGTGACAGTCGTGAATGTCGATTGGTTGGGTGTTGAAGCATGCGGATGTTGAACGCTGAAGATAGCGGCTGTGAAGGTGGTGGTGGCTCTGTTGTTTTTACAAAGTTGACGCAACCACCCACAGCCTTTTGCGAAAGGGCCAGTGTTGAACGCTGAAGATCGCGGCCGTGAAGGCGGTGGAGGCTCTGTCGTGAGCTTCATGAAATTATGAGGGTTCAGGGATTAGGACGTGAGTTTCATGAGGCCTTAGGGTTCAGGTCGTGAGCTTCATGAGGGGTTAGGGTTTAGGTCGTGAGCTTCATGAAGGGTTTGGGGTTAGGGTTTAGGTCGTGAGCTTCATGAGGGGTTCGTGTTTAGGTCGTGAGCTATACCAGGGGTTAGGGTTAAGATCGTGAGCTACATGAGGGTTTAGGGGTTATGGTTCAGGTCATGAGCCTCATGAGGTTTAAGGGTTTATGGTTTAGGTCGTGAGCTTCATGAGGGGTTAGGGGTTAGGGTTTAGGTCGTGAGTTTTATGAGGGGTTAGGGTTTAGGTGTGAGCTTCATGAGGGTTTAGGGGTTAGGGTCCAGGTCGTGAGCTTCATGAGGGTTTAGGGTTCAGATCGCGAGCTTCACGAGGGGTTTGTGTTTAGGTCGTAAGTTGTATGAGGGTTTCGGGGTTAGGGTTTAGGTCGTGAGCTTCATGAGGGGCAGATGTTTTGCTGCCAACGCCATCAATTTCGAGTGTTTGAATGACAAAATGACAAAATAGCTCACTGACATGCATAAACCCACAGGCCCACAGGCCCACAGGCCCACAGGCCCACAGGCCCACAGGCCCACAGGCCCACAAGCCCACAGGCCCCCAGGCCTACATGCCCACATGCCCACATGCCCACATGCCCATATGCCCACATGCCCTCATGCCCATATGCCCACATGCCCATATGCCCAGATGCCCACATGCCCACACGCCCACATGCCCCCAGGCCCACATGCCCACATGCCCACATGCCCACTTGCCCAGTTGCCCACATGCCCAGTTGTTCTTTCTCCTCCCACATGCCCAGTTGCCCACATGCCCAGATGTTCTTTCTCCTCCCTCATGCCTAGTGATTCATTGAACATGCGTTGTCCATGAACTCCCCGGGAGGGCTGGATGTGCCTTATTCGTTCTCATTTCCAAGTACCGGTAGCTCATGAACATCCTGGGCCCGGGGCCGGCGGCCCTTGATTGACAGTTGCTTCTTTTTTCTAGTCTGGTCGTGCATTTGACGAATTTCTGCCTCAAGCGTTCAGGTCGAGGGCTCGGTTTTTTATTTCCCGCCAATCTTTGTTCAAGTTTGAGGTTTGAGGGTCGAGAGTCAGATTCCCCTGCGCTCACCAGTGATTCATTTAGTGACATTGTTAATTAATTGCTGGTTATAAGAATTGGTGATTTTCCGGTGGAGAGCGCGCCGCAGGCGCCTGAATATCCACAATCCTAATTATTTCCAAAGTTTTTTGTTGCCGCGCAACTGAACCTTAGCCTTCGCCAATTTAATTGTTACGTTACCACTTTGGTCACGACTTGTAACTATCGGTAGTGACCACTTAGAGGAACACAGGCAGTGCTCACTTCACATTGGCCACCCCACCAGTCCCCACTCCCCCAAAGTAGATGGAAGGCCCATTTATTTAAGCTAAAAAAAAATGTGTCTAACGACTATCCTTAACATAGCAAAAAACCCAGTCAGGGATATTTATAGATTACATACCTCATACATCAGCCCTCTTATTTCGATCTCTCCTCTGACATGTGTTCTTATTTCGATCTCATGTGATGGCCTTCTGGTTTCCATCTCTCATCTGGTCAGCCCTCTAATTTCGATCTCTCTTCTGACATGTGTTCTTATTTCGATCTCATGTGATGGCCTTCTGGTTTCGATCTCGCATCTGATATGCTCCCTTGGGGATCGTGCCCCCTTGTATGGCCAGCCTGACATAGACCCAGCCTTCATGATGGCTGAGGAGCCAGGGCTAGGGCCGGCACCCACTGCGGGGCGCGCGCATGGCGGGTCGGCTGTTAAAAGAGCTAGATGCGCAGGGGCTCAGAGCAGTGTCTGGAGGGGGCGTGAGAAAGGGCAAGGGGTGCTCTAAGTGTGTCTTCAAGGGCTGCTACTCTGTTAAGTGCAAGCGTTGAACTCTATTGTTTAGGTTGTGCTGGTACTATATCTGCATAGACATCGATGGGAGGCATACATGCTGTACCGGTACCATGTTGAGGGTCATCAGTGTTGTCAAGTGTCCTTCGATGATTGTTTCTCTGCTGATTTTGGTTGTTGAACTGAATATAATACTTGGCAGATGTGAGGCTTTCAACACTGCTCTTGTGCAGTGGTAAAAGCCTCACAGATGCCATGCATTTCGGTGCCGAGGGAACAAATTTAAATAAAAATCTGCCCAGAGGGCAGAGCATTAAACAATTGATTTTGCCCAGAGGGCAGCATTATAATAATAATTAATTGATACCCGAGGGAAGGCAAATCAAATCTTTGGTAATGTTATTCCTATGAGACTTTGATGACCTGTGCATGAACCTGTGAGGATTTATTGAATCCCACGGCATGCTTAAATCACACTGCGATGCTTCATCCATTCGCAGCTGCGGCCGCCGTCGTCTCCGGCGACGCAACCGCTGACCCAGTTGGGCCTCCGGCTCCGCTCGCCAAGGGCAAGGCCAAGCGGGCCCACAAGCAGCTGCTGGAGAGGCAAGCCACCGTGGACGCCGCGGCTGCCTCGGTCTCAGCCTCGTGCGGCCCGCTTTTCTACATGGGGCCCAAGTCCAGGGCCTACATGTTTACAGCGCCCGCAGATCTGGCGGTGGCTTCGATTTCAGATCCGCCTGGATCTGTGGCGGCGGCCGCCGCCGCGCCCCGCACGTTTGCGCCGGCGGCGTTCCAGTGCGTTTGGTTCCTTGCGCTCGGGCGCGACCGCGCCGTGCCGATGGTGAAGTGGTGGCGCTCGAAGTATGAGGGTGCGGCGGCGTGCAACGTCGCAACGGACGTCGCCGCGCTGCCGCAGCTGGCGAGGGACCGGGGGAAGAAGCGCCGGGAGGAGGCCGAGGGCAAAAGGGCCGAGAGGGCGGCAGGGGGGCAGGAGCAGGAGCGGGAGCGCACGTGAGAGGAGGCCGACAGGCCGTAGCCAAGACGACCGACGGGACAGCAGGGGGAGCGCTGGTTAGAGGAGGCCATGGGCAGGACAACCGACGGGACGGCAGGGAGGGGTGCAAGAGGCGTCCGTGGGCAAGACAGCTGACGGGACGGCATGGGAGGGAAGGAAGAAGGGGGGCGCTGCTTAGAGGAGGCCGTGGGCAAGGGGCCCGAGCGGGCGTTGGGTGGGCAGGAGCAGTAGTGGAAGGAGGCTGCTGGCTAAAGGGCAGGGGTTCAAGTGCAGGAAATGGCGTTTAGGGTTAAGGGTTCAAGACTTCAAGTGCAGGAAAAGGCATAGACCGCAGGCAAACGGGTCTAGAGGACGGCGGGGGAAGGGGCCTCTTACCCCAGGGGGTCGGACCAGACCCCCAGCTTATAATAGGGGTGATTTGTTTTTTTCTTGGTCAATCCTTCGAAGGGCTAAGGCGCCAACCTGGGCCCCGAAACCCCCTGTTTCGGGGGGACTGCTCCGACACTTTAGGGCCAGATCTCTGTACTTTTCGGGTTCCCTGTCATGTTGCTGCTTTTTGCTGGTATGTGACGTCACACTGCTGGTCCCTGATCAGAAAGGGCTCAGCCGCCACAGTGGCGTCCAGCTGTCTAAGTTCTTTAAGGTGAGCTGTCAAGTTCGCTGACTTCCAAATTATTGGACTGATACTGAAGGGACGCGTGAAAACCCATGTCGCAAGTGGATGCAAGGAATTGGGATCGGGTGGTTATCATCTAAGGGCACTTCAGCTGCGTCACGGCGGACAGCCCAGAGGGCACGGTGCAACAAGCCCTGCTGCCCGGGCCACTGGCCGAAGGGAGTCAAGGTTTGGTCCCAACTGCTAGCGATGCCCGGTAGTTGCCGCCCAGTAACACCCTAACATAACAGTATTACTGTACATATGTTAATTAACCGAGTCTGTTACGCTAGAGAAACTGTTGTGTTAATGACGTTACACCTCTGGGCCCTGCTTAAATACGAGAAACGGTTGGGTGTAAGACTTTGTCGGAGTGTGAACCTGCAAACCACTTCGACAGCCAAAAGATAGTAGGACAGAGAAGTCTTAAGATGTTATAACCCCAAAGCCGAGGGAAGCCGAGAGGGACATCTGTCCTGGCTGTGCAATTTCTGAAGCGTAGCAGACCTTCAGATCTACAGTGTAGGACAAGGATTTCATAATCAGAAGTATGAAAGATCAAGGATATGTGTTCGCGTTTCCAATTTTGAACAACAAAAACAGCAGATGACAGATCACAGACGAGTAGATGATTTCATCTGGTTTGGTCAAACCCCAGTATCAATTATTTGTAGTGATACAAGGATGCTCGACTAGTTAGCGTGGTTGCTGAGACTCCAGTACACTTATCACTTTTGGCCGTGGACACAATGTAGCCGAGTCACGAAATAACAAAGACAGCCTATGTCGCAGGAGCAGGCGGACTGCTCGTTTGCTCTATGATCAGCTGGTTTTACTGAGGCTGGAGTGTAGCTGACATGTAGCCGAGTCACGAAATAACAAAGACAGCCTATGTCGCAGGAGCAGGCGGACTGCTCGTTTGCTCTATGATCAGCTGGTTCTACTGAGGCTGGAGTGTAGCTGACATGTCGCTGAGTCAAGAAAGAAGAAAGACAGCCTATGCCGCAGGAGCAGGCGGACTGCTCGTTTGCTCTATGATCAGCTGGTTCTACTGAGGCTGGAGTGTAGCTGACATGTCGCTGAGTCAAGAAAGAAGAAAGACAGCCTATGCCGCAGGAGCAGGCGGACTGCTCGATGGGGCCATGATTAGCTGGTTCTACTGAGGCTGGAGTGTAGCTGACATGTAGCGTACATGTAGCTGAGTCACGAACTAACAGAGACAGCCTATGCCGCAGGTGCAGGTGGACTGCTCGGTGGGTCCATGATCAGCCGCCGTGTCGCGATCCTCCAAACTCCGTCCGCACCCATCACGAGCTCATCCTCAATGGTGCCGCTGGCAAGCAGAATGGGTGGGGAGCAGACCTGCACGGACATTCAGGCAGGGCAACCCGGTACAGAATACGGTACGGTCAAACGGTACGGTACGGGTACGGACATAATGGGATGGGCTAGTAAGAAAATGGACAATACGGTAGTTCCAAACGGTACGGTACGGTCAAACGGTACAGGATACGGTACGGGAATTTTTGCCAATACCGCCGTACTTGCAGGGCTTTGGTAAAACAATTGGGTGTGCTGCAACAGCGCCCCCCCCCATAGCTCAACTGTGTGTGACAGCAGGCCGTGCCATGCCACAGGCATCACACCTCCCACACATAACAATCCCCACAAGTCACACCTCCCACACTTGTTCACCTTGTGCAGCAGGCGGTGCGATGTTGCACGAGCCGCACGTCGCACGCTGCTGCTGCTGCTGCTTCCACCCCCTGCCGCAGCCGCTTCCCCCGCTGCTGCTGTGCCGGGCGCGACTCCCCCGGCTGCGCCAGCCGCCGCCGCCGCATTTACCGCCGCCACTTCGATGATCATGTTCATGGTTAGGTGCCGGTTGCCCTTGGCTATGCCCTCCATGGCTTTTAAATGAACAGAGATGGCCAGGCTGCCCTAAGGGGGGCAATTCAAACAGAAAACCTGTTGATCCTCGTCCTGAGGGGGTGACCGTAATTCATGAAACCCTGTTGATCTGTTGTTTTACGAGCGATTATGAGCAACTTGCCCTCCATGGCTTTTAAATGAACAGAGATGGCCAGGCTCCCTGAGGGGGGCAATTCAAACGGAAATTCCGTTGATCCTCATCCTGACAGGGTAGTGGTGCCCAGGTCGGCAGGCGACCTTCTTAGACCAAGCTAGATTTTAAAGTATAGCTTCATCTCATAATAAAGACCGTTGGTGCAACTCATCGACAGGGAATAACAGCTTCAGGCATTTTACAGTTTACGTAAGCCTTTCAATATTTAACACCTGCATTGCAATTCCCTTTTTTTCGACCTGGGCACCACTACAGGGTTCATTCAGGGAAACCCCGTAGGTCTCTTGATCGTAGAGCACGTGACCAGCATGCCCTCCATGGCGATGGTTTTTTATGTAGGGTTCAGGGTGATGGTTTACAATTAAGGTTTAGGGTGCGGAGGTGATGGTTTAGGGTTAAGTCCTACACACCTGAATTGTACCCTTGTGAGTGTGGAGCTGTGCGCCCTCAGTAAAGAGATCAGCCGTGGCCAGCGCTTTCTGCTGGTTGAGAGCCTGGCGAGAACCAGAGGGGGGTAAAACGTGAGATGAGGGATTGGCTGCTTCGGTTGATATTGTGAGTTCTTGTCAAATTTCGTCCCGAGGGCAGGGCATGAACGGTCTCAATAAATTCGAACCAATTCACACTCAATTCGAATCTACGGCAGCGTCTATATACGCCTTAAATCAAATGGGCCAAGCTGTTTCCTGGAGACAAAAAAACGGTTACATTCAATACCGTATACCAGTATATGCTGGGAAACTAACTTTTTAGTTTCATGATTTCTGGCTTAGCATCCTTCTGCTCTCCCTTCCTGTCTGCACACACGTGTTTCTTTCAGTGAGCACAAGAGCACGGGTAGGGGGCCGCCGGGTGGCCACCACTCGGCAAATTGGGACCATATCTTGACCGACGGATGGCCGGCGGCCTGAGCAGCAGGACTTGCTACCCCAGGCCCCTACGGCCGCAGGCCGTTATGTAGCTGAATTATGAATTATAGCATAAGATCCCTAAAACAAACACTACCGCACTCACTAGCCAGTGGTTCCTGTTTTCAGATTCTGGACTTACTTTTCTCGGCCTATCCAAGTCAAGCAAATGCTTACCAGAGCTGCGAGGATCGCATTGCATGCAGCCTTTGCTTGGTCTCAATCCCGTTTTTTCGCTGATTGGCAGCCCACCCTGAGGTCTGCGGTTCGAAATTCGCCAAGGTTCAGGTGGCTAACCTACTGAAGGATAGAACTGATGCGGGTTGAGCAGTACCTCACACCTCATGCTTCGGCGGAGTGCTTAGTCATTCTTTTTTTCACAGGGGGACAAGCCTC
The DNA here is from genome assembly GCA_037349105.1 of Limnomonas spitsbergensis. Taxonomy (NCBI): domain Eukaryota; kingdom Viridiplantae; phylum Chlorophyta; class Chlorophyceae; order Chlamydomonadales; genus Limnomonas; species Limnomonas spitsbergensis. Next base: position 1,884,830 of record JAYJMM010000092.1, on the reverse strand, counting down.
AACTCGCCCATACCATTCTGGTTGTTCTGCGCTCGCGCCTGGTCGGATCTGCCGGCCCAGTTCAAGCAAATGCTTCACCAGGGCTGCGAGGGCCGTATTGCATGAAGCCTTTGCTCTTTCCTCTTTTTCTAGAAGGGGACAAGGCTCCACTCGTTTATGTCATTCTGGTTGCTCCGAGCGCGCACCTGGTCAAATCGGTGGCTGAGCTCCATGATGGCAACCCGGTCGTCCGCGGTGAGAAGGAACTCACCCTATAGGGGATCACATTAACAGGTTCATAGGGGTTGAGGGTTTACGGTTTACTGGCAGGGGATAATAATTACCATAGGGGTACAGGGTTTACGGTTTACTGGCAGGGGATAATAATTACCATAGGGGTTAAGGGTTAACGGTTTACTGGCAGGGGATAATAATGACAGCTACAGCGCATGGCGGGGGCATACAGAGCCATGCAGAGCATGGGAACCGCTTCATGTAGAGCTACACAGTGAGATCATGGAAGCACTATGTTGCTGCATGGTACAGGAACACACCGGCCATGCACGCATACAGAACATGGGAAGCGCTTCATGCAGAGCCACGCAGTTTTAGCATATGAAGCGCTTCATTGCTGCATGTTCTAGGAACTCACCGCCTTGACACAGTAACAGCGCGACTGACGTGGTTGCGTCCTTGTATATCTGGGGACGAGGAAGCGATGCTGCAGCTGCTGCTGTTGAGACAGCACCTTCGACATGGTCATTGGGGTGTTCCGGAACAGCTGTCGCAACATGTCGGAACTTTTGACGACGGTCTGGTCTGGGCTGGCTTTTGAAACGCGGCGAGGGAGGTGTGACTGAGATGAATAAGGAGCTTCTTATCAGACCCGATACGTGAAAGCGCCTTCCGTAAGAACCAGGATAATGTCTGTCAAAATGTCACCACCCCGGTCGGCTGTTTGTTGGATGCAGCTGTGATGATGCGTGAATGCGTGATTATCAGAGACTTCGTGGAGCAAAATATATGCCTTGTGACGCACCCGCGCAACATAACGAGCTGGGTGTCCCGCAGCGGAGCAGCGGTTGAAACCCGTACATTGCTACCGTACGTCAAGTAGCTTGCTCCCCCACAGGGCTTAAGCTTGCTGATCTGGCCGTGAGAATTGAAAATCCCTGATCAGGCTTGAAATCAAACCTGCGTGTCTGGAACAAAATCTGTAAAAGCTGTGCCTTAAGCGCAGCTCCCGAGTGACGTACCGGTATGTGGCTATGTGCCCAGGCAACTTATGACTTACACATGGCCACATGGCCGGGCACATGGCTGTGCACCGAACCTGGTGAACATGCTTCGGCATGAAGAATGCTTCACATCAGATGTGTGGAGCTTGTTCCATCTTCAAGGCCTGCCTCCTGCACCAAGCCAATTGTAAGGATGGTGTCATGGGATGGATGGCTTGGTGATGAGCACGTCTTCAGAGAATCAGAGGTCCTCTCATTCAACGACCTCAGTTGTAGGCTTCATGCCTTCACTCGGGTGCTTTGCAAGGACCTGCTCTTGCTTCCTCCCAGGCAGCTGCAGACACAGTTGCAACAAGCGCATTAACCGCAACTATGACAGCCTAAACAACAGCCGCAACCACAGCCAGAGGGCGACCAATGCAACAACTGCATGAAGGAGCTGGACGGCAAACGGCGTCAGCCGAACTGTCCTCCGTGACTAGCCTGCTGTTGACAACGAGCTGAAAGCTGATTATTGTGGTGGCAGGATTCGCACTATGAACTCAGATTTTCAAGGGTTGGGCAGCAGGCTTATCACCTTGTAAAGGTCAAGCAGAAGCCTATGGAGGGATATAAACTTGGGGATAATTATGAGTTTTGCCCCCGAAACAGGGGTCGTCCTTGAGTGGCGGTACAGACGAGCCAGAGCCTTAGCCAGCTAGGCCCGCAGCAGAGACAGGTCCCATTTTCTTACATCTTAAACAATCACATAGGATGGACATGCGGCAGGAGAGCAGGGTTTAGGTTGACATCAACCCAAAACTCTAAAATCTCAGCCACAACTGATACATGCGGAATGCGCGCGCGATTTAATCACTAACTAAACTTCAACATCAAGTGGTCGTGGTGTTGGGTGGGGTGGGGTCACAAAACCAGTGCCCCCCCCGATGCCAAACAGCCAGCGCATAACCATTTAACTAAATGTTGTGAGGCAATGAAACCGTGGGGAACAAGAACAGCCCCTGAAATTAAATGTGCACTGAAGCCCACATAATTCGAGAGAAATACTTAACGTTTAACCGACCAGGTATTGAGAGCATTGAGAGTATTGAGAGTATTGAGAGTATTGAGAGTATTGAGATGTAACCGTGCACACAAAATTCCCCATTCAAACTGGATACAACGAGCTGGAATACGCAAAACTGCGAGCCCGCACGTTGCCGCCCCCCCTCCCCTTGCCCCACCCTGTTTTGTGGACCTCCCACCAGCAGACGCCCACACACGGCCACAAAAAGGACCCGATTGATGCAGAGCATCCCAAGCCCCAGGCATCTGGTCTGACGCATGGAAAGAAAGAAGAAAGACTCCTCCGCCGCCGAAGCACATCGCACATCTGCAACCCTCAACCTGACAACCTCCCCACACCTCCCCACACCCCAAACCTGATTCTTTTTTGCGTCAATAAACGGATCCAAAAGCCAGTTCCCCAAAAGGATTCAGGCTCCAATCAGGATCCAGATCCAAGAATGCCAGCCCTTCCGATTATTCAAGCGGCAAAGATATAAAATCCAACAGATCCAGTCCCAGATCCAGTCCCAGATCCAACGTTCAGCTTCCCCCTACGCACATACTGGTGAACTTTTGTTCCCCCCTCATAATGTTGGACAGCAAAGCATCGCACCTCATGCATGCAACAGCTGCCCACAAACCAGGTCGGGCATGTAAGGTATGAACATGAACCCTGCCTGGTATGAACATGTACAAACCCTGGTATGAACATCAACCCTGCCCACAAACCAGGTCGGGCACTTACGGTTTGAACACGAACCCTGTCTGGTATGAACATGCACAAACCCTGGTATGAACATCGACCCTGCCCCCAACCCCGGCCGGGCACTTAAAATTGGGATAGCTGAGTGCCAACCCTCACAACCACCCAAACAAAACATGGCTTTATCATTGCAACAGCCTGGCTAGCACCTGAAGCATCTGGTGGATGCTCTCTAAGGGTAGTGACGCTGGGGCCGGCGTCGGGAAAAATGGGCCGAAGGCCCACTTTTCCCGGCCATCTTGCGACCCCCCTCCCCGGCAAACCCCAGCGAAAATGAGCCTCCCTTATTGCATCGTATCGCATCATAATATGCATCGTAGTGCACCATTCATCCTGTGGGCTGTAACCTCCTTAAGCACATAGAGTTCAGGATGTACCAGCAGAGCTAAGATCCATCGCCCCTTATCACGCCCCCGTCTTCGCAGAAGCGCATGTTTAGTGTCAGCAAGCATCTAAAGATCCAAGATCCAAGATCTCCCCTGATTCTGCCGACACCTCTCCCAACGCGAAAATATAATCCGTACGAGACAACATCTGGAGACAAGATGAGATCCAAGATCCAATATCCAAGATCCAGCGCCCCTGATCCTGCCCATGCCCATCCCAACATGCGTTCTTTCCATATGACCCACGGAGAGCTCTGGAGCTCTCTGTCGCCATCCAGTGAATCCCATTCCAATGATCCGCGCATATGCTTTGCTCACAGTCAATCAGAGTACACTGCATTCACAGCACAGTCTCCTCGTGGCTACGGCCCCAAGCTGCGCTGTTTCCATAACCTCCAGACCCTAATAGGGCGTAGCTCCTCTAACATCCTAGGCGGCCTGCCCAAGAGCTTCAATCTTCGTGTGCACCCGGCCAAGATCACAGCCCCCGCACAAGTATGGAAGCACGATACGGCATGATACGGCGAGGGTTTAGCTGGATTGTACTACCAAAGTGCCACAATACTTCACGATACGGCACATATTCAGCCGGTTGCGCTACCATGCGTACAAGTGTACAACTTGAAGCCTTCAAACCCCTCAACCCTCGCACAACTCAAGGAGTTCATAGACCACATGGCCCGCCTTGCCCTCACCGCCCTCCTATGGCCCTCACGGGCCATGAGGGCTGTGAGTTACAGCCCTCGTAAACCTCGTTAACCTCCATATCGGCTATACTATACCTCACAGCCCTTACAGCCCTCCTGGCCCGTGCTGCTCGTGCATGTAGGCGCTTTCCTCAATGAAGCATGCCACGAAACTAGTAATACAAACTTCACCCTAAACCCTAAAAACCCACCTGCACATTTCCCTTGCTGCTGGAAGTAACTGGCCCACTTCACCTTGCTGCTGGAAGTAACTGAACCACTTCACCTTGCTTCTGGAAGTAACTGACCCACGTCACCTTGCTGCTGGAAGTAACTGACCCACTTCACCTTGCTGCTGGAAGTAACTGAACCACTTCACCTTGCTGCTGGAAGTAACTGAACCACTTCACATTGCTGCTGAGAGTAACTGAACCACTTAACCATGCTGCTGGAAGCAACCGAACCTTCGCCGGACACAACAGTGTGCCAAGCCGAAGCTGCTTGGATGCAGCTCGCCCCACTTCGAAAGACTAAATGCCTAGGATGCCTGCCTGTTGCACATAAACCAGCCTGCTGCTCAGGATGCCTGCCTGTTGCACATAAGCCAGCCTGCTGCTCAACGAGCCTGCCTGCTGCACATACGCCAGCCTGCTGCACATAAGCTAGCCTGCTGCTCAAGGATCCTGCATGCTGCATTCAATGCCCGCCTGCTTATCATGCCCACCCACCTGCTCATAACACATACCCTGAACATGCCCTTAACCCTAAACCCTGAACATGCCCTAAATATAGTACAACAAATTCCTGCCTGCCCTTCTGCCTACTCATGAAGCCTGCCTGCTGCACATGATGCCAGCCTGCCTGCCTGCTCATCATTCTTGCCCGCAGCTCACAACGCCCACCTCCTCACGAAGCCTGCATGCCCCTCACAATGCCCGCCTGATCATGATTCATATCCGCTTGCCTGCCTACAGCTCACGGTGCCCGCCTACAGCTCTCGATGCTCGCCTGCCTGCTCATCATGCCCGCCTGCGGCTCACGGTGCCTGCCTGTGGTTCGCAGTGCCCGTCTGCTCTCCCGCCTGCTCATCATTCCCGCCTGCAGCTCAAGGAGCCTGCCTGCTGCACATGATGCCCGTCTGCCTGCTCATCATGCCCGCCTGCGGCTCACTGTGCCCGCCTGCTCTCGATTCCAACTGCGGCTCAGGGTACCCGCCTACTCTCCCGCCTGCTCATCATTCCCGCCTGCGGCTCACGGTGCCCGCCTGCTCTCAGTTCCCACCTGCGGCTCAGGGTACCCGCCTACTCTCCCGCCTGCTCATCATTCCCGCCTGCGGCTCACGGTGCCCGCCTGCTCTCAGTTCCCACCTGCGGCTCAGGGTACCCGCCTACTCTCCCGCCTGCTCATCATGCCCGCCTGCTCACAATTCCAGTCCACTTGCCCTCAGTTCCCGCCTGTGGCTCACGGGGGCCGGCTCTCGATGCCTGCCTGCTGCACATGATGCCTGCCTGCCTCCTCATCACGCCTGCTTGCGGCTCACAGTGCCAGTAGCCGACAAACCCAACGCTGTGCCCTGCCGCTTATTCGACCACCTCAGCCATCCACCTGAATATAGGTGGGCAACGCACATATCTTAAGGATTGTGAGGAGGGGTCAGAGTTCAAGGGTTTAGGGTCATGGTTTCGACCATATCGTTCAGACAGGGTAAGCAGCATATTGGGTTCAGGGTTTTAAGCTGAAGCAGCACATTAGGTTCAGGGTTCAGGGTAAGTAAGTCAAGCAGCATATTGGTTTCAGGGTTTAAAGCTGAAGCAGCACATAAGGTTCAGGGTTAAAGGCATAAGCAACACATTGGGTTCAGGGTTAAAGGCATAAGCAACACATTAGGTTCAGGGTTCAGGGTAAGTAAGTCAAGCAGCATATTGGTTTCAGGGTTTAAAGCTGAAGCAGCACATAAGGTTCAGGGTTAAAGGCATAAGCAACACATTGGGTTCAGGGTTAAAGGCATAAGCAACACATTAGGTTCAGGGTTCAGGGTAAGTAAGTCAAGTAACACATTGGGTTCAGGGTTTAAGGCATAAGCAACACATTAGGTTCAGGGTTCAGGGTAAGTAAGTCAAGTAACACATTGGGTTCAGGGTTTAAGGCATAAGCAACACATTAGGTTCAGGGTTCAGGGTAAGTAAGTCAAGTAACACATTGGGTTCAGAGTTTAAGGCATAAGCAACACATTGGGTTCAGGGTTTAAAGCATAAGTAACACATTGGGTTCAGGGTTCGAGGTTTAAGGCACAGGGTTTTAACCATCTCCCCCATATTAAAGGAAAGCCATGTCCAGGGAAGCCGGTTGAGAGGCTTCTGGTTTTGGTAAAGAGTATAATTCTGTGCATGCTGGGTTGGTGACAGGCAGAATCAATGACCAGGGGGCAACAGACAGGACAACTGAAAATCAGAACTAGAAGGTCAAGGGGGTTAATGGTTGGTTGCATGGGTATGCATGGCTGGTTATGTAGACATGTATGGCTGGTCGCATGGATATGCATGGCTGGTTGCATAGGCATGCATGGGCTGCTGGTTGCATGGGCTGCTGGTTGCATGGACATGCCTGGCTGGGTGCATGGGAATGCATGGTTGCTTGCATGGACATGCATGGCTGGTCGCAGGGGCGTGCATGGCTGGACGCATTGATATGCAAGGCTGGTTGCGTAGGCATGCATGGCTGGTTGCATGGGCTTGCATGGCTGCGTGTATAGGCATGCATGGCTGGTTGTATAGGCATGCATGGCTGGTTCCATTGACATGCATAGCTGGCGACATGGGCATGCATGAGGGGCGTGCATGGCTGGTAATATTGGCATGCATGGGTAGCTTGTTGCATGGGCATGCATGGGCATGCATGCAGGGGCGTGTATGGCTGGTTATATAGGCATGCAGGGGCGGCTTGTTGCATGGGCATGCATGGCTGTTTATAAAAGCATGCAAGGCTGGTTAAACAGGCTCGCATGGTTGTGTGCATGGCTGGTAGCATGGGTGTGCGTGGCTGCACACATGGTGCACACAATGAAAAACATCACAAAGCAAACCTCGCTGACTCACATTGTGTAGTTGTGCTTGGTTTGCGACAACAGCTCCTCGCACTGGGGGAAGACAGAGACGAAGGATTGGAACATGGGCAGGGCCGCGATGGTGAAAAACTGAGGCAGGACAGACAGTGGGGCAGTGGGAGGTGAGGAGCATTAGCGGGGCAGGCGCAGAGTGGGTGGGTGGGCGAGTGGGCTGCGGGGCGGGTACAGGGGGCAGTTGGCGGGACATGGTGGGTGGGTGAGTGGGCTGTTGTAAATGATGGGTGGGTGGACTGTTGGCGGGGCAAGGGAATGATGCCCTGTGTAGGGGGGATGACCGTGATGCACATTTTAAGTACATTGTATATATTAAAATAAAGCCCCCCCTACCTGAGTTAAAATAAAGATTAAAATAAAGCCCCCCCTACCTGAGTACCCAGGAGGGATGACCCGTTCGAGGCAGGGCGGTTGGCGGGGCAGGGTAGGAGGGCAGATATGCGTGTGTGTTTAGAGGAGGGAGAAAGGGAGGCTGGCCAAGCAGGGTAGGATATTATTTCTTCACCCTAGGCTGGCTATTCGCGATGCTCCCTTCAGTGTGTTTGACCACAATGAAACTGAAAAAGGTCCATACAACATGATCTCGGCAGCAGTAGTAAATTGTATTGTGAGAATGTAAAGAAATTGTGATCTAGACCGAGTCCTGGGCAGGGCGTTGTCTTGCATCACTTGCACACCCCAGGCTGGCTCCTTGTTATATCTACGCTCCCAGGCAGGTCTTGTGTCATCATCATTTTTTTAATCGTGGATTTTTACAACTCCAGTACTCCACCAAAGGGAATCTCAAGATGTGAGGATAGCACCCAGTTCTTGCTATTTATCGCGTTTACTGGCACTTGCTAACCCTGGGCTGGCTTTTTGAATTTTTGTTTTTTTTTGAATTTTTCCGGTCCCCTCCCACTCCCAGGAAGGTACTGCAACATCGTTTCAAAAGGAGGATGAAGGAATTTCATCCCTTCCCCCCCCCACTCCCCCCGGGCTGGCTGTTTGTGATACCTTCATCCCGCACTGGGCAAGAATTGGCACACTGTCACATCCCTTCCTCACCCCGAGCTGACTCTTTGAAATACCTTCCTGAGCCCCGGGCAGGTACCACAAAATCGTTTCAAGAGGTACCGATACATGATCACTTCCTCACCCGGGCTGGCTGTTTGAAATACCTTCCCTGTACCCCGGGCAGGTACCGGGACATCGGTTCAACAGGTTGTTTGTGATCCCCTCCCTTCACCCTGGGCAGGATCTGGTGTACTGCCACATCATTTCCTCACCCCAGGCTGGCTCTTTGCAATACCCTCCCCACACCCCGGGTTAGATCCACCACCCCGGGTAAGATCTGCCACCCCAGGCAAGATCTGCCACCCCGGGTTAGATCTGTCGCCTCAGGTAAGATCTGCCACCTCAGGTAAGATCTGCCACCCCAGGTAAGATCTGCCATCCCAGGTAAGATCTGCCATCCCAGACAGGAGCTGTCATACTGCCACATCATTTATTCATTTCCTCACCCCGGGCTGGCTCTTTGTGATCCCCGCCTTGTTCCGGTCCATCAGAGGGCTGATAGGCAGCAGCGCCGCGGCCTCTCGGTCCCCTTGCATGAAAAACTGCAGAACATACAGACAAGGAAGGGGGATGAGAAAAGTAGAAATGAAGTTAGAAACTGAAGCTAACAAAAAAGCAGCTGTCTTAGCCCAAGTATAATTTGTTGTTATGATTTTTATTGACTTTGCCAAAGGCTCATTTCCCCCCCGTCTTTCTGTATAAACGAGGAGCAGGAGATGTAGGAAGCAGGGGAGTTGAGAAGGCATGATAGTGAAAGCCACTAGGAAACGGTTTGTTAATAGTTATGGGTTTAGGTTGAAGGGTTTCGCGGTTGCCGGTCTCGCTGAATTGCCTCAGCTCTTCTTTTACCAGGAAAGGGTTTAGGCTTTAAAGATACAAGTTTAGGGGGTTAAAACGCTGAACCCTTATTGTTCTCAAAAAGCGTGTTAGTGTCTAGGGATTCAACCCATAACCCATAACCTAAGCCCTTTTTTTTTTCTCAGGAAAAACAGTCAGGTGTAGTACACTAGTACAGCACCCCACGCTGCAGGACAGAACCCTACGCAGTAGTGCAGCACTGTACGCTGTAGTACTGCAACCTACGCTAATGTGCGGCGCCCTACGCTGTAGTACAGCACCCTACACGAGTACACTGTAGTACAGCACCCCACACCGTACCTTCCTCGGAATGACTGCACCCTAGGGTGTAATACAGCACCCAACAAAGTAGTACAGCACCCAACACAGTACACAATACCTAGAGCATTAGAACGGCACACTATATTATAATATCCTACGCTGTAGTACAACACCGTATGCTGTACTGCATCACCCTATGCTGCAGTACAGCAACCTGCACTGTAGTGTGCCACGCTATGCAGTAGTACGCCACAGTCCACACTATGCAGTAGTACACGCACTATGCTGCACCCTGCAACAACTGACCTCTTCTTCCAGCACGTGGACCCACTTCCTGTGAACCGCCTTTTTGCTGAACAGGTGATGTACTGCTGTAGCACTTTTCTTTTAGGACTTAACAAGGTGTGAGACCGGCCGCCCAACCCTACAAAACTTGAGACGCGAACACAAAAAACAGCCCGATGCGCATGTGGCCATCGTCGTCAGCCGAGAAAAGGCGAGCAGGAAACAGGAAGGCGCACGACCAACAAGCACTCACACGGCCGCAGTACACACACGGCCACAGTACACGCACTATGCTGCACCCTGCAACAACTGACCTCTTCCTCCAGCATGTGGACCCACTTCCTGTGAACCGCCTCTTTGCTGGTCAGGTGGCCCAGGTCAGCGCATTTCAGCGCCATCTGCGAGAAGGATGGCGGGGGGGTTAAGATGAGTGCGTCAGATATTCTTTGACGGGTTGATGAATTGCTATGATTAAGGGTTTGAGATTTACAGGTGGGCAGGTTTAGGGTTTAAGAGTTGAGCTTCTAATGCCGGAGCTGGGCAGGTTTAAGAGTCGAGCCTCTAATGCCGGAGCTGGGCAGGTTTAAGAGTTGAGCCTCTAATGCCGGAGCTGGGCAGGTGGCCCAGGTCCGCACATTTCAGCGCCATTTGAGGGATGAAGGGGTTCGTGACTTTGTTATGGCGAAGGGTTTGAATTTTCGCAGGTGGAGAGTAGTTAAACTTGTTATGCCGGAGCTGGGCAGGTGGCCCAGGTCCGCACATTTCTTCGCCATCTGCAAGATCAAGGGGCTGATGAATTGTTAGGGTTCAGGATTAGATTTTGTTAGAATTGTTAGAGCTAGGTATTCTATTTTGAAGGTGGGCAGGTTCAAGAGTTGAACCTGTAATGCTGAACACTGGGAAGGTGGCCTAGGCCAGCGCATATCAGAGCCATCTGAGAGATCAAGGGGTTGATTCAGGGTTCTAGATTTTCAGGTGGACGGGTGTAGGGTGTTGTACATGTTATGCCGCAGCTGGGCAGGTGGCCTAGGCCAGCACATTGCAGTGCTATAGACAATGGGTCGGCATTAAGGTCCTTCTCTCTCACGCCTCCGCGTTTCTTTCTTTCTTTCTTTCTATCTTTCTATCTTTCCATCTTTCCATCTTTCCATCTTTCCATCTTTCCATCTTTCCATCTTTCCATCTTTCCATCTTTCCATCTTTCCATCTTTCCATCTTTCCATCTTTCCATCTTTCCATCTTTCCATCTTTCCATCTTTCCATCTTTCCATCTTTCCATCTTTCCATCTTTCTATCTATCTATCTATCTTTCTTTCTTTCTTTCTTTCTTTCTTTCTTTCTTTCTTTCTTTCTTTCTTTCTTTCTTTCTTTCTTTCTTTCTTTCTTTCTTTCTTTCTTTCTTTCTTTCTTTCTTTCTTTCTTTCTTTCTTTCTTTCTTTCTTTCTTTCTTTCTTTCTTTCTTTCTTTCTTTCTTTCTTTCTTTCTTTCTTTCTTTCTTTCTTTCTTTCTTTCTTTCTTTCTTTCTTTCTTTCTTTCTTTCTTTCTTTCTTTCTTTCTTTCTTTCTTTTTGGGTCGGCGCATTTTAAGACCATCTTCAGAAAGGAAGGGGTTGAAGGAACTGTGAGGGTTCAGAGTTTGCAGTTAAAAGGGTTAGGGTTAAGAATTTGCAGCTGGGATGGTTAGGGTTCAGAGTTTGCAGTTTAAAGGGTTTGGGTTCAGAGTTTGCAGTTAAAAGGGTTAGGGTTAGGAGTTTGCAGTTGGGAGGGTTAGGGGTTAAGAGTTTGCAGTTGGAAGGGTTGGGGAATCATGATGGGAAATGGTGGAGCTGGAAGAGTGGCCCGGGTCAGGGCCTTTTGTCATGGGGATCCTAACCCCACCCGCCCCCTGTCCTTCCACTCTTATGCGCAAGTTTCCCTCTCTCGGGTCTAGGGCACATACCACCTGAACAGGGGGGAACACAGAAAGGATGTGAAAGTCTCCTATGTCGGGTCGAGGGCACCTGAACAGGGGGGAAACACAGATTGCGCCCGCCAAAACAAAACAGGCTTAGGTGTGACCGACTTGCTGCCGTGCGCGCGATTCCAATGCACCCGCCTTGTTCACGCATCAACTCTGAATTGAACCCATTCCCGCCCCAGGGCGCAAATGTCCGCACCTGCAGCACCAGCGTACGCGTTTCTTCGTCCGGGATCACCGGCGATCGGTTCGCGTCTGCCAGTGCGCCTGGCGAGCCCCGTGGTTGAGCAGACGTCCTCACGATCCTGCCCGAGTCGTTTCTGGATAGCCTGGGCATCATTCCCGAATAATCGTTTCGACTGCAAGGAAGTGTCAGCGTGCCCAACGACGACTGCATCTGACTGGTCGCCCTGGGCATCTTCCCCGAGTCGCTTCGGCTGCCCGCACTATCTGCCTTCCCACCGGGCGAGAGCCGCGACTGAGCGAACGACCTCAGCAGTCTTTCGGAATCGTTCCAGCTGGCCCTGTCGGCCATCATGCCCGGCGACGGTCGCGCCTGGCCGGCCATCCTCGGAATTTTCTCAGAGTCGTTCCGGCTGCCCGCGTCTGCCAGCGCGCCTGGTGACCCCCCCGGCTGACCGGCCGTACCGGCACGAGTAGGCTTGCCCGAGTCGCTCCAATGCCTCGCGGCTGTCCCGCCCGGATCCAAACTATTCCTGCATGACCAGCAGCCACCTGGCCAACATCAAAAACTTCAACAGCAGAAGCAGGGCTGTGATGCATGTCCGCGCTTGTGTGATAAAACCCTAAACCATAACCCCACAAGAGCTTGTCACCCCTCCTGTCCACACTTGTGCGTTTACCCCTTCACCTTAAAGAGCTTGTCACATCTCCTGCCCACGCTTGTGCGTTAACCCTGAACCCTAAAGAGCTTGTCACACCTCCTGCCTGCGCCTGTGCGCTTAACCCCAAACCCACAGAGAGCTTGTCACACATCCTGTCCGCCTTAAGCTCTAAATCCCTTTACCCCAAAGAGCTTGTGACACCTCATGCCCGCGCTTGTGCGCTAAACCCCTAAACCCTTAAGAGCTTGTCATACCACTTGTACGTGCTTGTTTGGGGAGCAAAGCTAGATACAAAGCCATGTCCCAAGGTTCATGCGTCATGGTTTGTGCGTCAGGTTTCAGGGTATGAGGGTGTTAGGGTGTGCCTGCTGGTCCTTACACCATAGCCCCTCTCGGCACTCTATACCCAACAGTTCAGTGTTCAGGTTCCAGGTTAACGGCCTCCCCCTGGACGAGCCCACGGTGTTGTTCCTCCCCATGTCCACGCTCATAGGACTTGGCATGTACAGTTTATGGGAAGGGGTATTCGTCCAGAGTTAAAGGTCTAGGACTTGTCTGCTGTGCATGCTGTTCATTGCACCCTCGTCTCTGTTGGTGCGCAGCCTTTAGGGTTTATGAACCTAAACTGATGTCCTAAACCCTGAACCCTGGCCCTCTTGGTGCGCAGCGTGCATTCTGGGTTTATGTTTGGGTAAGGGTTCAGGTTGAAGAGTTCAGGGCCTGCCTGCTCGACATATGCTGATTCGCCAGTCGTTGTCGCTCTTGGGACTCAGCATGTAGATCAAGGTCTAGGGTTTAAATTGAGGGCTTAGGTTCAAGGTTTAGGTTCAAGGTTTAGGTTCAAGGTTTAGGTTCAAGGTTTATGTTTAAGGTTCAGGTTCAGGGTTTATACCTTACTGTTTGACAAGAGATTTCTCGTGCCATTGCAAATCTGCTGACCCAGCAGAGAAGGTGGCAAGCAATGGAAAGGGTGCGGGTTTAGGGTTCAGGGTTTAGTTTAAGGGACCAGGGATAGTGTTGATGGATCAGGGCTAAGATGGAGGGATCAGGTTGTTTGTGCCGTTGTGGATCATGGGCCCCAGCATGTAGTTCAGGGTTGAGGGTAAGGGTCTAAGGTAAGGGATCAGAGTTTCGGTGAAAGGATGAGGGTTTAGGGCTTGCCTGCTCGACAGGCAGTTCTTCGTGCCGTTGTGGATCATGGGCCCCAGCATGTAGTTCAGGGTTGAGGGTAAGGGTCTAAGTTAAGGGATCAGAGTTTCGGTGTAAGGATGAGGGTTTAGGGCTTGCCTGCTCGACAGGCAGTTCTTCGTGCCGTTGCTGATCTTGGAGCCCAGCATCTAGTTAATGATTTAGGGTATAGGTTGAGTCAATGGACCAGGGTTTAGGTTAAGGGATCAGAGTTTAGGTGGAGGGATAAGTTTTAAGGGCTTGCCTGCTCGACATGCAGTTCTTCGTGCCGTTGCCGCTCTTGGGACCCAGCATCGTCGTGAATAGGGACATCATGCTGAAGTGTTGCTTCATGTCGGTGCCCAACACCATCTCGACCGAGTGCTTGCGGAAAGACGCGTATGCCTGGGGTATGCAGAGGGGGTCCAGGGGAAGGGTCGTTATGTTTCAGATTGAGAGGGGGGCCAGGGGAAGGGTCAGGAGGAGAGGGTATATGAACATACGACGTGAACAGGGTTGTTATGTTTTGAATTCAGAGGGGCCGGGGAAAGGGCCAGAGAGGGGGAGGGGGGGGGTATATAATCGGTGTGAAAAGGGGCCTTATGTTTTGGATTCAGAGGGGGCAGGGGCAGGGGAGGGGGGGAGGGGGCTAAGTGAACAGACGGCGTGAATAGGGTCGTTATGTTTTGGATCCATAGGGGCCAGGGGAAACGTCGGGGTGGATAGGCTTGATAAAAATACGGCTTGAACACTGGACATGGTCGTTATGTTTTGGATCCAGTGCTCGCCTGGACTCAAAGCATGAGAGAGGGGGCGGGGAAACAAAGTGGCGATGGGGAGGGGGAGGGGGAGGGGAGGAAGAGGGGCACAGAGGCGATTAAGTAAAGGGGTGAGCGGCAGGCTCCTTGTTTCTTTTCCCCATCTACAACCCAGACCCAGTCTGTGTTTCGTTAAACCTCAGGCCAACAACGGCCAAAGCTTCCTTGCTTTATTTCAGCGACGAGTCTACCTTCCCACAGGCCATCCCGCGACCGCTAAAGGCCTGAATGGGATGAAATCTGGACCGGCCTACGGCTGGTGGCCAAGGCAGCATGTCTGGCCCAGCCTCCGGCCGGAAGCTGGAAAGTAGCTGACATACAGCTGAGTCACGAAAAAAGGAAAGCTGGACAGATTTAAATAGGAACATATGACATACCGTACCGTCAGTCACAAATGGTATTCCATAACTTTGGTTCCATATCTTGGCCTTGAAAGGAGCCTAATTTAATTAGTTTTGAATTTTATTAATTATATTAGTACCAGTACCGTCAGTGTCAAATGGTATTCAATAGCTTTGGTTCCATGTCTTGGCCTGGAGAGTTGTTTTCAAATGTTTTCATATGTTTTCAAATGGTACTCAATAGCTTTGGTTCCATGTCTTGAAAGGAGCCTAGTTTAATCAAACTTGGCATGGAGATTTGTTTTCAACTCGAATGGCAAAGTGTACGGGATTCAAAAGCTGATCAAATATTGGGCAAACCTCGAAATGCACGGCCAGTAAATCATACGCAAACCGTCCTCCGATCTGAAATAATTAAATAAACGTGGCTGACATGTTCTGAAAACCTGTGATACAGTGTTCGTTTCCGGGTATGTTCTGGAAGGCGTCAACCCCCTGAAGAACTGACAAAACTTTAATAATACCTTGGGGGGCATGCCTTTGAGGAAGTTCAGCGGGTCCTTCTGAAGGAGACGGAACGCCGCAGCCTGTGCGTTGGAGGCAGCATGAAGAGGAGTGGGCGTGGGGATGGGCGTGGGTGTGGGTGTGGGAGTGGGAGTGGCGGGGGGGGATGGGGGAGTGAGAGTGGGATTGGGAGTGGTAGTGGGATTGAGAGTGAGAATGAGAGTGGGCTTGGGAGTGAGATTGGGATTGGGAGTGAGAGTGGGATTGGGAGTGAGAGTGGGAGCGAGATTGGGATTGGGAAAGAGAGTGGGATTGGGAGTGAGAGTGGGCTTGGGAGTGAGATTGGGATTGGGAGTGAGAGTGGGATTGGGAGTGAGAGTGGGATTGGGAGCGAGATTGGGATTGGGAGTGAGAGTGGGATTGGGAGTGAGAGTGGGCTTGGGAGTGAGATTGGGATTGGGAGTGAGAGTGGGATTGGGAGTGAGAGTGGGATTGGGAGCGAGATTGGGATTAGGATTGGGAGTGAGAGTGGGAGTGAGAGTGAGAGTGAGAGTGGGAGTGAGGGTGGGAGTGAGAGTGGGAGTGAGAGTGGGATTGGGAGCGAGATTGGGATTGGGATTGGGATTGGGAGTGAGAGTGGGAGTGAGAGTGGGAGTGAGAGTGGGAGTGAGAGTGGGAGTGAGAGTGGGATTGGGAGTGAGAGTGGGATTGGGAGCGAGATTGGGATTGGGATTGGGATTGGGAGTGAGAGTGGGAGTGAGAGTGGGTTTAGGTCAGGGAGTGGTGGAGTAGGAGTGGAAGTGGAGCGAGAATAGATGAGGACGCATCAAGAAAATGAGTGAGGTGGGACTGGGAGTTGGATTCGTTTTTGGTTTTGGGAGTGGAGTAGATGCTCTAATAAAAGGATAGGGGTGGGACTGTTGCAGGTGGTGTGCATGCAGCATGGAAAGGAGAGTGGGAGAGGGGAGAAAAGGCGTGATGGAGGGAATAAGGAGCGGAGCGATGGAGGGATTTTGCTTTCAGGAAACATACAGCTAGGGAGCTGAACCCTAAACCCTAAACCCTTAACTAGGCCCTCAGGAAACATACAGCTAGGGAGCTGAACCCTAAACCCTAAACCCTAAACCCTAAACTAGGCCCTCAGGAAACATACAGCTAGGGAAGCATATGTCAAGGCAGAGTTCAGGAGGTTAGTATTAAGGTCCATGATCCAAGATCCAGAATCTACGATTGGCACTTGAGAGGTGCTTTCCTAGATCTAGAATCTGCAACTATAAGATCTGACCTATGATCCATGATACAAGATCAAGGATCTGAAACTGTAACATCCCTTCCATGGTCTGAGATCTAGGATCTGCTCCGCTTAGATATTTCCCACGATCCAAGATCCAAAATATAAGATACGATTTTGTGGGAGTGTGAGCTCTCAAGATCTTCATCTGTAAGATCCTACCCACAATCCAAGATCTAGGATCTGCAACTGACCAGGTGGTGGCTCTCCATCGGCGATCTGTCGTTGTACAGCACCTGGATTGTAGGCAGCAGAAACGCGTCAAGGTTTGCAAAGGAAGCCAGCCAAACTTTGCGGCAGACACACAGAAAGAACGACTAAGCACTCCGCCGAAGCATGAGGCGTCAGTTCGATGTCTAGTTCGATGCCGAAAATGTGCAACGGAGATACGCCGAACCTTGCGGCGGAAACATG
Organism: Limnomonas spitsbergensis; assembly: GCA_037349105.1. Lineage (NCBI taxonomy): Eukaryota > Viridiplantae > Chlorophyta > Chlorophyceae > Chlamydomonadales > Limnomonas > Limnomonas spitsbergensis. Next base: position 1,867,817 of record JAYJMM010000092.1, on the reverse strand, counting down.
CCCAAGTATGAAAAGTATGAAGCAGGTACACACTACACGCCACCGGATGCAGCAGGTACACATCCAATTACGCAGCAGGAAATGGCATCGTACAATCTACTGTGCATATGAGCCGTGCGGATGAGCTGTGCCATGCGGTATGGTACATGACTAAACAATTGCTATCTCTGTTTTACCCGCTCACGTTGCCACTGTAAGATCCTCCAAGATCCAAGATGTGATGCTGTCAATTCGCTTGGTCTACAACTGAAAGATCTTTTCCATGATCCAAGATCCATGATCCAAGATCCAAGATCTAAGATATGATTCGGTTTTACCCTCTCAGCCTGCTACCAAAAGATCCTCCCCATGATCTTAGATCTAAGATCTAAGATACGTAGCTGTTTCACCCTCTCATTCAGTAAGACCCACCGCCAGGGGGTCTGATGACTTGACCAGGAAATCATTCTGCAGTCACAGGCACGAAACGAACACGATCAAATGAAGGGACATATCATACGATGTAAGACCAACAAAGAGACTGGTCACTATCATTACACAGGCATCACACACACGACACAAACACGATACAATGGAGGGACAAATCAATGGGTTGAAAAGAACAACAACGCTGGTCATTTTACTGTCCCAGGCAATGTGACATGAACACAATGAGGAGTTGGAACGTTTTCACGACACAAGAACAACAAGGAAAGCTGGTCGTAATCATTACCTGTACCTGTACACAGGCCCAGGCACGACCTAGCGACCAAGGTGTGTGCACACACAATAATTTTCTGGTCCCCTCCCGCTTGCTCTGCCTGGCCCCTTGGCAAATGTTTTAAGCAACACCTTGCACGGGGATAAGTACCCGCATGCATGCGTGCCTCTCACACAAGAAAGAAAGAGAGCTACGCCCTATTAGGGCGTGGAGGTTAAGGAAACAACGCAGCTTGGGGCCGTAGCCACATCCGCTCTCACACCAGGATCCCTTTGATTATGAATTAACAGGCACGCGGCTTACAAGAACCTGGCAGGTCAGAAACACACCGCTCACACACTCACGTTGACCCCCTTGTGCTCATAGTCGTGGATGGTCGCCGAGAAGATCGCCAGGATCAGCGTCAGGTCCTAGCAGCGACAGGTGTGAAGATAATGGGTTAAGGGTTTGAGGCCAAGATTAGCGTCAGGTCCTAGCGACAAGTGTGAAGGTGAAGGGTTTGAGGGTTTGAGGCCAGGATCAGCGTCAGGTCCTAGCGACAAGTGTGCAAATTAAGGGTTTGAGGGTTTGAGACCAAGATCAGCGTCAGGTCCTAGCGACAAGTGTGAAGATTAAGGGTTTGAGGGTTTGAGGGTTTGAGGCCAAGATCAGCGTCAGGTCCTAGCGACAAGTGTGAAAATTAAGGGTTTGAGGGTTTGAGGCCAAGATCAGCGTCAGGTCCTAGCGACAAGTGTGAAGATTAAGGGTTTGAGGGTTTGAGGGTTTGAGGCCAGGATCAGCGTCAGGTCCTAGCGACAAGTGTGAAAATTAAGGGTTTGAGGGTTTGAGACCAAGATCAGCGTCAGGTCCTAGCGACAAGTGTGAAGATTAAGGGTTTGAGGGTTTGAGGGTTTGAGGCCAGGATCAGTGTCAGGTCCTAGTAGTGACTAGTGTGGAGATTTAAGATTTGAGGGTTTGAGGCCAGGATCAGTGTCAGGTCTTAGTAGTGACATGTGTGAAGATTTAAGATTTGAGGGTTTGAGGCCAGGATCAGTGTCAGGTCCCAGTAGTGACATGTGTGGAGATTTGAGATTTGAGGGTTTGAGGGTGCAGGGTGCAGGGTAACAGGGTGCAGGGTGCAGGGTAACAGGGTGCAGGGTAACAGGGTGCAGGGTAACAGGGTGCAGGGTAACAGGGTGCAGGGTAACAGGGTGCAGGGTAACAGGGTGCAGGGTAACAGGGTGCAGGGTAACTAACACATACGGAGGGGCACTCTGAGCAGTAGCGGCTCGGGTCAGGACCAGCTTTCTGTAAAAAAGGCTTGCCTGGCTTGTAAGCAGGCAGTCAGAAAATGTTGGGGCACCATGGCATTCCCAAATTGCCTCGTACATGTGAGCAGATATAAGGGCGCAAATAAGGGCAAAAATTAGGGCAAAAATGAGGGCACAAATTCAGGGCACAAATTAGGGCAGAATTCAGGGCACAAATTAGGGCTTGAAATTTAGGGCACAAAATAGGGCTTGAAATTAAGGGCACAAAATAGGGCAAAAATCAGGGCAAAATTCAGGGCACAAATATGGGCACAATGGCATTCCCCAATTTGGGCATGAGGGTTCCCATTGGAGCATGCTCACAGCTTCTGATGTCTTGTGATCAGGGTTCATGCGCACGATCAGACGTACGTCGAGAATTTTAGTCGAGGGTCGACGTTCAGGGTTGACATGGCTGGTATATGGTTTGGGTTCATGTTCAGGGTTTCGATTCCAGGTTTCGGGGCCTTGTGTCGAGGGTTCAAGCTCATTTGCTTGCTAGGGTTCACGTCCAGGGATTTTGTGCAGGGCACGTGTTTGCAATTTATGTCCAGTCCGGGGTTCAGTAGGTTAAGTGTTCCCACCAGGTGTTCCCACCCCACCTATTTATGTCGAGTGTGACATTCAGGGTGAATTTGCAGGCGTTAAATGTGCAGGCGTTTCAGCCCAGGTCGCCGTAGCTTTCCTTAACTTTCTCCTTGTAAAAGCGCGGACGAGGCCTTGGCCCATGCCGCGCTGTTTCCTTCACCCTGACGACGCCCCTGCGGAGCGCAGTTTTCTTTCTGCCTTTCTATGCCCAAGTTTGAGTTCTTGTTGCACCCCGGTACCCGTGTTGCCGTCCAGGCTTCACGTTTAAAGAAAGAAAGATACCTGTTTTAGGATCATGCCCATGATTTTGAAAGCTTGTTGCACACACCCGTTCCCGTCCAGGCTTCATGCTAACGGATCGTGCCCAGGGCTGAGTGTTTGTGGCTTATCTGCATTGAAGTTCAAGGTCGACGTCAAGGGTTCAGGGTCAACCTGTTCAGTTTTCTGCCCAGGGTTAAGGTATAAGGGTAAAGGGTCTAAGGTACGTGCTTGTTACCTGGGTGTAGGGTTTAGGTGGGTTAAGGGTTCAGATGGGTGCAGGGTTAAGGGTTGAGTGTTCGTTGCCTACCTGTGTTTCTGGTAACGACACCGCTTTCATGACGCCTCCCTGGGTCAAGATGAGGTACAGCGTACGAAGTACATCAGCGGCGTGGATCCTGCAGTGCAGCCATCAACAGGCAGTACATCAGAAAGGAGATGATATACAAACCAGCGCACCTGGGGATGTTGAACTCACTTCTGAAGGCTTTTAAATCGCACGCGTCCAAGTAATGAAAGTTAGGGTTTCAGGGTTCAGTGGACAGGGGCGCATGCATGGATGCTACCATAGGTAGGGTTTAGGGTGTGTGGTAGGGTTAAATGTTAGGGTTTAGGTTTTAGGGCGCATGAGGGCACCACAGCAATTCCGATGATTCTAAAAAGCGGTGTTTAAGCTATAAAAACTAGGGTTCACTGTTCAGGGCACTAATTCGTTAATGCAGCTTTAGTTAGGGTTCAGGGTTAAGGGTTTAGGATTTAGGGTGTGTGGTCAAGGGTTCAGGGTGAAGGCGATTGAGATTATTGATTATGGGCGCATGCGCTGATGCTATGAATAAATAAATAGATACGCAAACAAAGGCCTGGATTAAGGAAGCCGATGCTATCTCTGTTCTATCTGTTCACCGCCACGAGGCCCATGCCGCGCTGTTTCCTTAACCATCACACCCTTGTGGGGCGCAGTTTTCTTTCTTTCTTCCACTGCCACGAACACAGTCGAACTCTATTCGTCATGGCTGAAGCAATAAACAAAATGCACCTACCTACCGTCCAGTGCTTGTTGCATGTTCCAACCCTTTTGCGGTTTAGTCTTCGATGCTTGACTGATATTCACACTTTGGTTAACACTTTGGTGCTCGACTGCTGTTCACACTTTGGTTTACACTTCACGCACTCAACCCTACCCTTTCGCTGTGTGCTCAACCCATGCCTGACAGCCTTTTTTCTCGTGACTCAGCTACATGTCAGCTACACTCTGGCCGCTGGCCCCTTTTGTGGCCAGCCGTCTAGCTTTAGCCACCAGTCATAGGTTGCTCAAGGATAAGTCCTAATCGGGCCCAGGGCGGTCATGGGGCGGCCAGCCGAAGCTGGACACGTAGCCGAAAGAAGACACACTGCTGCCCAGCTTCACCAATCACCTGTTCCCGACTCGACCATTCACATGTTCCCCACTCCACCACTCACACGTTCCCGACTCGACCATTCACCTGTTCCCCACTCCACCACTCACATGTTCCCCACTCCACCATTCACATGTTCCCGACTCCACCACTGACATGTTCCCGACTCGACCATTCACCTGTTCCCCACTCCACCACTCACCTGTTCCCCACTCCACCACTCACATGTTCCCCACTCCACCACTCACATGTCCCCGACTCCACCACTGACATGTTCCCGTCTCCACCGCTCACCTGTTCCCCACTCAACCATCCACATGTTCCCGACTCCACCATTCACCTGTTCCCCACTCCACCACTCACATGTTCCCCACTCCACCATTCACATGTTCCCCACTCCACCACTCACATGTTCCCGACTCCACCACTGACATGTTCCCGTCTCCACCGCTCACCTGTTCCCCACTCGACCATTCACACGTTCCCGACTCTACCATTCACCTGTTCCACACTCCACCATTCACGTGTTTGGGACCCCACCACTCACATGTTCCTGTCTCCACCGATCACCTGTTCCCCACTCCACCATTCACATGTTCCCGATTCCACCATTCGCATGTTCCCAACCCGACCATTCACATGTTCCCGACTTGACCATTCGCCTGTTCCCGACTCCACCATTCACCTGTTACCGTCTCCACCACTCACCTGTTGTGGTACGCGTTGCCTGGGTAGCCCTCCTCAATTTGCCTCAGGAAGCATGCCAGCCGCACCTCATTCACGTGATTCCTGACCATTTACAGAACACGGGGACGGGCAATTAATTAAATAAGGGGGAATTAATTAAGGGGGGAGGGGGGCCAAATTAAAGGGGGGAGGGGGGCAAGTAATTAATTAAATAGTCAGGGGGGGTGGCAAAATCTAAGGGTGGCTCTGCAAGTGCATGTGCTTGTGCAAGAGTAAGTGTGGACGCCACACGATCAGATAAGTTGTGCCTGTTAACTCAGCCAGTCAACGCATCTGGTTGCTGTAGTCCCTGCGCATCAGCACGACGCGGGACGGACATAAATAAATAGAAAATGCTGAGACGTGGGTAGATAAGATAATTAATAAATGCAGAGACGTGGGTAGAAGGGATAATACGTGGAGTCTCTGCAAGTGCTGACTTGACACGATACACCATACGAACAGTTACGTCAGATTCTTAGCCAGTCAGCGTCCCTCATTATTCAGTAGTCAGATATTTATGCTCATCATATCGTGGTGGGGGTGAACAATGGACGGCGCCCCTACATTCTGCAAGTGCTGACTTCGCATGATTCATGATTTAGGGTTTGTTGGTTCAGGTTTTAAAGTTTATTTGGGTTAGGGTTAGGGTTTCTTGGTTAAGGGTTTGTTGGTTGAGGGTCAGGCTTTGCTGGTTTAGGGTTTATTGGTTTCTTAGGCAGTCGACACCCTTCTCATGGACGTGATTTACCTGCCCAGCATAATGGGGCCATGCCGGAGGCAAAAGAGATATCGGTTTAGGGTTGGGGGTTTAGGGCTTACGTTTTAGGTTTGAGGGTTTAGGGCTTAGGGTTTAGGGTTGGGGGCTGCTAGCGTACCCTACATGACACCCTGCCCCCTCAGCACCTTCCAGGAACGAGGGCGTGCTTGGTCATGATGGCGAAGGCAAGCGTCGACAGCGGGCAGCCACAGGTGACCTGCGGACAAAGCAGCAGGAGGCAGACATTGATGACCGAAGCACAGCAGGCATGCATGCATGCATGCATGCAGGCGGTGAATGCCTGGGCCTAGCAGGCTGCAATGTATGCAGGCAGCCACAGGTGACCTGAAGACTAGGCAGCATGCATGCAGGCAGCCACAGGTGACCTAAGGACAAGGCAGCATGCATGCAGGCATTTGACGGCTTAAGCACAGCAGACAGGCAGACATTGAAAAGTTCCGTTACGCACCCTGTCCAGCTCAAAGCCGTCAAACAGTCATTTCTCCGTCGATCCACCAACAAACAGCGTGACCCTGAACCCTTAACCAAGCACACCACCAGGAGGGCCAGCAAAAGATCAATCAAGTCCATCCCTGAGCCCTGAACCCATTGCAATCAAAACTCAAGAACACAAGAACGTCCTTATCTTATATATCTTATGTATCTTATATATCCCGAACCCTAAAAATCTTATATATCTTATGTATCCCCGAACCCTAAAATCTTATAGATCATGTATCTTATATATCCCCGAACCCTAAAAATCGTATAGATCTTATGTATCTTATATATCCCCGAACCCTAAAATCTTATAGATCTTATGTATCTTATATATTCCCGAACCCTAAACATCTTATAGATCTTATGTATCTTATATATCCCCGAACCCTAAACATCTTATAGATCTTATGTATCTTATATATCCCCGAACCCTAAAAATCGTATAGATCTTATGTATCTTATGTATCCCTGAACCCTAAAATTCTTAAATATCTTATGTATCTTATAGATCTTATGCATCGTATAGATCCCCGAACCCTAAAAACCCATTTTGCCATCAACAGGGGGGTGGGGAGAAGGTCCCTGAGCAATTTTAACGATTTGGTACTCTTTTATTATTCAAATACAAACCCTTCTCTGAATCGTCCTGATACGCACCCTGTCTAGCTCAAAGCTGTCGAACTGCCACTCCTCGATCCTCGACAGAACCAGCAGCACCTGAATGGCAATGCAAGCGGACACAAATAGTAAATAAATAAAACAAATAAATAACAAAACAGGTAACGAGAGCAATCAGCGCTTGACGGCAAGGCAGGCGGTCAGAGAGATGCGTTCAGTAGAGCAGAACGGTTCCAGAGTTCAGGTTCTAGTTTGGTTCTCGTATTTACGAAAGTCGTCACCTTTTACCTCGCCGTACGGAGAGGTGTCACAGGTTCTGGGTGAAGGAGTTTTACGGGGTTGGGTCTGTTGGGGCCATTCACGACCCTAGGAAAATCTTTAAAATCCAGGTCCTCACACAGCAATATTTGGTTGTACGCAATCCGCTACGATCTGATCGACACCTCGTCCCAACCCGCCCGTTGCTGGGGGGCCGTACTCGAGCAAGTAGCACAGGGTAAAGATTTCAGGTTTGTCCTGGGCCGCATTTTTTTTATGTTTTAAACAACATGGAGAATCAATTGAAGCCCTGCAAGGCTGCAACCCTATAAATAAATAGATAAATACGCAAACAAGTGCGTGGCTTAAGGAAGCCGTGAATTGCCTGCCCTTACCCCTTTCCAACCACATTGCTGGTTCCCAAGGCCTCATACAAATATGCCGGTACCAGTGTATATATATATATATATACATATATGTATATACCGGTGTATATGTTAATAATAAGAAGGTTCTATAACATAATATCATATAAGAAGGTTTATTATAGAATCTTAGATCAAGTTGCCGATCCCTATATACATATATTTACATTCAGCTGAAGCGTAAGCTACAGCCGCTCGTTTTATTTTGCTTGGATTTTTCAAAGTGTGCGGCTGGCCACCCAAGTACCCAACCCTAAATAAAACTGAAACGCAAAGTCATAAAAACAGCCCAGGTGCGCTTGTGGCCCTCTTCGGAAGCTGAGAAAAGGCGAGCAGGAACAGGGAAGGTACACAGCCAACAAGCACCCACATGGCTGCAATAACTCATGCGTAAGAAGTTAGATTCAGCATGAAAATGTAATCATTTTGGCCGCCCATTTTGGCCAAAGTATAGGGCTTGGCTACCGCGGGTACAAACCCCGTACCACCCCAGGTATGAACCCTGTCCCACCCCGGGTATAAACCCTGTCCCACCCCAGGTATGCACCCCGTCCCACCCCAGGTATGAACCCTGTCCCACCCCGAGTATGAACCCCGTCCCACCACGGGTATGACCCCCGTCCCACCCCGGGTATGAACCCCGTCCCACCCCAGGTATGAACCCCGTCCCACACCAGGTATTAACCCCGTCCCACCCCAGGTATGAACCCCGTCCCACCCCGGGTATGAACCCCGTCCCACCCCAGGTATGAACCCCGTCCGACCCCGGGTATGAACCCCATCCCACCACAGGTATGACCCCCGTACCACCCCAGGTATGACCCCCGTCCCACCCCGGGTATGACCCCGTCCCACCCCGGGTATGAACCCCGTCCCACCCCAGGTATGAACCCCGTCCCACACCAGGTATAAACCCCGTCCCACCCCAGGTATGAACCCCATCCCACCCCGGGTATGAACCCCGTCCCACCCCGGGTATGGACCCCGTCCCAACCCGGGTATGAACCCCGTCCCACCTCATCGCTGGGGCTTTTCATGAGCCGCGTGATGTGCTCCGGAACCGCTATGTTGCCCAGCACAGACGAGTTCCTGCAACATGTAGCAGGAAGATGGGTACCTTGAGGAGTACCATGTGAAGTTTTTAGAGTCCAACAGAGCATCACACTTGATGCATGGGACATGTGCCCATAAACCGGTACAGGCACTTGATACACTAGGACAGAAAGCGAAAACCAGTGACCCCCTGGGCAAGCAACTAGCACAGAACCACGACAGTGGCGTGGGAATGAACCCCATATTGCAGAAATTGATCAGGTTTGAGATGAGTGACACGAGGAGTACCATGAGGAGTGACATGAGAAGTACCATGAGGAGTACCATGAGGAGTTACATGAAGAGTAACATGAAGAGTGGCCTGAGGAGTACCATGAGGAGTACCATGAGAAGTAACATGAGGAGTACCATGAGGAGTGACATGAGGAGTAACATGAGGAGTGACATGAGGAGTAACATGAGGAGTGACATGATGAGGAACATGAGGAGTGACACGAGGAGTACCATGAGGAGTGACATGAGAAGTACCATGAGGAGTACCATGAGGAGTTACATGAAGAGTAGCATGAAGAGTGGCCTGAGGAGTAACATGAGGAGTACCATGAGAAGTAACATGAGGAGTACCATGAGGAGTGACATGAGGAGTAACATGAGGAGTGACACGAGGATTAACATGAGGAGTGACATGATGAGGAACATGAGGAGTGACACGAGGAGTACCATGAGGAGTGACATGAGAAGTACCATGAGGAGTACCATGAGGAGTTACATGAAGAGTGGCCTGAGGAGTACCATGAGGAGTACCAAGAGGAGTAACATGAGGAGTAACATGCGGAGTAACATGAGAAGTGACATGAGGAGTAACATGAGGAGAGACATGATGAGTAACATGAGGAGTGACATGAGGAGTACCATGAGGAGTAACATGAGGAGTACCATGAGGAGTAACATGAGGAGTACCATGACGAGTACCATGAAGAGTGACATGAGGAGTAACATGAGGAGTAACATGAAGAGTGGCATGAGGATCACCATGAGGAGTAACATGAAGAGTGGCATGAAGAGTGACATGAAAAGTAGCATCGGGAATAACAAGGGAAGCAACATGGGGAGTAGCATGAACTGAAGGGAACATATGAGCATAGTGAAGTGTAAAATAGGGGTCCTAGGAGCGGTAGGAACTCTGGGGAGGTGCACATCCAGAGGCGGATGTTTTCATGCAGCAGCAGCAGCAGCAGCAGCAGCAGCAGCAATACGGGTATAACAGGAGGAGTAATAGGAGTGATGGGAGATGTCCAGGGGAAAAGCAACCTGATGTAACAAGAGGGATCATAAGAGTGACAGGAATGAAAGCCAAGCATACAGGTTTCCTAAACCAGGCCGCCGCCACAGCCGCAGGCCTAGTTTAGGGTTAAGTGTTCAGGGTTTAGGGTTCGAGGTTTATTTAGGGTTCAGGCCGCAGGCCTTGAAGCAGATTTGTTGCAGCAAATCCCTAAACAAAAACTACATTTTATTTTTACAGTATCGGGGTTTATAAGATTAAAATCAACAGTGCGAGCCACACACCTGACTGCTCGCCTAACTCCACTGTCAATGCCCCTGATCTTGGGATGCAGGTGCTCGCTCCTGTCCTCAAGAAAGTCCAAAGACCGTGGGGAGCCCTCCGGCTGCTCCTCCGGCTTGAGAGGGCACTTGCTGAACGACGCCAACGTCGAGAGGGGGGCCCAAATTTCCACAGACAAGTTACGCTGCCGCTGCCGCGGACCGTACCCGGCCGCGTTTGCCGCCGCCGCGGCGGCGGCGTTGGCCGCCGCGGCAGCGGCGGCGGCGATGGCCGCGGCCGAGGCCAGGCCGAACGTCTGGCGGGGGCAGCTGGACGACGCAGGGCTGCCGGCGCTCGCTGCCGACAACACGGCCTGCGGCTCGCTGACGAGCGCAGACTCGAGGAAGTCGGTGTCGAGCAGGAAAGCCTCGGAGGCCCTGCCCTCTTCGGCCTCTGCGTCTTCGCTGCCCCCCTCCTCTCCGGACGATTGGTCCTGGAGGACACGTCCATGAAACGATGAAGTAAGTGACAAACTGATTAACTGACAGATGATATCATGTGCTAATAATGTGTAACCCATGCGCGATGATGCTCAAACGATGAAGTGATATAAAGCCCTCATACGTTGACACCCACATCGTCATAAACAAAGAAATATATAGATACGGTGACAAGTGCGTGGATCTCTATTTTAGTCTAGGGTTCAGGGTTCAGGGGTTAAGAGTTTAGGGTAAGGGATTGAGGTTCAGGGTTCAGGGTTTAGGGTTCAGGGTTTAAGATCAATGAGTGCAGAGCGCTCACGTGTGTGCACCAGACCACCTTCGAAGGAATTCAGGGGAATCATCGGGCAGGTCTTCTGCTGCATCAGCACTTTTTCATTAGCAAAACAAAATAAAAAGCCATTAAGCCAATACCCAATAGACAAAAGACAATAAAAGCCCTACCAAAAAGACTACCACTGGGTCGCTGGGGACCTTAACAGCCTAGGCTCAGTGGCCTCAGAATCATGGCTTGCTGCACCTAGCTCCCACGCGGACCGTCATACAGCTGAAGTAGAGCTGAATTGTAGATGAGGTGTAGCTGAAGCGCCCTTACATGAACACTAAGGTTAAGGTGCTGAACCCCGTACAAGGCCGACCTATCAGCGCCTCGTCAACACCCGTTGTGCCATCAGGGGTTTTCGACAGTGCTGAGCATTGTGCAACTGCGCCATAATTCAGAAATCGTGTAAGTAATTACGGCCCCTGGCCGGTAAAGTAGCTCAAGTTGCCTTGAAATTACGATGCCTGAAATTCAGCGACGCAATTCAGTTGGACCGTTATCGGCACAGCACTAGTTCCGGAGCGCATTCTGGGTCCGCGCTGCTCCCCACATGTCAAAACATTGGCCGGCCATGTACATCCGCGCATGCCCCGTTTGCATCTCTGACCTACGTGTTGCACTGTTGCACATATCGGACTATGAAACATAACCTCTGTTGCACATGTTAAGGGTTTAGGGTTAAGGGTTAAAACATCAGTCCTCGACCCTATGATACTACCTCTGTTGTATATGCTTCTGTCCCGTGTTTGTTCAAAGACCTCCACAACGGTATTTCTCCTACGGTACTTGATTCCGTATTTGTTTTGGGGTCATTTTTTTGGCTCCGTACTTGTGTGAATAAAAACGGTTGAACGGAAGACACAGTTGCATGGTTTAGGGTTCAGGGTTTGGGGTTTAGAGTTTAGGGTTTATAACCAGTGTTAAGCTCTGACACTCTTGCCACTTGTCCGCACCTGTTCCACTATCAGAAGCTGCAACAGGGAGCGGATCATGTCACGGTTTCTGCCGCTGAACTGGATGAAGTTCTTAATGCATCATGAAGCATGAAGCATGCGGCATGCATCCTCATGCGAGGCACGTAGCCCCATCCGCACCTGCTCGACCATCAGGAGCTGCATCAGCGAGCGGTTCACGTCGCGGTCGCCACCGTTGAATCCGTTGAACTGCTTCATGCGCTGCCCAAGATTCAGCGGATGTCGCAGGTTGTGGCCGGAGCTGATGGCATCATAGATGATTACAATGTCCTCCATTTGGACCTGCGGGTGAGGAAGGCCGCATGGTGTGGCCGGAGCTGATGGCATTGTTTGAAGTTTTTGAAGTTTAACAGTCCAGCGGGGAAGCACATTTGACGTATGGGACAGGTGCCCGCAAACCGGTACGAGCACAAAATAAACTAGGACAGTGAGCAAAAAACAGTCATTCCCCTGGGTTAGCAACCAACACACAACCACATTGTAGGCGGTCACGATATTTGTAATAAAGATTATTAATTTTAATACATGATAACAAAATTGATGAATATAATCTAGCTTCAGCTCTAAATTTGTTTGTCTTCAATTTGGACCTGTAGGTGAGGAGGGCCGCAGGTGACTCAATGCCATGCAACCATTCGACACCATGCAACCGTTCGACACCATGCAACCGTTCGACACCATGCAACCGTTCGACACCATGCAACCATTCGACACCATGCAACCGTTCGACACCATGCAACCGTTCGACACCATGCAACCATTCGACACCATGCAACCGTTCGACACCATGCAACCGTTCGACACCATGCAACCGTTCGACACCATGCAACCGTTCGACACCATGCAACCATTCGACACCATGCAACCGTTCGACACCATGCAACCGTTCGACACCATGCAACCGTTCGACACCATGCAACCGTTCGACACCATGCAACCGTTCGACACCATGCAACCGTTCGACACCATGCAACCGTTCGACACCATGCAACCGTTCGACACCATGCAACCGTTCGACACCATGCAACCGTTCGACACCATGCAACCGTTCGACACCATGCAACCGTTCGACACCATGCAACCGTTCGACACCATGCAACCGTTCGACACCATGCAACCGTTCGACACCATGCAACCGTTTGACACCATGCAACCGTTCGACACCATGCAACCGTTCGACACCATGCAACCGTTCGACACCATGCAACCATTCGACACCATGCAACCGTTCGACACCATGCAACCGTTCGACACCATGCAACCGTTCGACACCATGCAACCGTTCGACACCATGCAACCGTTCGACACCATGCAACCGTTCGACACCATGCAACCGTTCGACACCATGCAACCGTTCGACACCATGCAACCGTTCGACACCATGCAACCGTTCGACACCATGCAACCATTCGACACCATGCAACCGTTCGACACCATGCAACCGTTCGACACCATGCAACCGTTCGACACCATGCAACCGTTCGACACCATGCAACCATTCGACACCATGCAACCGTTCGACACCATGCAACCGTTCGACACCATGCAACCATTCGACACCATGCAACCGTTCGACACCATGCAACCATTCGACACCATGCAACCGTTCGACACCATGCAACCGTTCGACACCATGCAACCATTCGACACCATGCAACCGTTCGACACCATGCAACCGTTCGACACCATGCAACCGTTCGACACCATGCAACCGTTCGACACCATGCAACCATTCGACACCATGCAACCGTTCGACACCATGCAACCGTTCGACACCATGCAACCGTTCGACACCATGCAACCGTTCGACACCATGCAACCATTCGACACCATGCAACCGTTCGACACCATGCAACCGTTCGACACCATGCAACCATTCGACACCATGCAACCGTTCGACACCATGCAACCATTCGACACCATGCAACCGTTCGACACCATGCAACCATTCGACACCATGCAACCGTTCGACACCATGCAACCGTTCGACACCATGCAACCGTTCGACACCATGCAACCATTCGACACCATGCAACCGTTCGACACCATGCAACCGTTCGACACCATGCAACCGTTCGACACCATGCAACCGTTCGACACCATGCAACCGTTCGACACCATGCAACCGTTCGACACCATGCAACCGTTCGACACCATGCAACCATTGGACACCATGCAACCGTTCGACACCATGCAACCATTCGACACCATGCAACCGTTCGACACCATGCAACCGTTTGACACCATGCAACCGTTCGATAAAAAGCTCGGCGGCCTGAGCAACCGCTCATCGTACGAGAGACAAAGATGAACCGTTTTTTCGTTTTAAGATCAGTAAGAAGAAAAAATATTGATGTCCATTAATGATTCTCTAAATTCTCAATTTCTTAAAAACCAACGAAAATAGAATTGCAATGTAGGTGCGTGGGGCTCGTTTGCACTGAAATGTGCTTGCTCCTGGTAAACCCTGAAGAAGAGCCTGGGGCCCCTTTTTTGTTTTTAAACAGAGCTTGGAGAACAGGAGGGCCACAGGTGGGACAATGCCATGCTGGGTGAGTGACTAAGGGGGGGTGAGGGGCGTTTGCGCTAAAATTTTCCATGCCTGGAAAAAGCCTCAGGCCACCTTTGATGTTTTTAACAGAGCTTGGAGAAATGGAGGGCCGCAGGTGAGACAATGCCGTCCAAGGTGTTGGGGGAGGGGGGGGGGCACTTGCGCTAAACTGTGCCCCGCTAGGGGTACAACAGAGAATGCTTGTCATAAATACTCTGTTCTATACCCTGGACGAGTGTCTCTGACCTGTACCAGACAGTTACCCGGTACAGAAGTACGGCACCGTCACACAATGCGGTACGGATGCCGGTGCAGTACGGACGAAATGGACAGACTGGTAAGAAAACGGCTGATACGGTGTTTTCACACAGTACGGTCTTGTTAAACGGTACGGTACGGTAAACGGTACGGAAGTTGGGCCCGAATGTAGCTGACATGTAGCTGACATGTAGCTGAGTCACGAAAAATAAACATTGGCAGCAGCCACTGCCCAGGAGCAGTATTTGTTTTAGGGAGTGGTATACCACTAACAGCTACATTTCAGCTACACTGTGGCCCACCGCCACAAGCCCCTGACCAGCCAGCCCTGCTGCATGGGCCACCGGCCGGAGGCCGGTTCGGGTTTCGTGGGAATCGGCCCAGGGGTGGCCGCGGGGCGGCCCAGCAAAGGTGGTCCAGTACCCACTAAAATAAACACTGCCCAGGAAAAGTCCTACTTTCCAGTTCACATTCCATCTAATGTTCTTTTTGTTTAGCAGGTTTGTTCCCAAATGTGCAAGATCATAACTGATGCAGATCTAGGCGGTACAGACCCAGGCGGTACATATCTGTACATCAGCTTGAGCGCCTTATCTCTGGCGTGCCAGCGTGCAAGATCACAACTGATGCAGATATAGACGGTACATATATATCAAGATCTATCCAATATGGATATCGTATAGTTGAAACTACAGAGCCGGCATCCCCCACTGCTCTCTGCGCATTATGTGGTGCGGATCTAGGCGGTACAGATATATCAAGATCTAGTGTATAACACATTACACTGAGATCCTGTCCCCACCTGTTCTCCGCGCATCAGGTGGTCCAACAGCTTGAGCGCCTTGTCAGCCGGCGTGTCGGCGTGCAAGATCATAGCTGGTGCGGATCTAGGCGGTACATAACTCCCAAGATCTAGCCGATTCACATATTACACTGACATCCTGTCCCCACCTGTTCTCCGCGCATCAGGTGGTCCAACAGCTTGAGCGCCTTGTCAGCCGGCGTGTCGGCATCAAAGGTCGGAACTTCTTTTGTCCGGATCAACATGACCTGTTCGAAGTTTGCCCTCATCCTGGTCAGCAAAAGGGAGTGGGAAGGGAACATGTTTCGACCATAGTCCCCTCACTGGGTCTTCCATGGGTTGAGGGTTTCGGGTTGAGGTCCCCCAAGCCTTGTTTGCTTGCACCCCCCCCCTCACTGCGTCCCCTTCACTTGATCACCCCCCTCGCCCAATCATTTGCTCAACACCCCCCCCCACCCCCTTATCATTTCCCCCCCTCTCCCTCCCCCCCACCCTCTCACTTCCTCACGACCCACCCTCACTTGCCCCCCCCCCTCCCACTTGCTCACGACCCACCCTCACTTGCCCCCCCCATCCTCCCACTTGCTCACGACCCACCCTCACTTGCCCCCCCCATCCTCCCACTTGCTCACGACCCACCCTCACTTGCCCCCCACCCTCCCACTTGCTCACGACCCCCCCTCACTTGCCCCCCCCCCCTCCCACTTGCTCACGACCCCCCCTCACCTCCCCCCCCCTCCCACTTGCTCACGACCCACCCTCACTTCCCCCCCCCTCACTTGCCCCCTCCCCCATCCCACTTCCTCACGACCCCCCCTCAATTGCCCCCCCCCCTCACTTGCCCCCCCCTCCCACTTGCTCACGACCCCCCCTCACTTGCCCCCTCCCCCCTCCCACTTGCTCACGACCCCCCCTCACTTGCCCCCTCCCCCCTCCCACTTGCTCACAATCCCCCCTCACTTGCCCCCCCCCCTCCCACTTGCTCACAACCCCCCCTCACTTGCCCCACCCACCCTCCCACTTGCTCACAACCCCCCCTCACTTGCCCCCCCCCTCCCACTTGCTCGCAACCCCCTCTCACTTGCCCCCCCCCCTCCCACTTGCTCACAATCCCCCCTCACTTGCCCCCCCCCCTCCCACTTGCTCACAACCCCCCCTCACTTGCCCCCCCCCCCTCCCACTTGCTCACAATCCCCCCTCACTTGCCCCCCCCCCTCCCACTTGCTCACGAACCCCCCTCACTTGCCCCCCCCCCCTCCCACTTGCTCACGAACCCCCTCACTTGCCCCCCCCCTCCCACTTGCTCACGACCCCCTCTCACTTGCCCCCCCACCCTCCCACTTGCTCACAACCCCCTCTCACTTGCCCCCCCCCTCCCACTTGCTCACGACCCCCCCTAACTTGCCCCCTCCCCCCTCCCACTTGCTCACAATCCCCCCTCACTTGCCCCCCCCCCCTCCCACTTGCTCACGACCCCCTCTCACTTGCCCCCCCACCCTCCCACTTGCTCACAACCCCCTCTCACTTGCCCCCCCCCTCCCACTTGCTCACAATCCCCCCTCACTTGCCCCCCCCCCCTCCCACTTGCTCACAATCCCCCCTCACTTGCCCCCCCCCCCCCCTCCCACTTGCTCACGACCCCCCTCACTTGCCCCCCCACCCTGTCACTTGCCCCCCCCCCCCCCCCACTTGCCCCCCCCCCCCTCTCACTTGCTCATAGCAGCCGATGCTTCCAGCATCTCAATTTCCATCCTCTGCGTCTGTTGCTGCAGCAGCACCTTCTCCCGCTACAAGGGGAATAACAGGGCAGCAGGTCAGGGCATCAGCATTGTAGTAGAGACAATGCATCTGTTGCTGCACCGGCACTTTCTCCCGCTACACAGGGAAGAACAGGGCAGCGGGGGGGCCGACCATGCTGGTCCTTGGGGGGGGGGCCCAAGCAAGAGAGGGCAGGGGAGAAAAAAAGCCCATAAGCAGCAGAAGATCACCCCTGCATGGTAGGGGCCGACCATGCAGGCCCAAGGATCTCCCCTTGGGGGGTTACTTGGGGGGTTACTTGGGGGGTTACTTGGAGGGTTACTTGGGGGGTTACTTGGGGGGTTACTTGGAGGGTTACTTGGGGGGTTACTTGGAGGGTTACTTGGGGGGTTACTTGGGGGGGTTACTTGGGGTCCGGGAATCAGCATCATTGGAGCCACCATGAGTCTACTCACCTCCTCCCTGTTTGACAGCTCAGCCGCAAACAGACTTTGCACCCCACATGACTTTGCACCCCACATGACGCTGGCACCCCACATGACGCTGCTTAGAGCTCTGCCCTTGGCACTGCGCAAACAATTACAAACCAATGCCTTAGGCACTGCCCGCACAACAACTCCCAGCAGCAGAATGCCAGGATGTGATGCTCTTCTCCATGTCTCAACGTACCTCCAGCCTGTTTGACAGCTCACCTTCAGCCTGTTTGACAGCTTACCTCCAGCCTGTTTGACAGCTCACCTCCAGCCTGTTTGACATCTCACCTCCAGCCTGTTTGACATCTCACCTCCAGCCTGTTTGACAGCTCACCTCCAGCCTGTTCGACAGCTAGCCTCCAGTCTGTTTGACATCTCACCTCCAGCCTGTTTGACAGCTCACCTCCAGCCTGTTCGACAGCTAGCCTCCAGTCTGTTTGACAGCTCACCTCCAGCCTGTATGACGGCTCGCCTCCAGCCTGTTTGACAGCTCACCTCCAGCCTGTTCGACAGCTAGCCTCCAGTCTGTTTGACAGCTCACCTCCAGCCTGTATGACGGCTCGCCTCCAGCCTGTTTGACAGCTCACCTCCAGCCTGTTTGACAGCTCACCTCCAGCATGTTTGACGGCTCGCCTCCAGCCTGTTTGACAGCTCCCCTCCAGCCAGTTTGACAGGTCACCTCCAGCCTGTTTGACAGCTCATCCTCAACATGCCTCTGCACCCCACTGCCCCCCAATGGCACTGTACAGACCACTGCCCATTGGTAATTGGTACACTGCGCAAGTGCAGTTACAACCAACTCCAGGCAGCAAGTTTCGAGGGCTCAAAAACCGTTTTCACCGTGATGTCCCAGCTCACCTCCAACCTGATCCACAGCTCAGGCGCAAACTGACTCCACATGACGCCGCTTAGAGCCCTGCCATTGGTACTGCACATACAACCACCCACCAATGCCCTAGACACTGCCCACACAACCAACTCCCGGCAGCAGATTGTCAGGATGTGATGCTCTTGTCCATGTCCCAGCTCTCACCTCCAGCCTGTTTGAGAGCTCCGCCTCAACGTGCCTCTGCTCCGCCATGACCACAAAGTCCGAACTCATGTCGTGAGGGGGGATGTCTGACAGGTACAGCCCGTGTGCCTGCAGCAAGGTTTCGGGTTTCGGGTTCAGGGTTGTGACAGGGTACAGCAAAGTGGCCGTTTCTCAACGACCCAGCCTGGTATTTATTTTGCCCAGGTGGTCTGGAAATGGCCGGTAGTGTGGACGATCGTCTTCCTGCATGCACGGATTATGGTTAGAAACTTATGCCCAGCAATGCACATATCTAGACCCTTTGCACCCAGCCCCCATAAACGCATGTGGTGCGGGGGGCTGTCAGACATGTAAGGCCCGTGGTGCGGGGGGCTGTCAGACATGTAAGGCCCGTGGTGCGGGGGGCTGTCAGACATGTAAGGCCCGTGGTGCGGGGGGCTGTCAGACATGTAAGGCCCGTGGTGCGGGGGGCTGTCAGACATGTAAGGCCCGTGGTGCGGGGGGCTGTCAGACATGTAAGGCCCGTGGTGCGGGGGGCTGTCAGACATGTAAGGCCCGTGGTGCGGGGGGCTGTCAGACATGTAAGGCCCGTGGTGCGGGGGGCTGTCAGACATGTAAGGCCCGTGGTGCGGGGGGCTGTCAGACATGTAAGGCCCGTGGTGCGGGGGGCTGTCAGACATGTAAGGCCCGTGGTGCGGGGGGCTGTCAGACATGTAAGGCCCGTGGTGCGGGGGGCTGTCAGACATGTAAGGCCCGTGGTGCGGGGGGCTGTCAGACATGTAAGGCCCGTGGTGCGGGGGGCTGTCAGACATGTAAGGCCGGTGTGTCTGCAGGCACCAATTGTGGTTATAAACTGGAACCCAGCAATGCACACCTCTAGGTCTCATGCACCCAGCTCCATGCACCCACCCCATGCACTCATGCCGTGAGGGGGGATGTGAAGCCCATACGTCTGCAGGCACCAAGTGCCTCTAGGAGCATCTACACAACTAGCTCCCATGCACCCAGCCCCGTGCACCCAGCCCCATGCAACCAGCCCCACACACCCAGCCCCATGCACCCAGCCCCACACACCCAGCTCCCATGCACCCAGCCCCATGCACCCAGCCCCATGCACCTAGCCCCATGCACCCAGCCCCATGCATCCAGCCCCATGCACCCAGCCCCGTGCACTCAGCCCCATGCACCCAGCCCCATGCACCCACCTCTAGCTCTGTCAGATCCTTAACCCGGGGGGACCCGGTGAACAGAAGGACCTCACTGCCGTCCTGCATGTGCGTCAGGTCAAAACCGCCCTTGATGTCCAGCCCCCCCGAGGTGTGCAACACGCAGCAGGAGGCGCCCAGGTTGGACAGCGTTTCGAAATCCCACGCTGTGTACGGCACTCGGATCTACGGTCAACACGGCACAGCCGGGAAAATTAAACATGGTGGTGGTTTGGGCCTAGGTTTGACGCCAAAAGAACCAGCTTTGCCACACTAGTGTTATGTGTCAAAGTGTGAAGGGCACTCGGATCTGCCATCATCAGGGACCCTCGACCCTCAACCCTCAACCCTCAACCCTCAACCCTCAACCCTCAACCCTTGGCCTGAGGGTTAACATTGCCCTATACTGTCTTGTTTGCATTTCAATTATTTGGTAATTTTGTGCCAATAGCCCTCTCCGTACCTTGAACCATTTGCTAGCAATGGAGACGCCTGCCTGGCATTCCGGCACCAAGCGCTGGAGACTGCGACCCATCTGAAAGGGAAATACAGAGATAACAGAATATAAGGAGAGGCCGAGGTTAATGTATGCTTTCACAGCAAAAGGAGATGGTGCTGGGGAATGACAGCAGGGACCACGGTATAGCACAAGGGGGTGGAACTTCAGGAGACACAACGTTAAAAGACACTGGCATTGGGAGATGACGGCATCAAAAGGCAGTGGCACCAGGAGACATAAGCATGGGGAGGCGTCTTTAGAGAATTTGCGGGTCAAAGTAGACCCTAAAGGGTCAGAGGATGGAGAGACCCTGGCACGCACTTGTTTCTGTATGTATTTAATATTGTACTTACCTGCAGCACCCTGAGCATGCGGTCTATGATGAGGTGGAAGGGGAACATGGAATAGAACAAGTGCGGCTTCTTTAGTCTACTCTCTTGTTTGCGTATATATTTAATACTGTATTCATGTATTGAATACTGTATTCATGTATTTAATACTGTATTCATGTATTGAATACTGTATTCATGTATTTAATACTGTATTCATGTATTTAATACTGTATTCATGTATTGAATACTGTTTTCATGTATTAAATACTGTATTCATGTATTGAATACTGTATTCATGTATTTAATACTGTATTCATGTAGTTAATACTGTATTCATGTATTGAATACTGTATTCATGTATTTTATACTGTATTCATGTATTTAATACTGTATTTATGTAGTCCTACCTGCAGCACCCTGAGCTTGCGGTCTATGATGAGGTGGAAGGGGAACATGGAATAAAACAAGGATGGCGCCGGCGCAAACGTCCGGGTGCCCAGGTGCTCTGACAACACGGCCTGCTCGGCAAGGTAGCCGGTCTGCTCCGGGTAGCTCACGTGCCACACCTGAAGGAGAGGGGATGTTACAGTGCAAAATTCAAAATTTAAAACTCAGATTGCAATTCTAATTTAAAAATACAGGAGGGAGATCTGAACACGACCATTCACACGACCATTCACTGTTTGCAGGACGACCTACCATTGAGCAGCTTAACATCAAAGACCGATCAGGCCTATGACACACCTTATCCAAGCTCATACCATTCACACAACCATTCACACTTTGCTGAGAGACTTACCTCATGGTCGCAGCTGCCGTCGTCCCGCCCTCTTAGCAGTTTGAAATCAACTGCCATTCCAAACACATCCTCTGCCACCTGTTCCAGGATGCCAACCACCCAGGAGCCGAGTCCGGGACGCTTGGAGCGGTAATGTAACTCCACCGAGGTGCCAGTCACCTGAGAGCAGTTACATATTGGAGCAGTAATGTAACTCCACTGAGGTGCCAGTCACCTGAGAGCAGTTACATATTGGAGCGGTAATGTAACTCCACCGAGGTGCCAGTCACCTGAGAGCAGTTACATATTGGAGCAGTAATGTAACTCCACTGAGGTGCCAGTCACCTGAGAGCAGTTACATATTGGAGCAGTAATGTAACTCCACTGAGGTGCCAGTCACCTGAGAGCAGTTACGTATTGGAGCGGTAATGCCACACTGTCGGGGCCACTTTTGGATCCTCCGGCCTAGGCCTGGGCCAGCAAAGTAAATACCCTGCCCGGAGAAAGAACGGCGACTTCGCTGACCCCCTAGTCTTTTCCTGCAACAACAAGCCACCCATGTCTGCCAAAGCTGTGCAGCTGCGCCATAAGTCAAAAAGCATGCAACCAATTACGGTGCCTTCCTGGAAAAGCGGCTGAATCTGCCTTGAACTTACGGTGACTGAAACTCAGCTATGTAACTCAGCCCCACTGTAAGGATCGTGATCGGCACGTCACTGATGCCCGCCCACCTTCTCCAAAAGAAAGAAAGAAAGGGATTAGGCCCACCTTCTCCACCCTGAAGTCCGGCGGGACAAAAGCCGGCATGCCCATGCTGAGGTGAAGGTGGAGGTTGTTGAGCCCGCACAGGAAATCCACGAAGGTGCGGCCCTGACGCGATATGATGCTGCCATACCCTTTCTCGAAAGCATCCTGTACAACGTGGGGTTCACACTTCATTTTTTTGGAATTCCACACTTGGGGGTCACACACATTAATTAATTTAAATAATTAATTAACACACTGGAGAAAGGGACAGTGTACCCACGGGTGACGAGGAGGGTGGGAGGGAGGGGGTCATTTACGGGTCAGACTAATACCTGCCACAGAAGTGTGGAATTGACTTGACACACACAAAATATCTGGCAAGGAGGGTGGACGTTTCAATACAAACAAATATCAGGGCTATGCTGAAACATGGGACTGACATTTCAGTCATTTAGTCATCAAAGTGGTTTTTAAGTCATGAAGAAATTGCAGTGGTTTCCTGACTAAAAGGAAGACACAGAGGGCAGGGGCAGCGTCATCCTCACCGTGATAAAGTAGCGTCCGAATCCGCGACCAATGTCGGCTGGCGAGATGTTCACTAGCTCGCAGGTGGCCGCGATGAGCCTGCGAGCAGAGCTCATCAGTGTATATTTTACTGGCTAACGGTAACAGATCGGATGTGGCTTCTGCCCAGGCTGCGCTGTTTCCCTAACTCTCGCGCCTCCCATAGGGCGTAGCTTTATTTCTATATTTGTTTTAGTTGGTACTGGAACACCTTTCCTGGGCCGCCCCGCGGCAAAACCCGGACCGGTTCCCACCAAACCTGGACCGGCATCCAGGCGGTGGTCCAAGCAGCAGGGCTGGTCGCACCATGGGCTTGTGGCCGGGGGGCACAGTGTAGCTGAACTGTAGCTGGTAGTGGCATACCCCTCCCTAAAAAATCAGTGGTGTTCATTTGTCTGTTGTGCGAAATTGGGTACCATGTTTATACTTGTTTATATTCCACAAACAACCCCCTCCCCCCACCCACCCACACCCACCCACACCCCCACCCACACACCCACACACCATTCCCCGGCCTGCTGGTCCACTCATCCGTAGAGGATGTCTTATCTTGGTAGGGGCACGTTGACACCCAGAGCTCCGGAACCGGATAGTTTACAGATATTGGTGCAGATGCTTCCCATCCACATTTCATATATTCCGTAACAAAAACTCACCCACCCAACCACCCACCCACCAACCATGCCCCCACTCCGGCCGGTCCACTCACCCATTTCCTGGCCGGTCCACTCAACCCTCCCACCCCCCATTCCCTGGCCGGTCCACTCCCCCCCCACCCGCCATGCCCTGGCCGGTCCACTCACCCCCCACCCTCCATCCCCTGGCCGGTCCATTCACCCCCCACCCCCAATTCCCTTGCCTGTCCACTCACCCCCCACCCTCCATCCCCTGGCCGGTCCATTCACCCCCCACCCCCAATTCCCTTGCCTGTCCACTCACCCCCCCACCCCCCATTCCCTGGCCGGTCCACTCACCCCCCCCCATATTCCCTGGCCGGTCCACTCATCCCCCCCACCCACCCCCTATTCCCTGGTTGGTCCACTTACCCCCATCCCCCCACCCCCTATTCCCTGGCCGGTCCACTCACCACCCCCCACCCACCCCACCCCCCATTCCCCAGTCGATCCACTCACCCACCCACCCCTGATTCCCTGGCTGTTCCACTCACCCACCCACCCCTCATTCACCGGCCGGTCCACTCACCCGTACAGGATGTTATCGTGGTAGGGGCACGTTGACATCCAGGGCTCCGGAACCGGATAGGAAATCCCCGCGGCGCGCACGGCGGCGGCCCAGACCGGCTCGCCAAACGTCTTCCTCACAAAGCCCTCTACACAGGTGGGCAAGAGGGGAGGTAAATTCTGCAGCGGGAAGAGGGAGGGCAACCTTAAACATATACATGGTTTAGGGATTAAGATTTAGGGTTTAGGGTAAATAAACATATAGTGTACGGGTACGTATGTGATTCCGGCCACAAGCCGTGTTTTTTTGTCACCTCCGCTCCCCTGTAGGGCGTAGCTTTCTCCCTTCTCTCCTCATCGCCAACGTGCACGACGCACGGCACTCCAGTGGTGGGGCGGGGCGGGAGGGGGGTCGCTGGCGTTGGCCTACCTATGCCGCGCTGTTTCCTTAACCCTCTCGCCCCTGCGGGGCGTACTTTTCTTTCTTTCTTTCTTTCTAGCATTGTCTCCTCTTCTGATGCTTATGGCTGGAGTGGCGCTCCCGCAGGTTTGCCCCCTTGCTCGTATTTTATACCAAATTAACAAACCCCGTAGACAGCACACCAAGCTAATCCAGGCAGTACGCCACCCTCTTGGTCAGAAAACCACCCTTATGGACAGTACACCACAGTACCACAATCATTCAGGCTGTACACCGCCCTGATAGGTAGTTCGCCACACTTTCAGGCAGTCCGCCACACTCCCATGCTGCGCACCTCCCTTTTACGCAGTACACCACCCTGATAGGCAGTACACGCCCTGATAGGCAGTACACCTCTCCCTTGTTGGAAGTGCATGCCCTGATAGGCAGTACACCTCCCTTGTTGGAAGTGCATGTCCTGATAGGCAGTACACCTCCCTTCTTAGTGCCCTGATAGGCAGTATACGCCCTGATAGGCCGTACACCTCCCTTGTTGGAAGTACATGCCCTAATAGGCAGTACACACCCTAGTAGACAGTACACCTCCCTTGTTGGAAGTACATGCCCTGATAGGCAGTACACCTCCCTTATTGGAAGTGCATAACCTGATAGGCTGACAGGCAGTACACCACCCTGCACCCACCGAAGGGCTGCATGACGAGGCCGTGGACCTGAGAGGGGACAGAATGGAGGCGGGTGTGAGTCAGTGTTTTGTAAGTGGTTACTGGTTACCAGTATGCGTCGTAACGAAAGTGGCAAATAAACAATTCATTCGGCGAAGCCGCGGGTTAGTAGCGGGGGAAATTTCAATGCCTGCGGCGAGCTCTTCACGAAGGACTCCCTCTCAACTCCCTGCTTCTGGTAACCAACATTGATTCAGAATGTCACCAAAAACATGCCTGGAGTGCGTGGAAGCGCCATGGCAGTCGTGGGCTAAGCCGGAAGAGCGTGATGGATGGGGCCGGGAGGGATAGGCTGGTTTGGTCCGTGGGGTATTCGTGTAGGATTGCAGCAATGTGCAAGATGGTACAGTACAGCAACATATGGCACAGTACAGCAACATACGGCACGGTACAGCAACATACGGCACAGTACAGCAACATACGGCACGGTACAGCAACATACGGCACAGTACAGCAACATACGGCACGGTACAGCAACATACATGTTTGGGGACCATACACGTGCTTAGCTTTGCCGTAAGAGAAACAGCTGGGGTGAGGGAAGGCAAGATGTTTCCTGTTCCTGCTCGCCTTTTCTCAGCTGATGACGAGGGCCACCTGTGCATCCGGGCTGTTTTCGTGTTCGCGTCTCAGGTTTGTAGGGTTGGGCGGCCGGTTTCCCACTTTGGTAAGTCCAAGCAAAAGATGATATCCTTACAGTGCGGACTGAAAATCAATTTCGAAAACATATCTGGCACTGAGGATCAACCCCCCTCCATGCCTACAGGATTACCGGGGGCTTTTCCCCCGAGCCCCCATCGCCAAGTTGAGCGTATGGACAGCGGTATGGATATTGGAAGACGTATGGATATTTAAATTATCCATGGGTGTATGGATACAGCATAAGGGTATTGTACATCACTGATGCCTACAGGATTACCAGGGGGAAGGGTGGGGGGGCGCGGAGGCGACAAGTGCCAGCCGCATGGCAGCATCACCCATGATCCATGCAAACCCCCATGCATGGAACAGCTCGTCAGGAGGTACATCTTCCCCTGTATCTCATCATCTTACAAGAGATATGTCCAAGGGGGGAGGCCAACCCTAATCAAGCAAGGAACATATCATGGTATGGGGGTAAATGCCCTTGCATCACATCGATGGACAATGTATCTTTGGGGGTACATGCATGTATCACATCGTGTGCACTCGCCTGCGTACGAAACATTTATTCGATCAGGGGAGGTTAAGGTACTTTTTGCGAAATTGCTGAAACACGTTCGCCTCTGAGCCCATGAAGAGGTTTTGCGGCGGTGCTGATGGGGAAGCCAGTATGCCCGGGTGCATCGCCGCGAAATTCATAAACACCTGTCCACAATCACCCTAAACAAAAGCATGCCATGCTGTGGGATGCGCACCATTCTGCAGCGTCCTGTCTCTGCGAAGCCGTAGCAGCGGGGGGCAGGTGCACAGTCCAGGTGCCGCTGATGCCCCGGAGAGAGGTGTGCAGTGCCGAGATGGCGTTGGAAATAAGTGCAATTGGCTAGGCTGAATCAACAAAACAGACGTGCTACCAGAGTACGTATTACTTCGTCGTTGATATTCTGACGTGCGGCGACAGGGCGCACGGTTTCAGTGATCGAAAGGCTATAATGTGCAACCAGTGAGAGGTTCTAGAGAGACGTGAGCCTACTCCTCCTCTTCAGGAAGGATGACTGTGATACAGCCCGTTTCTGATAGACTACGGAACTCCTCTGTAGGACCTGTCGTACAGAAACGAGGTCTACGGAACTGCACCTGCACCTGCACCGTAAGACGTGGGGGCGAAGAGTGGCAGGCGCGCTTGCGGAAGCGTACGACGGGCCTGCCGCCCAGCGCTCAGCCAGTGACTCCGCGGCAAGTGTACACCCACGTTTCTGCAGGGGTACATCAGAAACGACATCTGCGAACTCTTCCGCAGACCATATGACCACCGGATATATCTTATCTCCGCTGTCACTGCACGTTTCCGACTGGACCCCGGTAAAAAGCGTGTACGAAGGTCTTCTGGTCTTCGGGAAAGTTCCGTGGTGGGTGTTCAACCCACACGGGGCCCAATTCCACTTGTCACCGGAACGCGGAAATGGCATGCCAGCTCACCCTCCCCAATTCCACTTGTCACCGGAATGGCACCGGAACGCCAGCGTGGCGCCAGCGTGGCGCTGCCGTACCCGTTAAGTGCCATATTTTGCATCGCTCCTATTTTGAGCAATGCAAAAATACTTCGCATCAACGCTCCGACAGCGTGGATAACTTCGTCCTCATCTTCAATTTTTCATCGTCGTCATCGTTCGTTCGTTCCGAATACTCCTTTTCGCCCGTTCCCGCTGCCATGGCCGACGCATATCCTTAACAGGGGCATCATTTGAATCTTTCCCGCGTAGAAGTTGGCACCGATCTGGCCAACCCGATGGCGAATTTCGACGCGTGCCCCCTAGCAGTCCCTCCGATCGCCTGGGCTATCGTTTAGCAGCGGCCTGCCATTTGCTACACCCAACTTCGACAGTGCCAGGGCATCCCTTGCTGCACGTACCTTGCAACTCGACATTTTGTCAAGCATGACTATCATGCTAAGCGAGACAAGTAGACAGAACACTCTAGATACACGAAGCGATGAGGCAAATGCCTGACAGGCTGTTCACTAGAGAGAGTCGGTCTCAGCCGTACCCGAACACGTTCCGGATACAAGTGGAATTGCGTTTCAAGTATTTTCATCCAGCGTGGCAGAAGCCTCGCCCAACCAGATAAACCGCCACCGGAACGCGTTCCGGTGAGCGCCCAAGTGGAATTGGGCCCACGGAACCATACACTGGAACGTGAGGCCTCGTAATCTTGCGTGGTTCAGGGTTTACTGCTGACCAAGGCCGAGGTGGCCCGCGGCCTTTCTGCAGTGCCACCCCATGACCCCCTGCCATGACTAGTATTGACTACCGCCCGACAAGTACCTGGTACATGGGAAGAAAAATTCGGCGATTAAAATTGGTAAATGAAAGCCTTTCGAAGGCCTACAAACACTCCTTTGGAGGTTCCGGGGAGGGGGGGAGGTCCCCGGAAAAACATGAGACGTACATCTCAGAAATGCGGGGTGGGGAGAAGTTAAGTTTTGAAGTCCATGCTGCTTGCCAGCATCTTCAGTGGGAACTAAGAAACATGCGGTGAAACCCTGTTAACCGGGCACTGCCGCACCACCCACTCTTCAACTCTTGCACCATGCATGAATGTATGCATGCATGCATGTCAGTAACGTTGAACCTCTGGGCCCCGCTCAAAGCTCGGCCGCGTGGGCGCCCAACTGTTCAGAAGGGAGTAAAGAAGGAACTAAAAGCAAGGTTGCAAGGAATGCATGTATGCGGCCTGCATTCCTTGCAACCTTGATACATTCGAACCAGCCAACCAGGTCGATGCTTGTGTGCTTAGTTGATGCGTATTTTGAGTACCGCTCCAGCAGACATGATGCCTACACAAAATGCACACAGCCCACAAACGAACGTCCCTCCATCTTTCACCCATGCATGCTATTTGCATGTCAATGACGTTACACCTCTGGGCCCTACTGAAATAAGGCCCGACCGCGTGGGCGCCTATCTAAAGAGTTGAGAGGAAAGATGGAAAGGAACACAGAAGGGGGCAGGACAAAAGAAAGTTCTTTCATGTAATTTGCATTACGGTATGTATCCAGACTTCGGAATGCTGAATGGCTTGTTGGTTTCGATGCGACAGATACCGTACTGACACATCATTGGGCGCAAAGTCTGGGTGAGAGCTAGCTGTGGCGTAGCCAGAGGTGAGGGATTGACTGGCATCTTGAGCTCTAACTTCTTAGTATGCTCTTGCTGGAGCTGGAGATGGGATCAGCCGATCCCACACTACGTCAGACAGCGACTGACGTACAGCCGCTGCATGTCAGAGAGGTGCTAGTGTCACGACGTATGGGTGCACCGCACGCATAAGTGGCTTGTACATTCTTTTTGGTTTCGGATCCAGTCTGTTTTGTGGTACTTAGAGAATGCCTGGCTCGCTCCAGGCATTCTTCTCTTCTTACTCAAGTAAACACGAAGTTGAATCACCCTGTTGTTCATCGGTTCTGGGACTAATTATCCACCTGTGATATTTCGGTCCCTTATCAAGGCCAGGAAACTACACTGATCGGAGATCTCTAGTTAACTCTACACTGATCCTTTCGCTCTAAGCCCACCTCATCCAGTATCAGGACCTGGCAGCTACACTGTGAGAATATATCTAGTTATCGGTTGATCTTCCTCATCAAGAGTCGTTCATTCAGCTCTGCATTCTTCTTCACTTCGGGCTGTTTCGTCCACAAGTCCGATCCACTCAGACCGCCTCAACCTGGCAACTGTCGACCTCAGTGCATCAGTCTCCTCAAGGGTCGACTTCAATTCGTAACTTCTGTCAACAGTAAGGGAAGAATCATCAAAGGTTAGTGGAGTAACCCGAGGATTAAGTCGAGGATAATCAGGTACCAGCCAGATTATCGGTCTTGCACAGCAGGTTACCCTTGGTAAAGGGCTCCTAGCACTCCGTGACACTAGCGCTAGTTGATGCAGCATACGAGCGGGCGCAGCTGGATGCAGCTGGCAGAGGGGACCCCAGAGATTCTGCCACTGAACACAGGTCTGCGGCCGCCTATCGCACCTGGTTTCAGTCTACGGCGGGGCCGCACCAGCCAAAGGGAGTGTGCTTGTGTGCGCACAAACTTAAGGCTGCAGCTCAGCGCCGTCAGCACGGCTGACACTAGAGGTCGGCGCAGTGGTCAGCAACGTGACGGAGGGTGCAGCCAACGGTGTTGGATAAGGGGAGATGGCGAGTATGTGGAGGATGCGCTGCATGCCTCCAGTGCCCTAGCGTGAAGGAGAGGCTTAGGGATACAGGATGGGCAGGCCCTCCGGAGGGCGCCAAAGACTTTCAATAGTTGTACCAGGACAGGCTTGGATGGAGGCTCTTACTTTTGTTGAGGACGTTGTACGCCTTGTTGAGGCCTAGATTTGTTGCTTTTCTTTGCCTTCTTGGGGAATAGGCTTGAGAGGGGCAAAGATACTTCGGGCTGCCTTTTCCTTTTGGGGGGGGGCGGGGTATTTCTTTCTCCTTTGTGCTCTTCTCCTTCTTTCCCTCTTACCTTCAGGTTCTTTTCTTCCAATGGGACAGTTGGGCGCCCATGCGGCCGAGCCTTTTTAAGCAAGGCCCAGAGGTGTAATGTCATTGACTTCTTAGTATGAGGAAAGCTTTTCCCCCTTCTTCCAAACCTTCGGTGGGGCCTGGATCCATCCCAGGCGCACCGCATCCCCCCTGTTTGGTGGATGGGTCGGACCCCTAGGAGTTGACAGGCCCCTCAAGCTTGAACACTTAAGTCATCAAAATCTCAAGCTCAGTTTTGCGGCGAGGCCTCAACCTGGTTAAAGCAACCAGAGATTGTTTCTGCAGTACAGCCTGATTTCAGAAGCATGGTCCGTACCTGATCTGGACATCCAGGGGCTGGCGATCATAATTGCATGATCTCAATTTTATTACAGTTTAAAAGCTGCATGGGGAAGGCACATGAAAACTGTACCCGCAAAATAAGACTGCGAATGCGACTGAGCAGTAGGTACATATTATCCAAACTGGTACATACCGTATTGCGTAAAAGATTTGCAAAATTACTCCCCCGCATATGGCCAGCAGCCTCCAAGTGTGTGGCTTTGAAACAATGCCCATACGCAGCCCTTGCATTCAAAAAAAACAAGTTACGAAAGATGGCCATCTTTAGAGTAGCAACCAGCATCCCTGCTTCATTCAGACTGACGCAATCATATATTTAAGCAAACACAACATATGTAAATGCACAGAATGTCTCTCAACTTTCCTTCCATCAACACCAGACAATTGGGCACCACCCAACGCTGCTGTTGAGCCTTTTTGAGCAGGGCCCAAAGGTGTAATGTTATAGACACGAGGTACATATAATCACGCCAAGGGCAATGGGAACAAGAGCCTGCTATTTCTGCCAGGGCCTCTACCATAAGCTGCAAAAGAAACATACACTTCTCCCTTGCTGCAGATTTTTTTTTTACTTCTCCCCTGCTGGCCGCTGGCTCTTGCCTTTGGAAGCATACATGATACAAAGATAAAATCTGAAACAATACCCCTGACCTCCTCTCTAGCATCATCACCCAGGACGAAACCCCCTAAACTGGATTTGAAACAGCGGTTGCAACATTCCAAACAGCGGTTGCACATTTGAAACAGCTGTGTCTATAACTCTGGTGAAACTCAGCCAATAAATCTTCCCCACGCGTCTAACAGACACCACAAACTCCAGGACCGTTTTTGAATTCGGTCGTGCTCATCCCTGTGCATTCAAGATGCGCTTCATACCCCATAAAAGGCCTCCGAAACGGGATTTGGCCTGTCGTCCCGCTGGCTGCTGGCCACTGGCTGCTGGCCCAGCGACACCGACAGCCAAGCCGGACCCGGCTCCAACATTGGGATCCTGGTGCTGCCCAGAGGACGCCGACCCCGGGGGGAGTGCTGACGGCAGCGGCGCGGCGGGCCGGCCCGCGGCTGCTGCGGCGCCTACCGCTGTCGCCTTGTTTGCTGCGGCCATGGTGGCACAGAAAAAGGCCGCGTCCCATGACGCCAGGCCCTTGAATGTTAGGCGGTCGCTGCTGCTGCTGCTACCGGGGGATACGCTTGAGGACCCTGGTGACAAGGAAGCCGAGCACACGATCAGAAAACAAAGAGAGAGACGGGCCGGGAAGTTGGGATCTGCGGTACGGTTCTTCTCTCTAGGATGCATATGTGATATGTGGTATGGAATGACAGGTCATAAGTCATGAGGGTTGAGCGCGAACCCTATATCCATAAGAAACAAAGGGCAGGGGGGGTGGCCAGAGTGGGAAATCCCGGAAAATCCTTTGGGGGGAGAGATCCGCTACAGAGGACATATTTACGGCTCTCATGTTGCGCCAAAACATCCGTTCTGAGCCAGCTCTAGTCAAAGCATGGGATTTGGGTTCCACCCACCTGCTCCAGATCTCGATGATGCATCTCCCGGGGTTTCAAAGTCGTTGGCGAAGAGCTTGCCCGGAGGGATGCATTCAAAGTTGATGTCCAGTTCCTGTAGAAGCGCGAGTGCGAGAGCGCGTAGCGTGAGAATGGCTGAATCAAAAGGCTTAAAAGGGAATACAGGGAAAGCATTGCCGCACCCCCTCCCCTGCCCCCCTCCGGCCCCTGCTGGTTTTATCACAGCAGCCCAAAAATCTTCATAACTCAATAGCCCCTAAGCTTTACCACAGCTGTCATTCATCAGGCATTCCCCAAGGCCTTTTCAAGCCATACACATTGAGGCTGGTCAGGTAAAGCACTCGGCAGGCACTCACCACATCGTCAGCCAGACCGAGGATCTGTCTGACTTTAGCCACAAAGAGCTGCCTGCCTTCATCTCCCGGATGAAGCTGCGTAAGCAGCGGGCATGGAGATTAAATACAATCGTCAATACACACACAGGAGGAGCATGCATGAAGACATGTAGACACTTTAATACACACACCCAGGAGCCGAATGCATGAAGACACGTACATCAATTCAGACACAGGAGCAGCAGGCATGAACTCTCGTATGTCAAATCGTCAATACGCACGCAGAGGCAAGACGCATGAAGACAGAAACAAACACACACGCCCCGGCTTGTGTGGACCTAGGGGGCCTCTACACACACCAGGCCTCCATCGCTACCACTCGTGCATGTGGATGAAGCAGGCTATAAGGAAAGCAGGATCGGGTGAAATCCCCCCCGGTGTGGCGCTTGCGCTGCACTTCCCACACTTGAATACACTTGTGTCACACTTCTGACAACGCACCTCAACTGCATAGACTTTCCCCTCATGGTGCACGCTGGCCACCGCTGTCGCCGTGGGTTTCGGCAGGCCCTGGCTCAGGGCGTATCGATAGTCTGGTAGCTGAGTCATGCAAAAGCGACACTGTTTTTCCTCCCTGCGAGACAGGGTGTGCATCATGGGCATTTGTCAGAGGATGCGGCAGGGGCAGGGAGTCAGAGGACACAGCAGGGGTGGGTGGTCAGGCACTGATGCTGGGGCGGATGGTCAGAGGATGTGTCAGGGTGGGTGCCTGGGTGGTCTAAGAAACTCTTCTATGTATGGACAACTAAAGGCAAGCCAAGGGGCAGCACGGGTCAGTGCACTTTTTACGTTTCCTTTGGAATGTATCAGACTTGGGCCACCCCTGCCACTCACATCTTGCCGGCCTGCTGCAGGCACCACCTCGCCCAACACGCCTCGTGCGCGTGCCGTCCAGGGCAGCGGCACAGGTTGGCAAGCGGCTGCTGGTCGCTGGCCTTGCCGAGGCAGATCCAGCAGCACGGAGCGTCCTCCTCCTTCTTGGTGCAATCGTTATCCTGGCCAGACAGCTCCTCAGCTATGGCAGGGGCAGCAGCAGCCGGAGATGAAAAGCTGGCTTGTTTGGATGGCCTGCAGGGGAGGGAGCTGCCAGGAAGAACTCTCCAGTTACTGTCCGCTCCTTCGCCGCCGTGGACGCCGCTGTCAGGGCTGTTGCCATTAGACTTGCCACTGCCGCTGCCACATGTGGAAGTGGCTCCGGTACAGTTTCCATCAGAGACTGCAGCCGGAGGCGCCTGCAGTGCCGGCGGCAGGCCCTCATCGACGATCGCCCCCAGGTCCCGGGCCACGTAGCGGAGCAGCTCGCTCTCAAAGCCAAGATCGAGGCGCCGATCCTGCTCCTGGGATACTTTGGCGTCATGTGACAGGCCGCTGCAGGTCCGCCCACGGGCCCGCAGGTAGGAGGCGCGCCGGTCCTCACTGTGTCTTGCTGCCTGCGGAGCCGTTACAGCCTCCACTAGCGGCCGCCAGCTGCTGTCAGAGAGAGCGTGTGCCAGGGAGTCTGCGGCAGCGGCGACGGCGCCCAGGTTGCGCGCGAGTTGGGAGAGGATACCATCGTCGTCGTTAAAGTCGCAGTCCGACCATCCTTCGTCCTGATGGCCGCTGTCGTAGCTGTCGTCGTCGGCGGCGTCAGGGGCATCCCACCTTGACTTGATGGCGAGAAGGGCCAGCGGTGGCAGCTGGCGCTTCCTCAGCTGTTGCGAACTGCCGGCAGTCAAGCAGGGACGTTGCGAGGTGATGACAGGGTTGTCTGGTGGAGGAGGAGTCTTTGGGGAGGGTGGGAAGGAGGAGGAGGTGGAGAAGAAGAGGGAGGCTGACGTGGTTTGAGAATCGACGACGGCAGGAGCGGTCGCTGATCGCAGCGTCCTCATCATCGTCAGTGACACCCGGAGCGAGCGGGTGAGCGCGCAAGTAGCTGGTTATAACGAGCGAGGCAGCAGCTGTCGAGAAATGAACGACTGCGTCCGATAGGCTACCTTGTTTTTTAATTTGAAGCAAGATGAATAAGATTGTGGGAAGGAGGCAAGGCGGGATCAATGAAGGTCCATCCGCTGTTGCCGGATGTCACGTCGTGACAACAGCAAAAAACAGACAGTGTCGGTCACGTCCTGATCGTACCTGCCGGAAGGTGCGCGACCTAACAAGGGCGAACAGCCAGCAGGAGGCAGGGGTCACGCCCCTCGGTCACGTCCTGATGCTAGAAGTGACTGACGCCGTCCCGTCACACCCTGCAAGCCGCGAAATAAAAAAAACGACGCCGTCCCTGAAGTACGTTAATAACTCAACAGTCGCTCGAACGCTCAAACGGTAGTAACGACAAAACAAACTTTCATTGGGCGCACACTTGCATCCGTCCGCTCCAGCGACAGCATTCGACAGCAGCCTCTTTTTTGAAACTTTTCCCGCCCACGGTCTAACTAACCGCGAGTCCACAGCGGCCGGTCCCAAGAGCCATCTGCCGAAGCAAAAACAACAAGAAAAAGCCCGGGCGTACGCGTTTGAGGCCCTGCCCAATCGTTCATTTCAACTTAATAAGGCCCAGCAGGTACCGCACCAGCTAACATGCTGGACATGCAGAGGGTCGGTAGCCGCAGCCTCGACGGCTCCTCCTTATCCCTACCATCAGTCTCATCAGCTGGGGATCCTCGCGCCTCAGTCAGCTTTCGGGCTGTCAGTGATGGCGGGCAGCAGGAAGCTAGCAGGAGCGGTCGCAACAGCGCTGGTGCCATCGAGCCATGCCTGCAAACCAAGGCAGCGACAGACAGGTTGAAAATGGTGAGCAACAAACATCAGGTTTGCAGCACTAGCAGGCTGTCTTGCTGGCTAAAAGGTGTTGTTGGCCTGGGTCTAGCGGGCTGTCTTGCTGAATAAGGGGGGGGCATGGCTTATGCTGCTGTCGGTATTTTGACATTTCGGAAGCCTGCTTTGATAAGCTGATCCACACTTTTCCTGGTGGATCGAGATTGCCTGCGGACAGGCCTACCCCATCACAAAATGAAGGAACGCTGTTTTTACATGCATACCATACTCAACCCTGAACCCTCACCCCGGTGCTTAATAATCGCCAAACCCTTCATTCTGGTGTAGGAGCTCTGTTCTCACATCCACAACTTGATGTCTTTGAACGAGGTATCGGGGCAACAGCGCTCGGCTTGCAGAGCCCTTCAGACCCTTGCAACAGAGGATAATCCCGGCTGCCAGGTAAGACGGGAATTGACATAACAGCTAAGACCTGCATGGGCTAGAGGCTTGAGAAAACAGTGCGGCATGGGCAAGGTAGCACGATATAGTCCTTGGGGCCATTATATCATATCATATCAGCAATATGATATGATAGAGTAAAATATGATATGATATGGTGTCAACTTCTCCATGCATGGGCATGGGAATGGTGAATTGGTATTGAGTTGGGATAAGGTTTTTTCTGCCATGCCAACCGTTATACGCCAGAATGGGCCTACTAGTTGCAAGATTTTGCGATACATCAAGCAGTTACCATGAAATATGTGGATGCATGGACGCATGGTGACCCTTAGGCCGTAGGGTTCAGTGGGACCGCTCGCATGCTCCATGTTGCCATGTCAGTATGTATGTGAATGGGGTCAAGGGTAGTGAACCTGCCGAATGCATGGGCTTGTCCTTTGTAAATTCTGCAGTTTTTAGGCTATATTCATTTTTTGACTGCAAAATATGATAAGGTCAAAACACCATATCATATCATATTCAAATCATATCATATCATATCCATATCGTGCTACCTTGGGCATGGGCCACAGTTTTCTAAACAACCGACCCTCGCTTTCACAGACGAGGTGCTTTGTAGATACGCTGACATCGCTCCGACTTCTCCTGATTTCCACATCCCTTTCAACAACACTGAACTGTCATATACTGCCGCATCCCTTCCATGACTCTTACACCCCCATTCGCGCAACCCTTTCAAAAATCCTCCAACCTCATTCCTGGAACCCAACCATGAACCTGAAACCTAAAACTAAAAACTGTCATTTCCGCACCGCAGGCAAGCAGGCACTTGCCCGACGTTGACGCGATCCTCCCGTTCATCCGTCTGCTGGAGTGCGGATCCCCCGCCGTGCAGGAGCATGCAGCCGGCGCCCTGGCCAGCCTCTCCGGCATTGTGGGCCCCGGCGGCGCCAGCGCCCAGATCCAGGCCGCGGCCAACGGCGCCATCCCCGCGCTTGTCTATCTTCTCAGCTCAACTTCCCGACCAGTGGTGGAGCAGGCAGCGGGCGCACTGGCCAGCCTTGCGCGGGATGCCATGAGCCACGACGTGATGGCCGCCTCAGGCGCGGTCGCGCGCCTCGCGCAGCAGCTGCTGCCGGCAGCTACCCCGGTGGGCAAGACGTCGTCGTATGTTGCGGAGCAGGCGGCCCGCATGCTGTACCTGATGACCAGCAGCGCGCGACCGGGCATGCTGGACAGGATCGCGGCGGCCGGGGCCATCTCTCCGCTGGTGCAGTTCCTGTCCCTGCCCACGTCCAGCCATGCGCCCTCAGCCAGGGAGTTTGCGACCGGAGCGCTGGCCAGCATGACCGCGAGTGCCGGCGCCAAGGCAAAAGTGGTCGCGGCCGGCGGTGTGCCTCCGCTGGTCAAGATGATGCAATCGAAATCAGAAAAAATCCAGGCGTTGGCCGTGTTTGCGGTGCGCAACATCGCCAAGGAAGCAAAGAACGTGGCGAGGCTGGCCGAGGCGGGAGCTATCTTCCACTTGGCGAGGCTGATCGAGTCGCCCTCGCCCGAGATCAAGAGGCATGCGGTGTGGGCGCTGGCGCACGTGACCGGCAGCGCAGAGAATCAGGTCAAGGCCGCGGCCGCCGGCGCCGTGCCGCCACTGGTGGCGCTGTTGGGCGCTGGAGCTTGGGATCCTGAGGTGCAGCACGCGGCGGCGTGGGCGGTCGGAAACCTGTCGAAGAACCCTGCGGTCAAGGTCCAGCTCGTGGCATTGGGCGCTCAGCTGAGCTTGGCGCCTGGCATTGCAGGGTTCTGATTTAAATGATGAGTGCGGGCTCTAAGAGCATGGGCAGATGTTGTGAATGTGTGACAAGAGCGACCGCACAAAAATGCTTTTTGCAAGGTTTAGCTCGTGGTGTAGATGCCGTGAAAGGATTTCATGATGGCATTTGTCTGATGTGGCGAGTACGGCTGGTTGCAGGCATGGATTTCATGAGGGTATTTATTTGTTGGTTGGTTGTTAATTTCAAGTTACTAGCAACATTATCTTTCCCTTATGTAGTGATATCTTGGGACAACAAATATGGTTTCCCAATCATGTTCAGTCGTAACCTTGTTTGCTGACGACGGTGGGGGACATGTTATCCACTTGTTAACTTGCCTCTGTGATTTGCCACAGCCATCATGGTCACCAAATCCCTTTTAGGTCGAAAGTCTTGGGATGTCGGAGCATAAGGTGCCAGACCAGGGCCTTTTAACAACAGCCCGAGCCAGCAGAGTAACTCTGCGACAACAACGTATTAAACATCCCTTTTCGGTCGAAGATCCTTGAATGCTCTTGCGAGCATCAGGTGCCAGACCAATAAAGATCTTGCGAGCATCAGGTGCCAGACCAATTAAGATCTTGCGAGCATCAGGTGCCAGACCAATTAAGATCTTGCGAGCATCAGGTGCCAGACCAATTAAGATCTTGCGAGCATCAGGTGCCAGACCAATTAAGATCTTTCGTCGCCAGCCCTAAGCGGGAAGTACTCTGCAAATAATACTCCTTGAATGCGCTTGCGGGCCAGGTGCCAGACCAAGGCCTTTTAGTAGCAGCAGCCTGAGGCGGCAGCTACTCTGCAGCGCCAAACACCTCTTGGTAGAAGGTCCTTGAATGCTCTTGCCAGCATCAGGTGCCAGACCAAGGTCTTAAAACGCCAGCCCGAGGTGGCCGCTACTCTGCAAAAAAACAATCTCTAAGAGCATGGTCGGAGATCCTAAAAGTTCCAACGAGCATTGCCGTAGTTAAAAAAAAATATATATATATATATATATATACACCCTGAGGCGTGGATTAAGGAAGGCACCCAGTTACTTAGCATCAGGCCTAGGGCGACAGCTACACTGCAATTAAATTCTAGCAGCTGAGCCAGAATGAGGGAGGGCAAACTTAGTTAGGATACCTGCAGAGCAATGATCTTTTACCCTGCTGCAAGAAATAGACTAGATACCAATAGTGCATATCTTGTCATGAAATCAAACTTACGTTTGCACAGCCAGATCGATGGCAGAAGGATCGTAACCAATGCGTGATATATGTACTGCATACATACGCACCTGATCATCATCAGGTGCCATTCACTGGCTGAGACGATGGCGACGCTGCCGGTCCGAGGTTGCCTACAGGTCCGCCGCCATTTAGATAGGGCCTCTCCGCCCTCTTGAGAGTCCATCATGGCTGTGCAGCAGGGTTGGAAGGGGCATATATGGGCATATACCCCGTCCTTACTGCCGTTGGCGTGATCGAGCTACAACACCCTCAGACCGGCAGCGTCTCCCACGTTTCAGCCACAGAATTTCACTTGATGACCAGCTGCGTGTGCAGTACATATATCACGCACTGGTTACGATCCTTCTGCCCTTGATCTGCCTGTGCGATCGGAAGTTTGATTTCATTTCAAGTTATGTCAGATCCCCTATGCAAGAACATGTTTCTTAAAGCAAGGAAAAAAGGCCATTGCCCAACATGTATCTTCCCACATCTTAGATGCTTGGATTCAATTTAATTGCTGAGTAGCTGTCGCCCTAGGCCTGGCGTTCAACAGCCCAGACATGGCATCTAATGACCCAAATGCTCGCAGGAACTGTTGCCCTGACATTAAAAGGTAGGTAGGGTTGGCATTCTAGAGACTTTTTACATTGACGTTCTAGAGGTTTGTATTCATATCCAACCGATCACCCACACAAAGCATGCAGGCAGACGACGGCATGCACTCCGCACTTCGTCAAGCAGTCGCGCGCCGTAATTCGAAATTTAGCACGGGTTATGGAGCAGCCCTTATCGGTTAGCAGTTTACAAAACTTCGGTCTCGGTCAGGTCTGGGATAATTACCTCCACCTGCGGCCTAGGTGATTATTTATTTATCAGATTGTTTATCCCCAGCCCTGACCACCTTACCTCGACCTCTGCATTATAAACCGCTAGCCGATTTGGGCAGTCCATCACCCTTCACGTTAGTCAAGTCATAACAAAAGAAAAGAAAATAATATTTGCCTTAAGATCAGGATCTCCATGCGACGTTTCATATAAGGGCCTGGCTTGCTGTGCCAGACCAGGGGGAGCCACAGCCACTGCTGTTAGCAGAGGCGGGGTACCGTAGTCACGGACGTATTTCGTTGTTTTGATCGTTGTTCAAGGAGCACCGAAATCAACTGTGAAAATGTTTCTGACTGGAATTTTTCATGGTATGGGGCAACGAATCAAACAAATCGCTAAAACAACGACTTCGTAAGCAACAACGAAATTCGAAAACAACAAAACACGTCCGTGACTACAGTACTACTAGGGACACATCCAGCATGTCTTAATTCGTCCAGGAGGCTTAGATATATTAAGCAGATGTTAACCGCTTGCTTACATACGCTGCACAAGTGCACATATCTGCATTATGTGAAGTGATCTCTGTGCGCCCTGATCCTCGCTTCGCTCTCGTTTGACGATTTTGAATCTTGCTGCCTCGCCGGGATCAGCCGAGTTCTTTATTAGCCTCTGCCTCCATACTCAAGTTATTATCGAATATAAATCAAGGCGATCCTGATGCGCATAAGCTTCCAGTGCCTGCTCCCCGACAGCCTGACTGGTTGTTTACCAGTTGTTCAGCACTTCAGCCACACCTCCGCAGCTCAATACTTTACCTTCGAGCCTCAACTGATTGACCTCTAGGACAGGGCTAGGAAAGAGCTATTTGAAATATGAAGAAGGTGCCAGGTTTCTCCCAATGTGTCCTTGGCCCGCGGGTCAAGTCAACGGGGACAGACAGACAGAATGACTGACAAACACCCGACTGAGACCAGTCAATGACATTACACCTCTGGGCCCTGCACAAAAAGGCTCGGCCGCGTGGGCGCCCAACTGTCCCGTTGGAAGAAAAGAAACCAGTGTCCAGTCATCTCGTACTAGAATAAGTCATTCTCATCAGAGTCGAAATGCTCTCCTGGCTAATGGGCTTCCAAGACCATGCATGCTCAGAGACCGCGCCAATAGGAAACAAAGCTGCAGTGTAGCTAGGCTCCGGCTGCATTGACCTCAATGCGCCGACCATGTCCTGCACGGCCGAATATGGCGCGATGCCCGGCTGCTGCCCCTGCCGCCCTGCGCGGCCGGTGCCCTCGAATGCGCTACTGGCGCTGCTAAGGCCAGTGTAGCCAGTTGGCAGTGCAAATGAGCGGCCGGGTGGCGCCAGGCCGTCAGCAGCCGGAGCATTGCCAGATCCAACTAAGCGGGGCAGCAGGGCAGACGATGCATTAGGCGGGTCCACGGAAAGGTCTACAGCCGTCAGCAGAGACCCCGGTGACAGATTCTGGTGTGCCTGTCGTCCCGCTGGCGCCGCCGCCGATGATGTTATCAACGCAGCGTTTGGGTGGCTGGAGTAAACGCCGCCGATGTCTGCCTCCGCTCTGGGCGGAGCGTGTTGGGCTGATGTTGAGATTGAGGGAAGGAGGCGGCAGCCTGCTGCGTTTCTGGGGGGGTCATGATGCGCTCCTGCTGCCCTGCTGACGAAGCTTCCCCGCACCTCCTGCCCCCCTGGCGGCGTGGCAGCGTTGCTGAATCCCCAACCTTCGCCGATGCTGGCGGCCGCAACGTTGCCAGGGGTACTCCTGGTGCCCGCGCGACCGGCCGCGCGGGCTATCAGCATGTCGTTGTCGTTGTTTTTGTTGCCCGCATCTTGACCGCGCGAGAGCCACCGGGATGAATGTGTCCGGGTAGGTA
Organism: Limnomonas spitsbergensis; assembly: GCA_037349105.1. Classification (NCBI taxonomy): domain Eukaryota; kingdom Viridiplantae; phylum Chlorophyta; class Chlorophyceae; order Chlamydomonadales; genus Limnomonas; species Limnomonas spitsbergensis. The sequence goes on along the minus strand of JAYJMM010000092.1, from coordinate 1,826,207 downwards.
GGCTGCTGCTGCTGCCACGGCTGGGGTTCGTCTGGCTGCCACCGCCGCAGCTCTCCGGTACCGTTGGAGAGAAGCAAAGACTGCACTGCAATACCTGCCTGCAAGCATTATGAGCATGAGCAGCACGTCAGCATTAGGCCGGTCAAGGTTTAGTCCCGATGCGCCGAGGGGTTACCGCCCAGAGGGCCCCCCAAAGAGGTCTGGCAGGTGCAAAATAAACAGCTGGCTGGAATCAGGCCCGGAGTGTTCTCACCCCTGGAATCGGTATCATGCTTTGCACATTTTCAAACAGAAAAACTGATTAAACGCCAAAAACTGGAATGTTTCAAGACTCCTCTTTTGCTTTGGGGCTATTTCTATGGTTTTCAGTGTTAAAGTGCTGCCGCTGGACCTCCTCTGGAACTTACGTTGCGCCTTCTGGACCTCCCGATGCCCCCAGCGTCCACCTCAGTGGAAGATTCTTCCAACATTTTTCATGCGCCAGGCTCATGCGACAGCGACACCTGACGGTAAGGGTTTGCCATGTTAAGTATATATATATATTGGGGGGGGGATTGGAGGACGGGAACATATAAATACTGGCGATGAAAACAATACAACTAAAGAACTATATATTTAAATACCACAAACCCTAAACCCTAAACCAGGGGTCTACAATAGGGTCTGGGAACTGACCGGTTTCGCCGGGCACTTTTTTTCCTCTCCGTTTTCTTTTTCCGAGCCGGAGTCATCTTATTTTTTGTCCGGTTTTCCGCAAAAGTGTGAAAGTGTGAATCCCCGCCCGCTCATAAGAAACTGTTTGATCTTCACTCGTCTTAAATTACACTCCTAGAAACAATCCTACACACACACAACTACAGTCTCTCCTCATTGGTAAACAAAAAGTCCAGTGTTCATTCATGTTCAATCATGCGCCCTGGAGCTGGCGGAAGAGGTAGGGAATCAAGGGCGTATATCTCGGCGTATATCAGGTACGCCCTTTAAGGTGCCGTCAGCCTGAGGGAAGATCGCCAACGTGACGGGAGAGGCGGCTGTTTTGGCTGGGGCTGTTTCGGTGAGGTCGATCTCAACCTCGACTTCGCGACGTTGCTCCTCGACTTCGAGACGTGGCTCCTTCGCTTTGTCTAACGACCACATGCCGAAGTTAAACAGTATGTGTAAGGGAATAAAACTGGAACAGCCAGGGAGAATAGGAGTCAGATGAGAGTTTGTGGGCCCCCAGCCCCAAACACCACAGCCGGAGAATATTCAGACCTCCCCCGTTTTCTCCGGCTTTGCCGGAACCCCTCTCTCGCTTTCCCCAGGCTTTTTCTTCTTATGTACAAATCTGTCCGGGAACCTAAATTCACCGGCCCTGAATTGGCAATTGGGAACCAATTGCCGGCCCTGAATTGGCAATTGGGAACCAATTGCCGGCCCTGAATTGCAATTGGGAACCAATTGCCGGCCCTGAATTGGGATCCGGCCGGTTTGTAGACCCCTGCCCTAAACTACATTTTTTTAGTTTTTTACTTTTTTTACAGGTAGCTTGAAAATCTAAGGGGCCAAGGTATGAAGGACAAGCATTTCATGTTCTGGCCTGCTTAGAGCTGGCCGTCTCTTTCTAGTTATTTAAACAGAGTTTGAGCAACCACCATCTGCCAGGCCCTTTGGTTGGTTGCGTTAGCTTTGTAACGAGTTATGTGAGTCAGGACAGCACCCACCCGCTCCTAAGCATGTCCTTGGCGCTCTGCCCTTCCACGCTGAGGCAGATCCAGCAGCGACGTTCTTCGTCCATGTCCCGGCACTTCACTCCGGCGCGGCGCCTGATGCTCCTGTCGTCAGGGCGAGGAGCAGCGACACCGTTCTTGCTCTGAGTAGGCAAGCGTGACAGCCGCCTGGACGAGCTAGTTTGAGACGAATAAGCTACCAGGCCTTGCGGCGGCGGCAGTGGCGGCGGCGTAGGTGATGGCAGCTGCTGGTCATGTTGCGAGTGGTACAAGTCCGAGATTAGGCCCTGTTTAAGGGCCTGCTTTTCGTCGCGTCTTTTTTGTAGCTGCAGCATGGCTGCCTGCTTTGTGCGTTCGAGCCCTGCTGCTGTTGACGATGGTATTTGTGCTGCTGCTCCTGCTGTTCCTGCTGGGGCCCGGGCTGCTGCTGCTGATGGAGCCCGGGCAGCAGCTGGTGGCGCTGATGGCAATGACAGAGCCCCAGCAGCTCCTGATGACGGCGGTGATGATCGACCTGTCCTTGCCGCTGATTCTGCCGCCGCTCCTGCGGCTGCATCGCTTGCCCAGGCCAGGGCTACAAATGTGGGCCCTGCTGCTGCTGATACTGCTTCCAAGTCACAGTCGGAGGTGCCATGAAGCATGGTCTCTTTCGGCGTAGACATCATGCTGTGATTAGATATGAAAGCTTTTATTCGGCAGGCGAGCTACAGTCTGTATGCCCTTGCTCCGTCTGTTAAGGCGTCGTCGAGCAAGTGAACACCGACTCACAGAGTACATACCACATCAGTGTCAATCAAGAGCGATGTCGGGGCTTCTGCTAGCTGTCGCATCACGACATGAGAGTCTCGCATCACGACATCATAGTCGTGCCTGTCACGTCGTGACGGGGAGATCCGGTACATGATGTGTCGGGATCGTCGAGTTACGATCGCCTAATAAGTTCACACTCGACATCTTCGTGTCTCCAAATCACGCCATTGAAGTCTAGATCTGTCGCTCTTCATCTATTCATTCAAATCTTCTTCGGCACCCTCCAGCAAGAGAGAAAGCGCCGATTCAGCGAGGACTTGCGCAAGTCAATAACGTTACACCTCTGGGCCCACTCAAAGCTCGGCCGCGTGCGTGGGCGCCCAACTGTTCGGAGGACTTGCGCAAGTGCGCCACACTCAAGCCCCGCTTTCTGCACTAGGCTGGTTTCTATAACCTGTATTACCGGTATTCAAGTAATTAATCAATTACGGCGCGGATGCGGCTTCGGCCCAGGCTGCGCTGCTTCCTTAACCCTCACGCCCCCACGGGGCGTAGCTTTTTTTCTTTTTTTCTTTCTTACCGGTATACACTTCGATTCAAGCCATGCACGGTGCCTTACTTCCTACCCGTGTGCCCCGCCTACCACTGCAACCTGTCCTTCTCGAATCAGACACGACAGCCCGTGTGGCAGTTGCTCCAGCAAGCGACTGATGTTCATGCTGGGGCGCATCACTAGCATCACCCCCCCCTCTAAGAGGCTAGTCAGTCAGGGGTCATCACTGTTGAACCTCCAGGAGTCATAGAAAAATAACCTGCCAGGGGTCATCAATGATCAATCTGCTCTCTAGCCTCCAGGGGTCGGTTATCTCATTAAACTCAAGCAGGTCGCAGGGCGACCACCTCTGAGTCTCAGAGTCTGAGACGATGGGGAACATTACCTTTCAGGGACCTGCGCCCTACACCCTTGTGACCATGATGGGCCCGTAAACTGGGGAACAAGCTGGAATAGCTGAAATCAGAAAAGGACCTCAACTACAACCCCTGGGTGTTCAGCTACACAACCTGGATGCTCAGCTAAATTACCTCATCAACATGTTTTCAATGCGAAAAGGTGTGCCTCTGCAAATGCAAAAACGTTTCACCTCTGGGACTCCTCAAGAGGGCACTGCTCAAGAGGGCCGCGTCCAAACACACCCCTCTGTTTGGAAACGCAATGAGGAAAGACAGACACGAAAAGAAAAGGCACCCGCAGAAAAAGGAGAGACAGTCTGTCATTTTGTAGGGTGCACCGGTTCACGAATTCAAGCAGACAAATAATCATCGTCCTGATTCGTCACCACGCCAGAAACCAGACCCACTTTGGGTGGCCGCTAGGTCCATGGAGACAAAACCTGACCAGCCTACAGTGTATGGGCCAAGCAGCAGGGCCTGCTGCACCAGGCCACCACGGTCACAGGCAGTGATGTAGCTGAACTGTAGCTGAATAGCGCTTATGGTGAATGGTGAAGGGATATGGGTTCAACATTAACGGTAAAAACACACAATTTGGATTGCTGAGCAAATAAATCGAGTGTGGTGGTATAGAGTAGAACTATAATTTCTGAAAGGTCTTCAGACGGGGGAAGGGTTTAGGGGTAAGTGTTTAGAGTTTTGGGTTTTGACGGAGGCTCGCCTCTGCTCTCTGAGCCTCGGCAACAGTACCCTGGCTGGTCTCAGCAAAGTTTCCCTGGCAGGCCTCAGCAAAGTTTCCCTGGCAGGCCTCAGCAAAGTTTCCCTGGCAGGCCTCAGCAAAGTTTCCCTGGCAGGCCTCAGCAAAGTTTCCCTGGCAAGCCTCAGCAAAGTTTCCCTGACAGGCCTCAGCAAAGTTCCCTGGCAGGCCTCAGCAAAGTTTCCCTGGCAGGCCTCAGCAAAGTTTCACTGGCAGGCCTCAGCAAAGTTTCCCTGACAAGCCTCAGCAAAGTTTCCCTAGCAGGCCTCAGCAAAGTTTCCCTGGCAAGCCTCAGCAAAGTTTCCCTGACAGGCCTCAGCAAAGTTCCCTGGCAGGCCTCAGCAAAGTTTCCCTGACAGGCCTCAGCAAAGTTTCCCTGGCAAGCCTCAGCAAAGTTTCCCTGGCAGGCCTCAGCAAAGTTTCCCTGGCAGGCCTCAGCAAAGTTTCCCTGGCAGGCCTCAGCAAAGTTTCCCTGGCAGGCCTCAGCAAAGTTTCCCTGGCAGGCCTCAGCAAAGTTTCCCTGGCAGGCCTCAGCAAAGTTTCACTGGCAGGCATCAGCAAAGTTTCCCTGGCAGGCCTCAGCAAAGTTTCCCTGGCAGGCCTCAGCAAAGTTTCCCTGGCAGGCCTCAGCAAAGTTTCCCTAGCAGGCCTCAGCAAAGTTTCCCTGGCAGGCCTCAGCAAAGTTTCCCTGGCAGGCCTCAGCAAAGTTTCCCTGGCAAGCCTCAGCAAAGTTTCACTGGCAGGCCTCAGCAAAGTTTCCCTGGCAGGCCTCAGCAAAGTTTCACTGGCAGGCCCCAGCGAAGTTTCACTGTCAGGCCTCAGCAAAGTTTCCCTGGCAGGCCTCAGCAAAGTTTCCCTGACAGGCCTCAGCAAAGTTTCACTGGCAGGCCTCAGCAAAGTTTCACTGGCAGGCCTCAGCAAAGTTTCACTGGCAGGCCTCAGCAAAGTTCCCTGACAGGCCTCAGCAAAGTTTCCCTGGCAGGCCTCAGCAAAGTTTCCCTAGCAGGCCTCAGCAAAGTTACCTGACAGGCCTCAGCAAAGTTTCCCTGACAGGCCTCAGCAAAGTTTCCCTGGCAGGCATCAGCAAAGTTTCCCTAGCAGGCCTCAGCAAAGTTTCCCTGGCAAGCCTCAGCAAAGTTTCCCTGACAGGCCTCAGCAAAGTTTCCCTGGCAGGCCTCAGCAAAGTTTCCCTGGCAAGCCTCAGCAAAGTTTCCCTGACAGGCCTCAGCAAAGTTTCACTGGCAAGCCTCAGCAAAGTTTCCCTGGCAGGCCTCAGCAAAGTTTCCCTGGCAGGCCTCAGCAAAGTTTCCCTGGCAGGCCTCAGCAAAGTTTCCCTGGCAGGCCTCAGCAAAGTTTCCCTGGCAGGCCTCAGCAAAGTTTCCCTGGCAGGCCTCAGCAAAGTTTCACTGGCAGGCCTCAGCAAAGTTTCCCTGGCAGGCCTCAGCAAAGTTTCCCTGGCAGGCCTCAGCAAAGTTTCACTGGCAGGCCTCAGCAAAGGTTCACTGGCAGGCCTCAGCAAAGTTTAACTGGCAGGCCTCAGCAAAGTTTCACTGGCAGGCCTCAGCAAAGTTTCCCTGGCAGGCCTCAACAAAGTTTCCCTGGCAGGCCTCAGCAAAGTTTCACTAGCAGGCCTCAGCAAAGTTTCACTGGCAGGCCTCAGCAAAGTTTCCCTGGCAGGCCTCAGCAAAGTTTCCCTGGCAGGCCTCAGCAAAGTTTCACTGGCAGGCCTCAGCAAAGTTTCACTGGCAGGCCTCAGCAAAGTTTCACTGGCAGGCCTCAGCAAAGTTCCCTGACAGGCCTCAGCAAAGTTTCCCTGGCAGGCCTCAGCAAAGTTTCACTGGCAGGCAATAGCAAAGTTTCACTGGCAGGCCTCAGCAAAGTTTAACTGGCAGGCCTCAGCAAAGTTTCCCTGGCAGGCCTCAGCAAAGTTTCCCTGGCAGGCCTCAGCAAAGTTTCCCTGGCAGGCCTCAGCAAAGTTTCACTAGCAGGCCTCAGCAAAGTTTCACTGGCAGGCCTCAGCAAAGTTTCCCTGGCAGGCTTCAGCAAAGTTTCCCTGGCAGGCCTCAGCAAAGTTTCACTGGCAGGCCTCAGCAAAGTTTCACTGGCAGGCCTCAGCAAAGTTCCCTGACAGGCCTCAGGAAAGTTTCCCTGGCAGGCCTCAGCAAAGTTTCACTGGCAGGCCTCAGCAAAGTTTCACTGGCAGGCCTCAGCAAAATTTCACTGGCAGGCCTCAGCAAAGTTTCACTGGCAGGCCTCAGCAAAGTTTCACTGGCAGGCCTCAGCAAAGTTTCCCTGGCAGGCATCAGCAAAGTTTCCCTGGCAGGCCTCAGCAAAGTTTCCCTGGCAGGCCTCAGCAAAGTTTCCCTGGCAGGCCTCAGCAAAGTTCCCTGGCAGGCCTCAGCAAAGTTTCACTGGCAGGCCTCAGCAAAGTTTCCCTGGCAGGCCTCAGCAAAGTTTCCCTGGCAGGCCTCAGCAAAGTTTCACTGGCAGGCCTCAGCAAAGTTTCCCTGGCAGGCCCCAGCAAAGTTTCACTGGCAGGCCTCAGCAAAGTTTCACTGGCAGGCCTCAGCAAAGTTTCCCTGGCAGGCCTCAGCAAAGTTTCCCTGGCAGGCCTCAGCAAAGTTTCCCTGGCAAGCCTCAGCAAAGTTTCCCTGGCAGGCCTCAGCAAAGTTTCACTGGCAGGCCTCAGCAAAGTTTCACTGGCAGGCCTCAGCAAAGTTTCCCTGGCAGGCCTCAGCAAAGTTTCCCTGGCAGGCCTCAGCAAAGTTTCCCTGGCAAGCCTCAGCAAAGTTCCGCAACAGGCTGTGGGTTATTGCGTCAACTTTGAAGCAAGGGCATGAGCGCGTTCTAATCCAGGATTGCCTCAAATATAGAGCATGGCATTCATGCAGGGGTAGGCAGCCAGAAATGTCTGGTGCGACAAGTCATGCAACAGTTTAGCAAGCCATGCAGCAGTTTAGCAAGCCATGCAGCAGTGCAGCAAGCCATGCAGCAGTGTAGCAAGCTATGCAGCAGTGCAGCAAGCCATGCAGCAGCGTAGCAAGCCATGTAGCAGTGCAGCTGGTCATGCAGCAGTGCAGCAAGCCATGAAACAATGCATCAAGCCATGCAACAGTATAGCAAGCCATGCAGCAGTGTAGCAAGCATGTAGCAGTGTAGCAAGTCATGCAGCAGTGGAGCATGTCATGCAGCAGTGTAGCAAGCCATACAGCAGTTTAGCAAGCCATGCAACAATGCAGCAAGCCATGCAGCAGTGCAGCAAGCCATGCAGCAGTGTAGCAAGCCATGCAGCAATGCAGCAAGCCATGCAGCAGTGCAGCAAGCCATGCAGCAGTGTAGCAAGCCATGCAGCAATGCAGCAAGCCATGCAGCAGTGTAGCAAGCCAAGCAGCAGTGTAGCAAGCCAAGCAGCAGTGTAGCAAGCCATGCAGCAGTGTAGCAAGCCAAGCAGCAGTGTAGCAAGCCATGCAACAATGCAGCAAGCCATGCAGCAGTGTAGCAAGCCATGCAGCAGTGCAGCAAGCCATGCAACAATGTAGCAAGCCATGCAGCAGTGTAGCAAGCCATGCAACAATGCAGCAAGCCATGCAGCAATGCAGCAAACCATGCAACAATGCAGCAAGCCATGCAGCAATGCAGCAAGCCATGCAAAAATGCAGCAAGTCATGCAAAAATGCAGCAAGCCATGTAGCAGTGTAGCAAGCCATGCAGCAGTGCAGCAAGCCATGCAGCAGTGTAGCAAGCTATGCAGCAGTGCAGCAAGCCATGCAGCAGCGTAGCAAGCCATGTAGCAGTGCAGCTGGTCATGCAGCAGTGCAGCAAGCCATGAAACAATGCATCAAGCCATGCAACAGTATAGCAAGCCATGCAGCAGTGTAGCAAGCATGTAGCAGTGTAGCAAGTCATGCAGCAGTGGAGTATGTCATGCAGCAGTGTAGCAAGCCATACAGCAGTGTAGCAAGCCATGCAACAATGCAGCAAGCCATGCAGCAGTGCAGCAAGCCATGCAGCAGTGTAGCAAGCCATGCAACAATGCAGCAAGCCATGCAGCAGTGCAGCAAGCCATGCAGCAGTGTAGCAAGCCATGCAGCAATGCAGCAAGCCATGCAGCAGTGTAGCAAGCCAAGCAGCAGTGTAGCAAGCCAAGCAGCAGTGTAGCAAGCCATGCAGCAGTGTAGCAAGCCAAGCAGCAGTGTAGCAAGCCATGCAACAATGCAGCAAGCCATGCAGCAGTGTAGCAAGCCATGCAGCAGTGCAGCAAGCCATGCAGCAATGTAGCAAGCCATGCAGCAGTGTAGCAAGCCATGCAACAATGCAGCAAGCCATGCAGCAATGCAGCAAACCATGCAACAATGCAGCAAGCCATGCAGCAATGCAGCAAGCCATGCAAAAATGCAGCAAGTCATGCAACAATGCAGCAAGCCATGTAGCAGTGTAGCAAGCCATGCAGCAGTGCAGCAAGCCATGCAGCAGTGTAGCAAGCCATGCAGCAGTGTAGCAAGCCATGCAACAATGCAGCAAGCCATGCAACAATGCAGCAAGCCATGCAGCAGTGTAGCAAGCCATGCAGCAGTGCAGCAAGCCATGAAGCAGTGTAGCAAGTCATGTAGCAGTGTAGCAAGCCATGCAGCAGTGCAGCAAGCCATGCAGCAGTGTAGCAAGCCATGCAGCAGTGTAGCAAGCCATGCAACAATGCAGCAAACCATGCAACAATGCAGCAAGTCATGCAACAATGCAGCAAGCCATGCAGCAGTGTAGCAAGCCATGCAGAAGTGTAGCAAGCCATGAAACAATGCAGCAAGCCATGCAGCAGTGTTGCAAGCCATGCAACAATGCAGCAAGCCATGCAGCAGTGTAGCAAGCCATGCAGAAGTGTAGCAAGCCATGAAACAATGCAGCAAGCCATGCAGCAGTGTTGCAAGCCATGCAGCAGTGTAACAAGCCATGGAACAATGCAGCAAGCCATGCAGCAGTGTAGCAAGCCATGCAGAAGTGTAGCAAGCCATGAAACAATGCAGCAAGCCATGCAGCAGTGTTGCAAGCCATGCAGCAGTGTAACAAGCCATGGAACAATGCAGCAAGCCATGCAGCAGTGCAGCAAGCCATGCAACAATGTAGCAAGCCATGCAGCAGTGTAGCAAGCCATGCAACAATGCAGCAAGCCATGCAACAATGCAGGAAGCCATGCAAAAATGCAGCAAGCCATGCAGCAGTGTAGCAAGCCATGCAACAATGCAGCAAGCCATGCAACAATGCAGCAAGCCATGCAGCAGTGTAGCAAGCCATGCAGCAGTGTAGCAAGCCATACAGCAATGCAGCAAGCCATGCAGCAGTGTAGCAAGCCATGCAGCAGTGTAGCAAGCCATGCAGCAATGCAGCAAGCCATGCAGCAGTGTAGCAAGCCATGCAGCAGTGTAGCAAGCCATGCAACAGTGTAGGAATCCGTGCAGCAGTGTAGCGAGCCATGCAGCAGTGCAGCAAGCCATGCAGCAGTGCAGCAAGCCATGCAGCCGTGTAGCAAGCCATGCAGCAATGCAGCAAGCCTGGCCATCCCGGCAGTTGGCACGCGGCGCAAACTCCCCTGCATCCAGCAGCATCCTTACGACGTGCGCGCGCCCTTGCCCCGCCGCGGCCAGCAGCGCCTGGCCATCCTGGCAGTCGACTCGCGGCGCAAACTCACCCGCATCTAACAGCATCCTGACGACGGGCGCGTGCCCTTGCCCCGCCGCGGCCAGCAATGCCCTCCCGTCTTGGCAGTCAGCTCTGGGCGCGTGCTCTCCTGCTGCCAGCAACAGCTTGACGACGCCCGCACACCCGCCCCGTGCGGCGAGGATCAAAATGCCGCCCGACTGGCAGTCAGCACAGGGCGCATGCCGGCGGCAGCTTAGCAGCATCCGCACGACGCTCTCACAGCCCCTCTCACAGCCCCGCTGAGCGGCCCACGCCAATGCCTTTCTGTCCTGGCAGTCCGCGCGGGGCGCGTGCTCCGGCCAGCCCAGCAGCAGGAGCACCGCCGCCTCGTTGCCGTTCTCCGCCGCCGCGACGAGCGCGCGCCCCTCCTGGCAGTCAGCACGCGCTGCGTTCTGGTGCCAGCCCAGCAGCAGCTGCGCCATGCCTCAGTGTCCACCGCTGCATGCGGCAACGAGCGCGCTGCCGTCTTGACAGTCCGCGAGGGGTGCGTGCTCTGGCCAATCCAGGAGCAGGTGCGCCAGAGCCTCGCTGCCGACCCCTGCTGCTGCCACCAGGGCCTGCCCCTCCTGCAGCAGGAGAGTGTTCTGAACAGCTCTTCAACGCATCTAACCGATAGCGGAAGTAACCCTAGACTTTAACCCCTACAGGGTGGCAGCGGGCAGTGGTAGTGCCTGCCCAATCTTTCTTTTGATTGAAATTCACCAGGTGTGAGCCTGTGAGGCCGGCCGTCCAACCCTAGAAGAGCCGAGACGTAAACACAGAAAGCAGCTCGGGTGCGAATGTGGCCCTCAATGTCAGCTGAGAAAAGGCGGGCAGGAACAGGAAAACAATCGAATGCAACACCTGTCTGTAACGCATCCCACGCCACACCTCAATGTATCGCATCCGACGTCACAGCTCTGTTACCGTCATTGCATGTCACACTCTCATGTACCGATACCGATCACACCTCACTCATCTAGTCATGTATGTACAACATCACATATTACACATATGTGTACCGCACCACATGTCACACCTCAGCGTATCACATACCTGGCAGTCCGCCTTGGCCTCCAGTAGCACGTGCTTAACCAGCTCCAGTACATCCAGCGGGGTGGAGAGCAGAGGGAGGGGGGACAGCAGTGCGTCCCTCGAGGTTCCGCAGCTCACAGCCCTCAGGAGGGCCTCGTCGGCGCCGTGCACCGGCAGCAGCGCGTCTGCCAGGTTGGCAGGGCTGCCGCGGATGCAGTCGCGCCATGTGCGGCATACGCTCCAGGCAGAGGCACGCAGACCGCATGGGGTGTCCCAGGTTCCTGCGGACGCAAAGGTTGTTGTTACGAAGTTGACGCAACCTACCACACAAAAGGGTAGCCCGGAAGACAGCAAGGATATCAAGAATGCCTGTCCGTTCACATGGATCCCAACCAGTGCTGTGCCATTACGCCGTAATTCAGAAATCGTATAAGTAATTACGGTCTCTTACTGGTAAAAGTAGCTGAATTTGCCTTGAAATTACGGTGACTGAGACTCAGCTACGTAATTCCGCCACCATAAGGACCGTCATCGGCACAGCACTGATCCCAACAATCTGCTGGACACTCCAGGGTGACACAAATTGTGTAACACAATACAGCACGATTCGGCACAGGTTCAGCCGGAGTGCACTGCCAAGATACCCCAGTACGGCAAGCCACGGCGCAATACGGTAGAGGTCTGGCTGGATTGTGCTACCATGAGCTACTAACCCTTAACCCTGAACAATGCAGAGATTTCGCTGGATTGTGCTACCATGAGCTACTTACCCTAAACCTTGAACAATGCAGAGATTTGGCTGGATTGTGCTACCATGAGCTACTAACCCTAAACCCTGAACAATGCAGAGATTTGGCTGGATTGTGCTACCATGAGCTACTAACCCTAAACCCTGAACCATGTAGAGGTTTGGCTGGATTGTGCTACCATGAGCTACTAGCCCTAAACTGTGAACCATGTAGAGGTTTGGCTGGATTGTGCTACCATGAGCTACTAACCCTAAACTGTGAACCATGTAGAGGTTTGGCTGGATTGTGCTACCATGAGCTACTAACCCTAAACCCTGAACAATGCAGAGATTTGGCTGGATTGTGCTACCATGAGCTACTAACCCTAAACCCTGAACAATGCAGAGATTTGGCTGGATTGTGCTACCATGAGCTACTAACCCTAAACCCTGAACCATGTAGATGTTTGGCTGGATTGTGCTACCATGAGCTACTAACCCTAAACCCTGAACCATGTCGAGGTTTGGCTGGATTGTGCTACCATGAGCTACTAACCCTAAACTGTGAACCCTAAACTATGCAGAGGTTTGGCTGGATTGTGCTACCATGAGCTACTAACCCTAAACTGTGAACCCTAAACTATGCAAGGGTTTGGCTGGATTGTGCTACCAAGCCTACCATGAGATACTAACCCTAAACCCTAAACTATGCAGAGGTTTGGCTGGATTGTGCTATCATGAGATACTCTATGGACCTGGCTGTGTGACATCGCTGAGATCCCATGATGAACACTGTGAGAGACCATGGCGAGGCCGTATGGACTGCAGCATGGAGTGGTGCATGCATGGAAAGAAGGCAAAACAATTGGCCATACAACCCATTGTTCAACACACAGCTAGGTTCCAAAACCTACTAAACCATACATCAGGGGTATCAGGGGTCCTGTCGTAAACCTGGGTCCTGACATGTGACATTAAAATGGGTAAAAGCCATACCGGTAGACGTGGACCCACCTGGAATCCATTTAGGCGAGGCTGTTGGTATCGAGGTCGTGGCATGTGGTGATGACGGGAGCAGTTGGCCCATGCACCGCTGTTGGGCACTCCATGACAGGGTCCCTTGCAGGCACTGGATCACGAGTTGGGTTTTTCAAAGAGGCCAGGCAGAGCGAACCGGAATAGTCGTGTGCTGGTGGAAGTGGACTGTCGTAGCACACTAGCAAGTCTCAACAGATCGTGTGTGGGACTTGTTGTTGTCGAGCGTGGGCTGTGGCCGCGTAGACTCGTGACTGTCCTTCTTTCTTTTTGTGTTTGCGTGTCAGAAGAGGCGCTGTTGGGCACCTACTGTACTTAGCTACCTTGATGGAACCAATTGACACGATATATCTAGTGCCGGGGCCTCTCTGCTGGGGAATGGAAACCCTGGAACGCAAGATCTCGAGGAAGTCTACGTGGCAGCCAGAGTTGGCAGCGGTGCGCGGCGCCTGTGGGCTCCCACTGAAGGTAGCCAGTTGGTAGCTGTGTGTACGACATCAATGCCGAACGCTTAAAACCAGGGCTTAAAACCCCCTGCTGAAAACAATCTGAATCACAGACGGGTAAACCTCTCAACCATATCCCTGAAACCATGCAACGGGGTTTTACGGCTTGAGTCATTGCGTATGCCTTCATAGGATCGCATTTGTTTTTCAAGCTAAGACTGGTGTCGTTCCCATCCTCGATTTGCGTTCGATACTATCGGCACCCTTCACACACCGCACCATGTGACCATAGCAACAACCCCTCCTCAGTCGACTTCAAAACATCAGCCAGAATCACGGCGATTGAACCGAACGAGCGACTAATGATCGACGCCCCCACCCTCCCACGCGAGGGAGACACTTTTGCTTGGACATCACACTGAGGTGGGAGACAGGCCGCCCAACCTGCCGCACAACCCTAAACCCCGAGGCGCTAGCACAAAATAATAGTCCGGGTGCGTATGTGGCCCTCGTCGGAAGCTGTGACAAGGCGAGCATGAACGGGTAGGGCACACTGCCAACAAGCAAACAAGGGCTCAGGATTTTAAGATTCCGTTTGTATTTTCTTAAACTTATTTTTCATACTTTTTTTATTTAATAAACAACATTTTTTCACACGGTCGCAATATCTCTTGCGAGGAAAGTTAGATCCAAGCCGGGGGGAAACTGCCCCTTAAACAACAGCACCCCACTCGGTAGATCACACTGAACCCCCCTAAACCATCCCCGGAAAACCGCCACCTAAACAGGTTACCAGGTTACCCTTTAGACGCCAAAATGCCAGACCTCAGATTCAAAAGTGATACTTCCACAGTGTTGACAAGCTGCTGCCACCATAATTGCCACTACCATCAGCAACTAACAGAGGAGCAGTACTAGTTTTTTCATATTTTGCCATGCTAGGGAAAGCAGAGCTCCTAAACCAGCTTAGTTCCATGCCATGATGGAGTGAGTCTGCCTCCCTCCGGATAAGGAACTTGTAAATTGATATGTTATTGGCTTCGATTATAATGCTGGAAATGATATTTTGTACCTTGCTTTTGCTAGGACTTTACAAGGTGTGAGATCGGCCGCTTAACCCTTAAAACCTGAGACAGACACGAACACAAAAACAGCCCGGGTGCGCATGTGGCCCTCGTAGTCAGCCGAGAAAAGGCGGGCAGGATACAGGAATGGCGCACGACCAACAAGCACTCACACGGCCGCAATAACTCATGCGTAAGTAAGTACCGGTATTAATTTGTACCCTGGAAAGAGATTCACACTTTGGCAATTCACACGTTGGATGTGCAGGTTCAGGGATTCACACCTGGTTTCCTAGTTTATCATGTATCACCAGTCTTTTACTTGCAGGTACGGTACTTGATAGTTGATACCCATGGCATCATAGGCATCAAAACTGGACCTCTGCTGGAACTGCAAAATCTGCAACTTATTTGAGATTCAAATGCCCACCATCAGAAATCGAGTGTGTCTATGTGACACTCTTATGCACGGCCAGTATGTACAGACGCTACATTCAAATTCAGATACAATGCCATCAGGAATCCAATATGCGTATGCACCAAATTCATGGTCAGAATGTACAGATTGCAGACACGGCTGCGGAACAGTATGTACGAAATGTACGACATGGAACATATAACACTTCCAACGTAAAAGCATCAACAGGCTTAGTTGTGTTTAAAATGTATGTACAAGACTATGATGTGGTTTCAAATGTATGTACATGTTGCACATCCATGTGCTTGCTTCAGATGTACACGTATGCAAACTCCGATCATCATCACCGGAGCTTATTTTTTCGGCTACAAGGCCAACTTGGGCAAGCCGCCCAGCGGCCGCCAAAGGCCCAATTCAGACCAAACCTGGACCGGGCCCTTACTGGTGGCCAAAACAGCGAGGCTGGCCATAAATGGGACCTCCGGCCAGCGGCCGGATTGTAGCTGACATGTAGCTGAGTCACGAAAAAAGAAACACTGACTGCCTCGAGCCCTGAGCCCCAAACCCTGAGCTCCTCAACCTCTCCACATGATGTCCTGAGCCCTATGCATGTGCCAGTCCAGCCTCCCAACTGTCTCAAAATCTCAAAATCTCAACTCACAACTCCCAACCAGTCCCAACTCTCACTCTCTCAAGCATGCTCTGCTGTGTCACTGCAATTTTGCTCAGGTCTCCCTGCACGTAGCTATGTGATGCGTGGCCCTCGGCAAAATAGCCAGTGGGAAGGCGGGCTTGTCGACAGCTGCCCTCTGTGTCCTCCGAGCCTTCAGTGCCTCCCAGCAGCGACCCTGGCTTCCTCTACTTGCCCAACCGATGCCTGGGAGCTTCAACAATTTAATGTAACTCAAGTGTCAAAGCGTCAAATCAATTTAAAATCACTCATCCCCAATGCCCTCAGCCTCCTCAGCCTCCTCAGCCTCCTCAGCCTCCTCAGCCTCCTCAGCCTCCTCAGCCTCCTCAGCCTCCTCAGCCTCCTCAGCCTCCTCAGCCTCCTCAGCCTCCTCAGCCTCCTCAGCCTCCTCAGCCTCCTCAGCCTCCTCAGCCTCCTAAGCCTCCTCAGCCTCCTCAGCCTCCTCAGCCTCCTCAGCCTCCTCAGCCTCCTCAGCCTCCTCAGCCCCCAGCCTCCTCAGCCCCAATGCCCTCAGCCTCCTCAGCCTCCTCAGCCCCAATGCCCTCAGCCTCCTCAGCCTCCTCAGCCCCAATGCCCTCAGCCTCCTCAGCCTCCTCAGCCCCAATGGCATCAGCCTCCTCAGCCTCCTTAGCTGCCACAGCCTCGCTCAGCCGCCTCAGCCGCCTCAGGCTCCTGAGCGCTCCTCAGCTGCCTCAGCCTCCTCAGCCGCTTCAGCCTCCTCAGCGCGCCCCACGGGTGGTCCAAGTGATCACCTCCATCCTCAATGTGTTCAACAGATGACCTTGCCGGCTCTCTCCTAGTCTCATAGACTCCTTGCTTAACTGCTTACAGGCGCCCAGGCTGGGCTGGTCGGCCCAGCCCAGCCGCAGCGATCTCCTCCTCTCAGAGCGTCCAACCAATGGCCGCGATGATAGCCCCTGGACACGCGCTCAAAGGATGACCTTGGCTCTCCGAATTACACCTTCAGTATCTGCTTAGAAGCGGCAAGCCGCAGCAATCTCCTCCTCTCAACGTGTTGGGCGGATGACCGCGGTGGTAGCCTCCTAGTCATGAGCTAAAAGGCTTTCTCATCGACACCCTGCGCATCTGTTCGGAGGCGCCCAACCGCAGTGTACACCCCCTCTGAATGATCCCTTGCGTAACCACTTTAAAGCGCCCAGCAGCAGTGAGCTCCTCTCGTCAGGGCGTCCAACGGATTCCCAAGCGCTCCGCCAGTCTCCTCACCCGCTGCCTGATGGCCGACTGGTGCCTGCGCCCCTCCCTTCCATTTCCCCGAAAGCACACGTCGGCGTCCGTCCCGCCGACCTCCCCAGCACTGTCAAACGCCCCGTCGTAATGCCGCTGTCCCGCCAGCTGATCCCCGCCGTGCTGCTGCCCCGGCGGGTAGGGCTGGGGCCATGGTGGAGCAGATGCAGCTGGACAGCACGGGTCGCAACCCACGGCATAGGTGGCAGCCGCCGCCGCAGCCGCAGCCGCTGCCTGACATCCATTTCGGTCGGTGAGAGGCTCTGTCAGCCCGGATCTAGGTCCGGATCCGGATCCAGATCTTGATCCGGATGCTGCAGGCCACTGGGAGGCAGCGGGGGCGCCTGCCGCGACCCGGAGACAAACTGTCGGAGAGGTACGCCTCAATGGGGGGGTACCCAGGGTCACGGAGCGGGAGCGCTCCGAGAACGTCAGCGGTGCGATCGGCGGCGCCTGTACCGCCTGGGATAGCAGTGCAGACGGCTCCGTTACCGCCCGTGACAGCAGTACCGGCTCCGTTACCTGAGACAGCGGGGCGGCCGAAACTGTACGCAGGTGGGGCATCGGCGGCAGATGGAACTGCTGTGAGGGCAGCAGCAGAGGCGCCGAGGAGTGGCACGTGGCAAAGGCCCCCGTCCTCTGCTGCTGCTGCTCCTGTTGTTGTTGCTGCTGCTGCTGCTGTTGTTGCTGCTGCTGCTGCTGCTGCTGCAGCTGGTATGCGTCAGCCCCGCTCAGCAGCCCCGCCTCGCGCAACCTGCTTTGAAGTGTACCGCTGGTGACTATGGACGGGCCGGGCGGTGGCTGGAAGGTCCCCTGCGCATTAAGCACATAGTGTCCGCCCGCGGCGGCGGCGGTGGCGGCGGCGGCTGTTGAGTCCGAGAGCAAGGTACGGTAGCGGCGGCGGTGCTGCTCCTCGTCGCTTGATGGCGACTGGCCCCAGTTTCCGGTAAGAGCTGCTGGCTGCTGCGGCATGTGCTGGCTGCCCCAGACGGAGGACGGGCGCATGGGCAGGTCCTCCCCGCTGGACTGCCCCTGCTGCATCCCTTGGTGCTGCACATGCTGGGTAGCGGGCAGGCCCAAATGCTGTGCGTGCTGGGTAGCGGGCAGGCCCAAATGCTGCGATTGCTGGACAGCGGGCAGGCCCAAATGCTGCAATTGCTGGACAGCGGGCAGGTTCAGCTGTTGAGCGTGCTGCGCGGCAGAATCATGACCTACGCCTCCACCCTGAAGGCCGCCTTGGGATGTGTGGCGCCCCGTCTGCTCGTCGTGCCAGGCATTGCCATTGTCACCGAAGGGATGATGCTGGTCTCGGAGCGAGTCCTGGTCCCGGAGCCGGTAGCGGCCCGTCTCGCGACGAGGCGGTTGCGACAGCCTAGACGGGGGCATTTGCTGCTGCTGCTCCAAAGTTGTGGAGGTCACAGGGAAAGATGCTGCTGCTGCAGCGGCGGCGGCGGGGGCGGCGGCGGCGTGTGCATCTTGTCTTGATGGCGGCAGCTGTCGAGCCAGTCCCGCGGGGAACAAGGTCCGCCAAGAGGTAACGTCTGGCGGCGAGCCACCTGCTACCGCGCCAGCATCAGGACCTGTCTCCTCGCCGGCGGAAGCGGAACCCTCCGAGGGGTCTGCGGCAACCTGGTTGCGCCTTTGAGCTGCAGTGATACCTGATGAGCGGGGAACAGGGAAACATGCACATGAGCGTGAATATGAATATGAACGTGAGCGTGACCGTGAGCATGAGGGTGAACGTGAATGTGAGCATGAGCGGGAGCATGAGCACGAACGTGAACTTGAGCGTGAGTTGAATGTGAGTGATATCGTGAACTTGAGCGTGCGCATGAATGTGATTGTGAACGTGAACTTGAGCGTGAGCGTGAGCTTGAATGTCAATGTGGGCGTGAGTGTGCGAGTGAAGTTAAGTGAGAATGTAAAAGCAGGGCGATGCTTGGATTAGGGTGGACACGTAGGCTAGGTTTCTTTCCGGGCAAGTTGGGCAGGTCAGGGATATGACCTGACCGCGTCCCTGAGCTTTGCTGATGCCTGATGAGGGTGGCATGGGGGAGATGCGGGGTTTAGGGAACCCTACACCATAAACCATAGTGATGTGGGCCGGTCCTACCTGCACATTTTTATCACTGTGGCTGTTCCTACCTGCGCAGAACACCGCCGCGTCGTAGGCCCCCAGCCCCCTGAGCTCCAACTTGCTGTCCTGCTCCCCCGGAGGATGGCACTCGAAGTTGACGTAGAAGGCCTGCCAAACAGAAGAGGTGGGAGTTGTGCAGCTGGGGGAAATGAAGAAGAAGGCCTGCCAAGCAGAAGAGGTGGGATTTGTGCAGCTGAGAGAAATGAAGAAGATGGCCTGTCAAGCAGAAGAGGTGGGAGTTGTGCAGCTGAAGGGAATGAAGAAGAAGGCCTGCCAAACAGAAGAGGTGGCAGTTGTGCAGCTGTGGGAAATGAAGAAGAAGGCCTGTCAAGCAGAAGAGGTGGGATTTGTGCAGCTGAGGGAAATGAAGAGGTGAACCTGAGTAAAATGAAGAAGGCCTGCCAAACAGAGGAGGTGGGAGTTGTGCAGCTGAGTAAAATGAAGAAGAAGGCCTGTCAAGCAGAAGAGGCGGGATTTGTGCAGCTGAGGGAAATGAAGAGGTGAGAGTTGTGCAGCTGAGGTAAATGAAGAAGAAGGCCTGTCAAGCAGATAAGGTCAATGACGTTGCACCTCTGGGCCCAGCTCAACAGGTCCATATTTATTTTTGGGTGCATGCAGTTTATTTCTGCCAAGCGGGGGAAGTCTGTGGCGTTGCACCTCTGGGCCCTGCTCAAAATGCTCGGCTGTCAAGCAGGGGACGCAAGGGTAGAGCAGCAGCAGAAGAAGAAGAAGAAGAAGAAGAGAAAAATTAAGAAGAAGGTACAAGGAACTGTGACAAGGAAGGTACAAGGAAGGTGCAAGGAAGAGGTTACAAGGAAAATACACGGAAGAAGGTACACATTTTATGTTTGGGTGCATGCAATTTATTTCTGTCAAGCAGGGTAGGTCAATGACGTTACACCTCTGGGCCCTGCGCAAGAGGCTTCGCCGCATGGGAGTCAACCACAGGATGCAAGGGTTGATCAGCAGCAGCAGCAGCTCACAGTACAATTTCATAATGGAGTGCCTGCAAAAAATTTCTGCCAAGCAGAGAAGGTCGATGACGTAGCACTTCCGGGCCCTGCTCAAAAGGTTCGACAGCATGTGCGTCAAGAAGAGGAGGTGAGGTTGGAGCAGGAGCAGCAGCAGCAGCAGCAGCAGCAGCAGCAGCAGCAGAACAATATGGTACATTCATATGCTGGCATCGCGTTTTCTCGGATTTTTGCGCTGAAAAAGTGCCCCATCAGCCGACCAGCTCAGTTTGTATTTTATTTTCCTCACCTGATCGGGTCCAGCAGACGCCAAGCCAAATCAATTTATATTTCATCAATATTTATTATTCTCACCTGGTTGGATATCTGCCCTGGCAGCCATCAGACGCCATACCAACTCATTTTTTATTTTCGTATTCTCACCTGGTCGGGTCCCAGCCCCGGGTCACAGCCCCAGCAACTGATACACGTCATCCCGGCTCATGTCATATTTATTATTCCCACCTGGTTAGGTATCAACCCTAGCAGCCAGCAGACGCCATCCCAACTCAGTCTGTTCCTTTTCTTTCCTCGCCTGATCCGGCCCCAGCCCCATCATTCTGTTCCTCTTCTTTTCCTCACCTGGTCGGGTCCCAGCCGCAGCAGCCGGCGGACATCATCCTGGAACTTGAGGCGGCCTGCAGCGCCCGGCTCGACCTTCACCATGTATACCTGGTGTTCAGGGTTCAGAATTCATAATCAAAACCCTCAACTTACAAGGGGGGCTGGAATTAAGGGATCAGGTTTCAATTTCATGTTGAATTTATCAGTGCTCAAACATATTTTATTGGGGCGGCCTGCGTTTCACATCTCAATTGTCACCATATGCACCTGGCCTGGAGGGGTGTGGGGTTCAGGGTCAAGAGTTCACATTCAAAAATCTCAACTGACAGGGGGGGGGATACAGGGCTTGGGGTTCAGTTTCAATATGTTTTATCAGTGCTCAAACATATTTGAGGCAGCCTGCATCCCCCGGCTCGAACTGCATCATGTGCACCTGTCGTCCAGGTTTGAGAATTCAGAATCTAAACCCTCAACTAACAAGGGGGGTTGCGGTACAGAGATTAGGGTTCAATTCCATGTTGATGCTATCAGTGCTCAAGCTCTTCACATACTTGAGGCAGCCTGCATCCTCTGACTCGACCTTCAACATTTGCACCTGGCCTGGAGGGGGGTGGGGTTAAGGGTCTAAATTTCACATTCAAACCTTCAACTGACAAGGGGGGTGGGATGGGGTTCGGGGGTTATGGGTTACTAGGGTTCTGCTCTAGACCCTCACACCTAAACCCTGCTCCTAGCCGATAACTCGAAGCTTAACCCCTTTTCTAACTGGCCTACTCGCCTCGTTTCCGTAGTGTACGCTCATGATGGGGGTTGCCGGCGCTGGCTTGCCCGTCTGCAGGGTTTGGCGGCCATCCGAAACCCTACCCTGAAACCCTACCCTGAGACCCTACCCTGAGACCCTACCCTGAAACCCTACCCTGAAACCCTACCCTGAAACTCTACCCTGAAACCCTACCCTGAAACCCTACCCTGAAACCCTACCCTGAAACCCTACCCTGAAACCCTACCCTGAAACCCTACCCTGAAACCCTACCCTGAAACCCTACCCTGAAACCCTACCCTGAAACCCTACCCTGAAACCAAGTATTTTTCCTGCTGGCTTGCACACGTCGTTTCCGTAGTGGACGCTCATGATGGGAGTTGCCGGTGCTGGCATGCCCGCTTGCAGGGTCTGACGGTAATCCGAAACCATAACCTGAAACCCTAACCTGAAACCCTACCCTGAAACCAAGGACTTTTCCTGTCGGCCTGCTCACCTCGTTTCCATAGTGGACGCTCATGATGGGAGTTGCCGGTGCTGGCATGCCCGCTTGCAGGGTCTGACGGTAATCCGGGAGGTCCGTGAAGCAGAACCTGCGCAGTGAGGGGAACAGGTCATGGCTGAGTCAGGGAAGCAGGTCATGGCTGAGTCAGGGAAACAGGTCATGGCTGAGTCAGGGAAACAGGTCATGGCTGAGTCAGGGAAGCAGGTTATGGCTGAGTCAGGGAAGCAGGTCATGGCTGAGTCAGGGAAACAGGTCATAGCTGAGTCAGGGAAGCAGGTCATGGCTGAGTCAGGGAAGCAGGTCATGGCTGAGTCAGGGAAGCAGGTCATGGCTGAGTCAGGGAAACAGGTCATGGCTGAGTCAGGGAAGCAGGTCATGGCTGAGTCAGGGAAGCAGGTCATGGCAGATTCAGGGAAGCAGGTCATGGCTGTGTCACAACGCATGAATGCACCGTGCGTTTGACTGAACTTCACTATTTTTACGCTTTTAGGCATAAGGGTCTAGGTTTGATTACTCATGATTGTCTGGCTACTACTGCAGATTTCAGGATTGGAACCGATTCTTTTATTACCCGGTGAGAACACCCGTGCCCTATCTGGTGGTCAATACCAAGTCCCATGCATCAACAGTGATGCCCCGCTGGACTGAAAAAACTTCATTCGTGCCCTACCTGGTGGTCAATACCACCACCGAAGGTGGCGGAATGAGGTCAATGCTCACAAGAGCCTGCCAAAGTGGGATATATCAATATATATATATCAGGACAACACAGCAGACTTCTGTAGTTACTTGAAAGATACACTGGAAGGATAAACAGCAGGTGTTTTAGGGTTTAGGGTTTACTGCTTAGGTGTTTTAGGGTTTAGGGTTTACTGCTTAGGTGTTTTAGGGTTTAGGGTTTACTGCTTAGGTGTTTTAGGGTTTAGGGTTTACTGCTTAGGTGTTTTAGGGTTTAGGGTTTACTGCTTAGGTGTTTTAGGGTTTAGGGTTTACTGCTTAGGTGTTTTAGGGTTTAGGGTTTACTGCTTATGTGTTTTAGGGTTTAGGGTTTACTGCTTAGGTGTTTTAGGGTTTAGGGTTTACACAACAGGGCATCACTTGATGGATGAACTGCTTAGGTGTTCTAGTGGCAACAACAGGGCATCACTAGATGGATGAACTGCTTAGGTGTTTTAGTGGCAACAACAGGGCATCACTAGATGGATGAACTGCTTAGGTGTTTTAGTGGCAACAACAGGGCATCACTTGATGGATGAACTGCTTAGGTGTTTTAGTGGCAACAACAGGGCATCACTTGATGGATGAACTGCTTAGGTGTTTTAGTGGCAACAACAGGGCATCACTTGATGGATGAACTGCTTAGGTGTTTTAGTGGCAACAACAGGGCATCACTTGATGGATGAACTGCTTAGGTGTTTTAGTGGCAACAACAGGGCATCACTTGATGGATGAACTGCCTAGGTGTTTTAGTGGCAACAACAGGGCATCACTTGATGGATGAACTGCTTAGGTGTTTTAGTGGCAACAACAGGGCATCACTAGATGGATGAACTGCTTAGGTGTTTTAGTGGCAACAACAGGGCATCAATGGACAGTGTTTTAGTGGCAAAAACGGGGGTGTGGTGGGATGCCTTAACCCACAGCAGACGATTGCAGGCCTCACCTGCACTGGCTCTCCTCGCTAGAGTTGCACGGAAGGATCATGGATGAAAGGACGGACGAGTTTTCGGTGGATAGTGAAGGAGCAGATTTCGGACGGACGAACGGACGGACGGATGAACGGATGAACGGATGGATGTTTGGTAGAGATGGCAGTTGGTACGATGGAGAGAGGCGAGGTAAACGGAAGCAGGGGGGGCATGAAGTAAGCTCATGAGGTTTCTGAAGATGGGATGTTTGAGGACGATGTCCTGGCATGCCATGAAGCATCCAAGTCAGGCCTGCCACAGGCTGCGGCGCCAGCCCCAGATCCTGCTAGCGCTAAGCACATGTTTGCCGAGCTGCTCATCATCCCTGACCATCATCAGAAGAGCCCTCAAATCAGTCCTCTGACATTCCCGAGGAAGCTCGTTACGAGGGCCGTACGTCATATCGCAGGTTTTGACTTGAATTGTAAGTGCATGGCATGCCTGGCCGCGCCCTGTGCCCTAATTGAGGAATACTGCCTGTCTGCTGATGTGGCTGCTGTGCATGCAGGACAGCGTGACTGCTGGATGTACAGCATGCCTCTCTCTCCAGCTAAAACAGTGGCCGGTCCACTCGCTAGCTCAAAATTGCCCAGCATGAATTAAATTATCTCTTTGGCACCTGCAGAAGCGAATTCGGTATCCTTGTAGCGACTGGAGTACTGCTTCGAGCCTCTGGCCTGTCGTCTCCGTCGCTCGCTCACCTTTTTCCGGCTTGCTGCAGGCACCATCTCGCCCAGCATTTGTCGTGGGCGAAGCGCGAGGGGCAACGGCATAGCCTGCACAGCGGCGCCTCCTTGCTGGCTTCTTCGAGGCAGACCCAGCAGCATGCCTCGGTGTCCCCGACGACGGGCTGTGCGCAGAAGGGCAATTTTGAGGAGGCGTCGGAGTCCACGACGGCGGTGACATCCGCCATGGTCAATGTGCGGTGATGACTGACGGTTCTTCCGATTCACGCGCAGCCCGGTCCTTTCGAAGAGGGATTTGAGCGGGCAGATGTGCGCAAAAGGGGTGAAAATGAACAGTTGACGACTTGATTCACGATTGGGGCCACGCTTGCTTGATTGCTGAGCGGGCGAGCGCTGGTAGATGATGACAACAGCTGCCTGCGTAATGGGTCTGGGTTGCACTCCTGCAGGACCTGTGGGAAATATTCGATTGTTTTCTATGATGTAGCCACCTTGATCGTTTTAATAGGATAGGCCGAAGGCAGGAGCGCTATCGGACTAATCGAGGTGTTTTTGTCTTCACACTACGCGCCATGCCGACGTGGTGCTGTTCCACACCTCGATCGATGGCATCGATGTAGATTCCTCGAATGCCACGCATATTCCAATCCACATTCGTCACCCTGGTTGACCGCACCGTTGCCCGTCATGTCTGTGATTCCCAATTTGCCTGTCGCAGCTGGGCCTTGTCGTCGTAACTAGGCCGGGGAACGAACCTAGTACGAGGTCTGGCTAGTACCCCGTGCTAGTACCCCGCCCCTTTTCCAGTTTGTTTACTTTCCCATCTCTGTTCTTTCATTCTCAAACGGAATTCTTTCGAGCAAGGCCCAGAGATGTAACGTCATTGACATCAGGGTGTGTCATAACAGCACCGTGAGTCCGTGATCGCATCTATGCATGGTAAATTGGTGATTGGAGTTGAGCTTGCTGCTCGCTCGTCCCCTACCAGCCCCGCACGGCTGAGCGGGTACCCTAAATGGACTATGCATTCGCTGTGAACGCCTCATGCTTTCTTCCAATGCCCTGGCATCCAGGATTAACTGCAGAGGGGATGAGCTGACCCCTTGGACGAAGTCCCTGACTTTCACCTGTTGTACCGGGGCAGACATAATTTTAATTTATTTTCCTACAAACCAGATTGTCGGGCGCCCGCGCGGCTGAGACTTTTCAGCATGGCCCAGCGGTATAATGTCATTGAGTTGTACCGGGGCAGGAATGGCTGGGATGCCATGGCTTGTGTGCTGTATGTGGTCGAGGGCTAGCCGGCTAGGCGCTAGAAAGCTGAGGATTCCGACTTCATTCCTTTCGTTTTCGGCCCTTTTGTAGACACTTAGGTATCCATCTTTGATTCTTTTCCAGCTTAACAGTTGGGATCCCCACTCAGCTGGGCCTTGTTTAGCAGGGCCCAGATGGCATCAATGACAAGTGAGCAGCAGCCGAGAGTAAAATATTGACATGTTGGCGGCATAAATGCAACGGCGAGAAGATGTCAATGTTTGCCGACGTGGCCGAGCTGTATATCAGCAGGGCCCAGAGCCCCAGAAGTGTAACGTCATTAACATGTCAATGACGCCTCTGTGCCCTACTTAAAAGCTCGGCCGCGATTACTGGTTTCACAATTCTAATTCGGTGCCCGCTAGAACAGCGTTGGTTGCCTGCTGCCGGGTGGCCACCGGTGGGCCGATAGGGACCAAGCTTTTAATGACATGCGGCCAGTGGCTCAAGGAGCAGGAGAAGGTATGTCGTTGAAGTTACATGTTTGGCCCCTACCCAAAAGTCTCTGTCGTGTGGGCGCCCAACTGTCTCGTTGGGAGGGGGACCTAAGGAGAAAGAGGCCAGGAAGAGAGGCAAGAGGGAACAAAAAGATAGCACCGAAAGGAAATAGCGGGGAAAACAAAAGGCTGGAAAGGAAAGCAAGTCCTATTTCTCCCAAACCCCTCAAGGAGAACATACTGAGAAGAGAATCATGGAGTAAACCTTTCCATCCTTCACCCCTGACATTCAAGCCACTTGGCACAATACATGCATGATGATTCGAGTGGGACTATCGTAACATGACACGTGTAATCCTATACATAATTTCGAGTGGGATTGATAGTACATTTCCACATTTGTAATCCTACTAACGAAGCCGAACCAGAAGCCTTGTCAATGACGTTACACCTCTGGGCCCTGCTCAAAAAGGCTCGGCCGCGTGGGCGCCCAACTACAGGGTTGGGAGGAAAGAACAAAACAAACACAAGGGGGCAGGAAAAAAATGAGGAAAAGTGGGCAACAAAGTGAAGGGACAGGCCAGACGCCTTGTACAGTCACAAACGTCATCAAGCTGACACACAGAAACACTTAACCAACACCAAGAAGAGTGGGATGGTGACATGAAAAAAATCCAGAGGATACGGCGTTAGAGGGGTCGGTGGAATATTTTCAAAAGAGACATGTTCAGCCCATCAAGTTGAAGTGTTAAATATTACAGAGATACATGAGATCTGCAGAGCAAACATTTTCAGTTATGAAGTTAATGAAGTTCGGCGAACATTGGAACCGTATTCCCAGCCTCGGACACGAACAGACTCACAAGCATTGCCCCGCCCCCCCCTTCTTCCAACCCGAGAACCTCTTGATCACATGCCCTTGATGTGGGATGGTCACAAATTCAAATCTGCAGAAAGAAATGAGACGACAACGACAACTCCATCGAGGCCTATGCTAAGAAGCATGCAACGACAACTCCATCGAGGCCCATGCTAAGAAGCATGCAAAGACAACTCCATCGAGGCCCATGCTAAGAAGCATGCAACGACAACTCCATCGAGGCCTATGCTAAGAAGCCTGGAAAGACAACTCCATCGAGGCCCATGCTAAGAAGCCTGCAAAGACAACTCCATCGAGGCCCATGCTAAGAAGCATACAAAGACAATTCCAACCAGGCCCATGCTAAGAAGCATGCAAAGCCAACTCCATCGAGGCCCATGCTAAGAAGCATGCAAAGACAGAAAGTGCCCAGAGCGCTCCCCCAATCCTCGCACAACAACGCGGTGCCAGTTGTATATTTTGTATCGGAATATAAACGTGGGTGTAGCACGGAAGTATGGACAAGGGAGGAGGTAAAGTTTTGTTTCACATTGAGTGCACAGCCCCTCAGATAACAGTTAGAAGCTGCACATATGCACTGGATGGATTGATGGGGGCTTCCACTCAGTACCAGGTATAAGGATCAGCGTTTTACCCCCTGCCTCGTGTGGTGGAGGTTTGAGTTGAGAAGCGAGAGAGGTGGACAATTGCATGATAAGAGGATTCAGTAGCTGTTGAGTGGGGGGCTGGAGAGGAGAGGTGTGCCCCCGCCTACAGGGCCACCTTTGGGGGGCAGTCCCTTGGCTGCGAAATCACCAACCAAGACAAAAACGTGGACCCACCTACGGCCGACAGTCAAGCAGCATGCTATGCAGAAGACCTCCGGCCGGAAGCTGGTAGGTTTCTGAGCTCTAGCTGAAGGGTTGCTAGGCCACAAATTGGGATTGGCCCTGAACTGAAGCCAGCGTCAAAGCCTGGACCTCCGAGCGGCCCACCCGCCTGCACAAGCGCCCGTCTGGACCATAGAGCAGAGGGCATCCCCATGGTCAGAATAATGACAGCCTCCTTTGCCTCCGCCGCCGGCTGTCAGGTGTGTGTGCCCATCCCTGCCACAGCTGCTGCCATTCCTGCCTGTCAGCCAGCCCTTGAGCGCGCTGCGTCGTCGCACCCTGGCCACCAAGCCCTTGAGCTGCAGTGCCGAGCCTTGGTGCCCAGAGGGGCACTGGAGCAGGTGTTCAGAGGACAACCGAGGGGCCGTGCTGGTATCCTCTTGCAGATGCTTGACGTCTTCAGAGGTCAGCAGGAGGGCTTGGCTGGTCGGCTCCTCTTGCAGAAGCTTTGTGTCGTGGGAGGACTCCGCATGGCCAGTTCTGCTCATCAAAAATGGCCCACTTGGGAGGCCCCAGCTGGACTCCTCTTGCGGATGCTTCAGATTACAGCTGCTTTGGGCTGCAGATGTTAGGGGGCTGGCAGGACAACAGGAAAGGGTGAGAAAATCAGATGCGAAAAAAACAGCCCCATCCCTCCCATCCCATGCGCAGAGATCATGGGCACAGACCAAAGGAAGGGCATGCTCTAGTCGGTGGAGCAGAAGACCATCCCCATGTGTCTTGGCGGCATGTCTGAGGGCACGCGCATGAGATACTTCGGGCGTTAGTCTGACCGGGAGCTATCAGCGTTTTCATCGAGGCGCTTCGCTCCAACAAGAAGGCAGTGAATGCAAGCCTTTTTGTGAACCTGAATGCGACTGTTTGAATAAATCTGCAACCATGAAGTGTCTGGCAAAACTGCCATGCCTCCTTCTTCCTCCCATGCATTCTCGTGACCAGGCTCTGCTCGTGACCAGACTCTGCTCGTGACAAGGTACAAGCATACCTGCACTGCGTTGTCTTATCGTTGCTGAGGGTGTCTGTCTCACAGATGGCGTTACCGTAGCAGATGCTTCCATCACGAGATTCGCTAATACTCAGAGCGTGCATAATCCTGGGGGCAAGCACCGAATTGCGAGGAATGCTCATTGCTCAGGGACCAGACGTGAAAGACAGGCCAACTATCAGACTAGGGCTTTTTCCAACGAAATCAGCCGGGCTGTGAGGCACATCGACCTGCGAATACCCTTGCTTATAAACAAAGTCTAAAAGGAGCGTTTCCAACGAGACACGGGAGGCCTCAAAGAGTTGACCCAGATAAATGATGAGGTACTCAGGTACACACGGGGCACGGCGAAGGTCCGACACAGGTCTAACCGCATGCAGGATTTAAATGAAGCATCACACAGCATAGGATTTGAATGAGCACATGTCGCACCTATTAGCTGCCCTGCCAGTCGCATCATCAAAGCCTGCGGGGTGAGGATGCATCGATACGTCCATAGCATTGGAAATTGGCTTAACGGATACAGTAGATTGACTGCTTATATTTCTAAAAGATCTCTCCTTGATTTCACCAGGTGTGTGAAATTCACACTTCTGCCACATCTCCCCTTGCCCATTTGCCTCTATTTCAGCCTGCCTATAATCAGCCGCTATCCTTGCCCTACCTATGTCTCATCAACGGCCTGTGCCAACCCTCCCTGGATGCCCTGTGCCCCCACTGATTGACTGATGCGGTGGAGGACTACACAGGGAGTAATGGGAAACAAGATGCATCATCGGCAAGTCAGTTACCGGTATCCAGTATCCTGAACAGAATGGGAATTGAACCTTCTCCCTTGCTACGTACTGACTGGGTGCGGGCAGGTTACTGGGCAGGAGGCCCAAATTTACCCACTCGCCACATATTTACCCGCTCTTATGCTGCATCAACTCCCGCCAACTCCTCTGTGAAAGGTACCGGCTGTAGGTCAGTCGTTGTCTGACGCAGTTTAGGGACGGTGGATCCCAGCGCCAGCTCCAGCAAGGCACCTAGCTAGTCAATTGCGCCCTCCGGTGCCCTGCCTGACAACGAGCTGCATGTCGGCCGCCATGGCTGCCGCCATGAGTGGGCTGTCTTGCTGTGCTGCTGGTGCGACCGCTGCGTTGTAGAAGCGAAGTACATGCTGCCACCAACTTTGCTGTAACTGCTGGATCTGCAGCTCCCTCATGACCCCCCAACTGGCAGCGGACACAGGTAGCCCTGCAGGCTGGCGCAGATGCTGGAGGAAGCTGGACTGCATCCTGCTGTTGAGGCAATGCCAGGCATGAGGTGATCAGTGGCCCACATCACATCACCGTAGTTGGCCGCAGGCGCTGCATGGACAGACACCAACCGGATGCGTTCAGGCAGATGATGCCTGAGGTGCACCTTGGCGGCCATGAGGCGGACACGGTGCAACGCGGCAGCCATAGGCACCTATCTACCTTGCATGGCCTTCCTCATGCTGCCGCTCTCGTGCTGAATGATGCCTACGAACTTGAAATCCTGGGCACGCTTCAGCATTATCCTATCGGAGCCATACATGCTAGTATGGGCTGATTGTCTGCGCTGCGCAGCTAAGCGGCTGCCAAACTCCAATATCTCTGTCTTGCTAACGTTGACCTGGAGCTGCTTGGCCGCCGCATGGTCATGCAGGGTATCTAGCAAGCGCTGCAGCCCTGCCGGGCTGCTGGCTAGCAGGGTGAGATCATCCGCATGTAAGAGGCACCTGTGTCGTCGCTATGCCCCCAGCACAATGCCCTCTGCGGAGCACTGGGCTGCGATCATGCCCGGCAGATCGCTGATATAGAGACTGAAGAGGAGGGGTCTGAGTGGGCAGCCCTGCTTGATACCGCAAGTGGTGCAAGTGTGCATCATGTCAGCTCCTGTTTGAAAGAGTTGAAGAGTGCAGTGCAAGTCGTCACCTTCTAATAGCTGACCTCTACTGACAACGTGAGAACGCCACAAAGACCGCGGGCGTAGCAGCTGCCGGCATCATTAAAATTTCGGCTGTTGAGCCGAGTATACCACACCCTCTGTACCATACACACGTCTCTAACACACATGCCGTAATGCCGTATCCGGCGCCTCGAGAGTCATCTCCGCACCGACTCCCACGTAAACGACACGGCAGGCAGCTCTCACCTGTCGAATTTCTTCATCCTCGATTTCTTTTTCCGTCCGGGCACTCCGGAAAAGCACTCCGCCAACCTCCCAGCGCACACGCCAGACTTGATCGAGGCACGCCGAAGGCGTCGCCTTTTCTCCAGGGAACGTACACAAAAATCCGCGTGGACCTCCATGCCGGTTTGGTGACTGGGCATGCGATCTCAGGGGCACTGATATCCCGTTCTCGCTCGGGCGGTGACTGCGACCACTACTCGCCCCCGTCATGCTCCCCATGCTCCCCAACACATCAGCCGCAGCCACCTCCCAGTCCCAGCAGAAGCCGCAAATGCAACAACAGCAAAAACAGCTGATACAGAAACAGAAACAACTGCAACAGCAACTACAGCTGCAGCAGCTGCAAGAGGCGATACCCTCGCAGCACGAGGCTGCTGTGCGCATCGCCGCACAAGCTCTGCTACAGGCCTGCGCGAGCGCTCCCTCAGAGCAAGATGCACTTGAAGCCCTCAGACGTCTACGGGAGCTCATAGATGCCTCATCCACCCCCTCATCTTCTGCCTGCTCTTCCTCCACCCTCTCTTCCGCTCCTGCTCCTGCTGCCACGGGCCATGCAAGGCATCAGCCGCCGCCGCCGCCGCAGCAGCAGCAGCAGCAGCTGGAGCAGCAAGAGCAGCAGCAGCAGCAGCAGCTGGCGCAAGTGCTTGGATCAGCTCAAGCGATCGAAGGAGCCGCTCATGCAGTCGAAGAAGCTGTTGCCTCTAGCCACCACACATCCGTCTCTGCAACGATTGAGGACGTAGACAAAGGCGACGAGGCGGGGGGCATGCGAGGAGGGGATGACACGGAGGTCGGCGAGAAAAGAGGGAATGAGACCAGGAGAGGGGGAGGAGATGAGGAGGAGGACCATCAGGGTGTATGCACACGAGAGGAGGCCACCATCTGCACGCCCCGTCCTGATTTGGAGGGGGCAGCCGGGGAACCGTCCTCCCAACGTTCCCCACTCCTCAGCAGCAACCTGGGCATGCCAGCCTTGAACTGCACCGGACATCTAGATCCGGGCACGGATCTGGATCCAGCTGGATCTACACTGAGCCAGCTACTGCTGCTTGACGCAATCAACATCCGAGACGGCGGCAGCGGCGGTACGCCGCTGCTGTTTGCGGTACAACGGGGCATGCCGGCGCTGGCCTCGGCGCTGATTGGCTTAGGAGCGGAAGTGTCCACTCCGGGCTGCGCATTCCTGCCGTCAGGCAACGGGCCGCTTCACATTGCGGCGCTGCACGGCGATGTTGCTTGCACGCGGCTGCTGGTGGGTTTAAGGTATAGGGTTGCTTGCTTGTGGTAACTGTTAGGTTTTAGAGGTGTAGGGTGTAGGGTTTCTGGCTCGTGGTTACTAGTGGGATTAGGGTTTATTGCTGCTTGCTTATAGTCACTGGTGATTTATGGTTTATTGCTGCTTGCTCATGGTCATTTCTGGGATTAGGATGATAAGTGCATGGGTGCTTGCTCGTTGGTGCTCAAAGGTTGTTGGGGTTCTTGTTTATGGTTCATTGCTCAAGGTTTCTGATGGGTTTAAGGTTTAGGGTTGCTTACTGGCGGTTACTGGTGTGTTGAAGGTTTAAGGG
This sequence comes from Limnomonas spitsbergensis, assembly GCA_037349105.1. Lineage (NCBI taxonomy): Eukaryota > Viridiplantae > Chlorophyta > Chlorophyceae > Chlamydomonadales > Limnomonas > Limnomonas spitsbergensis. Next base: position 1,794,104 of record JAYJMM010000092.1, on the reverse strand, counting down.
TTGCTTGTTCGTGGTGACTGTTGGGGTTCGGGTTTCGGGTGTATGGTTGCTTGCTTTTGTTTATTGATGGGTATAAGGACCTATAGCTCCCATAGCTTCCCATAGCTCCCATAGCTCCCATAGCTTCGCATAGCTCCCATAGCTCCCCATAGCTCCCATAGCTTCACATAGCTTCACATAGCTTCACATAGCTTCTCATATCTTCCCATAGCTTCCCATGGCTTCCCATATCTTCCCATAGCTCCCATAGCTTCCCATAGCTTCCCATAGCTTCGCATAGCTTCCCATAGCTCCCATAGCTCCCATAGCTCCCATAGTTTCCCATAGCTTCCCACAGCTTCTCATAGCTCCCATAGCTTCCCATAGCTCCCATATATTCCCATATATTCCCATAGCTCCCCATAGCTCCCATAGCTTCACATAGCTTCACATAGCTTCACATAGCTTCTCATATCTTCCCATAGCTTCCCATGGCTTCCCATATCTTCCCATAGCTCCCATAGCTTCCCATAGCTTCCCATAGCTTCGCATAGCTTCCCATAGCTCCCATAGCTCCCATAGTTTCCCATAGCTTCCCACAGCTTCTCATAGCTCCCATAGCTTCCCATAGCTCCCATATATTCCCATATCTTCCCATAGCTCCCATAGCTTCCCATTGCTTCCCATTGCTTCACATAGCTTCACATAGCTTCACATAGCTCCCATAGCTCCCATAGCTTCTCATAGCTCCCATAGCTTCACACAGCTTCCCATAGCTTCTCATATCTTCCCATAGCTTCCCATAGCTACCCATAGCTCCCATATCTCCCACAGCTTTCCATAGCTTCTCATAGCTCACATAGCTTCCCACAGCTCCCATAGCTTCCCATAGCTCCCATAGCTCCCATAGCTTCCCATAGCTTCCCACACATTCTCGTAACTCCAATAGCTTCCCATAGCTCCCATAGATTCCCATAGCTTCCCATAGCTCCCATAGATTCCCATTGCTTCCCATAGCTCCCATAGATTCCCATAGCTTCCCATAGCTCCCATAGATTCCCATTGCTTCCCATAGCTCCCATAGATTCCCATAGCTCTCATAGCTCCCCATAGCTTCTCATAGCTATGATGCAACCTGAGGGATCGGTTTGAAGCCTTGAAAGGGTGTATGATTGTTTAGGGTACAGGATGACGGGCTTGGGGTTAGGGAACTGGCCGTGTTGCAGTATTACTAATTGATTATAAGCCTTCAAGGTTTTTGGGGTGGTTCAGGGTTCAGGGTCTGGGGAACTGGCAGAGTTGCAGTAGTACTAATTGATCAGAAGCCTTGAAGGGGTTTTGGTATGGTTCAGGGTTTGGGGACTGGCATGTGAGTGCTACCATTGTCTTGGGACCCAAATTAATTGTTGGGGCGGGTTTCCGGCCCCAGGACAATAAGCTACGCTGATTGTACCTGGCAGCCCGTCCTCACCATTTGTTTTGAAGCTTCAAAGGTGTTTCAGATTATTCACAGTCCAGACTTCCAGACGGGGGGGGGAGCTTAGGCACGAGCGTTTGCAGCTGAAGTGTAGCTGAAGTGCAGCTGAAGTGTAGCTGAAGTGTAGCTGAAATGTGGCAATTGGCGCTTGGACCGCCCGTCGACGCCTGGAATCTAAGGCGAGATGTGGTCAGTGGCACGCCTCTGCACTTTGCCTCATGATCCCCTTGTTCCCCTCTCTCCCCCCCTCCTACGTGTGCCTCTCTCACCCCCTTTTATCGAATAACTAGCAGTCATGGAATATATGTGTGCCTCTTTCACCCCTTTGCACTTTGCCTCATGATCCCCTTGTTCCCCTCTCTCCCCCCCTCCTATGTGTGCCTCTTTCACCCCTTTGCACTTTGCCTCATGATCCCCTTGTTCCTCTCTCTCCCCCCCTCCTACGTGTGCCTCTCTCACCCCCCTTCATCGAATAACTAGCAGTCATGGAATATATGTGTGCCTCTTTCACCCCTTTGCACTTTGCCTCATGATCCCCTTGTTCCCCTCTCTCCCCCTCTCCTACGTGTGCCTCTCTCACCCCTCTTCATCGAATAACTAGCAGTCATGGAATATATGTGTGCCTCTTTCACCCCTTTGCACTTTGCCTCATGATCCCCTTGTTCCCCTCTCTCCCCCCCCTCCTATGTGTGCCTCTTTCACCCCTTTGCACTTTGCCTCATGATCCCCTTCTTCCCCTCTCTCCCCCTCTCCTATGTGTGCCTCTTTCACCCCTCTGCACTTTGCCTCATGATCCCCTTGTTCCCCTCTCTCCCCCTCTCCTATGTGTGCCTCTCTCACCCCTCTTCCTCCCCAGTGGGCAGTCCAAGCTCCAAGTGGGAAGAGGGTAGAAAGGGGACTAGAATTGCGCGAGGAGCGAGGAAGGTGGTTACTCTTACTCCCTCTTTCTCATCTCTCCCCCCTACAGCTCCAGCCCTCTTCCCCCCTCCCTTTCCCCACAACTACCCCCCCCCCCCCTATTCCTGCTACCCAGCTCTCCGCTTACTCGGCACTTGGATTGCCCGTGGATGCCCGCAACGTGAATGGAGACACGCCCCTCCACTTCGCCTGCTGCCAAGGGAGTGTTGTAGTCGCCGGGCTCCTTCTACAAGGCGAGGCGGAACTTGCATCTAGAGCAGCAGCAGCAGCAAGAGTAACAGATGCAACAGGAACAGCAGCAGCAGCAGGAGTAACAGACGCAACAGGAACAGCAAGAGCTACGGAAGCAACAGTGATAGCAACAGAAGGAGGAATTGTAGCAACAGCAACAGCAGCAACAGCTATCGAGAGGGGCCAGCCGGTGGAGGCAGCAGAAACAGGAGCATCAGAAGCAAGAAAAGCACCAGCAGGAACAGCAGCAGCAACAGGTGCAACAGGATCAGCAGCAGCAGGAGCAGCAACAGCAGGAACAGCAGCAGCAACAGGTGCAACAGGAGCATCAGAAGCAAGAAAAGCACCAGCAAGAACAGCAGCAGCAACAGGTGCAACAGGATCAGCAGCAGCAGGAGCAGCAACAGCAGGAACAGCAGCAGCAACAGGTGCAACAGGAGCATCAGAAGCAAGAAAAGCACCAGCAAGAACAGCAGCAGCAACAGGTGCAACAGGATCAGCAGCAGCAGGAGCAGCAACAGCAGGAACAGCAGCAGCAACAGGTGCAACAGCAGCAGTAACAGCAGGAGCAGCTACAGCAGGGCTGATGTCGGCTGCCAATGCGTCAGGTGTGACCCCTCTGCTCGCTGCCTCGGCTGCCGGTAGCCGGCTATGCCTGCAGCTGATGCTGAGGCACCACTGGAAAATGCTCCAGGCGACATCAAATCTGCAGGGAGGGCAGCCATGGAATATAAAACATCAGGAAAGGCAGCAGGCGCAGGTGCAGGGGGAGGGGGGGGAAGAGGGGCAGGTGCTGCAGCAGCAGCAGGGGGGGCAGCTGGGGGAGGAGCCAGGGCAGGCGCAGCAGCATCAGGTGACAGCGCAAGTTCTTGGAGGGCAGAAGGCGCAGCAGCAGCACCAGCAGGTACAGGCGCAGCAGGGGCAGCAGCAGCAGCCCATCCAGCCCGTCCAGATCACGGCAGTTGCCTCTACCCCGCCCATTCCACTCCCGGCGGCTGCCATCCCACCTGTCCATTTGCCCGCCGACGACCCGCTGCTGCATAGGTGTGATGAGCAGGGCAACAGGGCGCTGCACTACGCTTGCAGATCAGGTGTGTGGTACGTGGAATGTACATTTTTTCTGGAAGTGTTGACCTGCCATTTCCCCTCCTGTTTCCCAGGCCGTTCTTCTGTTTGCGCTTCAGGATTTCATAAGTTGGGCAGCCGGCCTCCTACTTGGTTGAGTCCTAGTAAAATAAAGTCCCCATTGTCCTACGCCCCTTGTTGCGACACCTTATACTACTAGCCAATTATCTGTCGCTTTTCACTTCTGTCCCCGGACCGTCTGGCTAATCGCCGGTGACTGGCTGCACTAGTGCCTGCAGCCAGTTGTGGGCTGCTCTACCAGACCTGATCTGATTCACTGAAATCCGGCATGAACTTAAGCCTGGATCTTGATTTGAACCCAAGATCTGAAACTGAATCCTGTTTAGAACAGTGCCTACCCGCTGGGCCCTGCTGAACGCTCGGCCACGTGGGGCTGGTAGGGAAAAACTAGGCTCAATTCCAGCTACCATGCACAGCCTGGGCCATGGTGCAGCCATGCCATCCTCCTATGTGAGGGGGGCAGGAACATGGAACCCGGCGCTCTAGTCGGGGGAACCCATGATCTGAAACTGAGTCCTGCAATACGGACTACTGGTATTATAAACTAACCCCGGAACATGATCTGAACCCCGTAAAAAGACTTTGCCCCCGAGCTTACTGATATACTGAGCCCCGGATCATGAACTATACCCCAGATCGTAAAATGAGTTCCAGATCTTAGACTGAATCCTGTACCATAAACTCATCCCCGGAGCATTATCGGAATCCATTATCTCGAACTGAATCCTGTACCATGAACTGCCCCCCTGGAGCATGATCGGGGTTCCATGAAATAGACTTCACCCTGGAGCAAATTAATAAACCAAACCCCGGATCATGAACTGAACCCTGGATCTTGAACTGAATCCACGATCTTGACCTGACTCCTGTATCAGAATTTATGAACTACCCCCTGGATCATGAACTAAACCCTGGATCATGAACTGATACCATGATCTTAATGTGAACCTGACTACTGTACCAGACTACCGGTATTATGAACTAGCCCCGGAACATGATCTGAACCCCGTAAATAGACTCTGCCCCCGAGCTTACTGATATACTGAGCCTCGGCATGAACTATACCCCAGATCGTAAAATGAGTTCCAGATCTTAAACTGAATCCCGTACCATATGTCATACCTGGAGCATGAACTGAACCCATTATCTTGAACGGAATTCGGTATCATAAAGCAACCCCCGGGCATGAAGTAAACCCTGGATCTTAGACTGAACCCTGAATATTAAACTGAAACCTGGAGCATGACCTCATCCCCATGAAATATAATTTGCCCACAAACGTACCCGATAAACTCGACCCCAGCATTTGGAGCGCATGGTACTGCTGGCCTGCCGCTGGTGGTCGCGGTATACCGTCCTGCTGAAAGCCTGGTGCTCGAATAACAAACCCTTGGTCGCTTACTTAACCCTTGACCTCGAACCTGGATCATACACAGGGCATGTGGATCGCATGGTGCCGCTGGTGGTTGCCAGAGTCCTGTCCTGCTGATAGCCTAGATCATAAATGAACCCCTGATTATCTCCTGATATACCATTTATGCCCCTGATATACCTTTTATACCCCTGATATAAATTAACCCCTGATTAACCCCTAAATTAATCCCTGATCACAAAGTGAACCCTGGAACTCGGCCCTGGACCCCAAATCAGGAGCATATACAAACCTGAAATTAAACGCATTGAACCCTGGACCCCGACCCTGGATAAATGAACCCTTAATATTTGAACCCTGGACCTGGATCATGAACAGGGCATGTGGGTTGCGTGGAGCTGCTGGTGACTGCAGGACTCCCGTCATGCTGGAAGCCGGGATCATAAATATGCCCCTGATTACAATCTTAACTCTGGATCCTGAACCTGGATCATAAACAGGGCATGTGGAGTGCGTGGAGCTGCTGATGGCTGCGGGATTTCCATCAGGCTGTCGCAACTCCGCTGGCCGTACCCCACTCATTGAGGCCCGTCTGGGCCAGCAGCAGGCGCTCGAGCAGGCCGCGCAGAAGGCTTCCTCGCTGCCACACGGCCCGGCGCCAGGTGACAGGCACGCTGCCTGCGCGGAACTTGTGGAGAGGTGAGTGGGCGCCATGGAATCTGGGCTTCCAGTTTTTCGTCTATGAATAGTTTGTTTTCTTTGAATAGCTTCACAGTGTCAGTCATGCCTTGTACCGTCTCCCGTCACGAGCCCATGCGTTCATGCGTTCATGCTTCCATGCATCCGTTCAATCATGTGTCCATGCGTCCATTGAAGCATGCGTCCGTGCATCTATGCATCCATGCGTCCGTGCATCCATGCGTCCATTCAACCCTGCGTCCATTCGTCCATGCATCTATGCATCCATGCAACCATGCATCCTTTCAACCATGCATCCATGTGTCCATGCATCCATGCATCTATGCATCCGTGCATCCATGTGAGCATGCATCCATACGTCCATGCATCCATGTGTGCATGCATCTATGCATCCATGTGTCCATGCAACCATGCATCCATACGTCCATGCATCCATGCATCCATGTGAGCATGCATCCATGCATCCATGCGTCCATGCATCCATGCATCCATGTGAGCATGCATCCATGCATCCATGTGAGCATGCATCCATGCATCCATACGTCCATGTGAGCATGCATCCATGCATCCACACGTCCATGTGAGCATGCATCCATGCATCCATGCATCCATACGTCCATGCATCCATACGTCCATGCATCTATGCATCCATGTGAGCATGCATCGATGCATCCTTATGTCCATGTGAGCATGCGTCCATGCATGCATACGTCCATGTGAGCATGCGTCCATGCATCCATACGTTCATGCATCCATGTGTGCATATGTCCATGCATCCTTGCGTCCGTCCATGCATCCATTCAACCATGTGTCCATGGGTCCATTGAACCATGCATCACACCCTTGTCTTGGCCCAGGTACGCGAAAGACATGCCACAGTGCATGGAAGAAGCGGGCTCAGTGGAATGCTCCACTGAGATTTCGCGGGCAGCGGGCGAGGCAGTGCCCAATCTGGAGCAACACTTGGCCCGCGGGGCGGCGCCCAGGCCTGAGGGCGGGACAATACCCGAGCCGAGCGGGGCTGCGCCCTGGCCTGAGGAAACTTTGGCGGGTGGCACGGGGCAGCAAGCGAGAGAAGGAGCACATGGACACATGGGGGGCGGCGCGGGGCGGCAAGCGGGAGGGCATCGTGGCCACAGAGGGAGAAAGGGAGCAGCGCGGACCCGGGTGGGCGAGCAGGCGGCGAGCTGTGCTGCGCAGATCCCCTCTGCGGGTGAGAAGTTTAAAGCAGAGGCAGAGTCTCCTCTCAAATGTCTTGATAAAGAGGGACAGGATCCACTCCAAGGTGCTGCTGCTGCTGCTGCTGCTGCTAGTAAGAAGAAGAAAAATAAGCATGGGAAGCCCCCTGCTACTGCTGCTGCTGCCGGAAATCACAATGCACCCCGAGCTGCTGCTGCTGCCACTGCTAAGAATCAGGACGCACCAGCCACTACCACTACTGCTGCTACTGCTGCTGCTGCTGCTGCTGCTAAGAATCAGGATGCATCCCCTGCTTCTGCTGCTGCTGCTGCAACTGCCGAGCCTCAAGATCCAATCCTGGCTGCTGCTGCTGCTGATTCAGCACCCCTTCCCGCTAGGCCGCAGCTGGCCTGGTCGGTGGTCCCATCAAGCAAGGGCAAGGTGCAGGGGGCCAAGGCGCCTCCGATACCTGGCGGTACAGCGGCCGTCAAGGGCCATGTTGGCGGTACAGCGGCCAACAAGACCTGTACTGCAGGTTTTGCATCCCCTCTGCCAGCATCTCCAGATGCTGGCAGTTCTGCAGCGATCAAGAACCACGCTGGCGGTACAACAGCTGTCCTGCTGGCGCCCCCCGCTGCTGGCAGTACAGCGGCCATGAAGGGCCGTACTAGCAGTACAGCAATTCTCCTGCAGGCAGCGCCTTGGGGCGGCAGAGGCGGGCTGGAGGTTGCGCCGGGGCAACTGGCGGGCGGTGCTTTGACGTATGACTCCGGCACTGGCAGGCCAGCAGCAGGGGTGGAAGGAGGAGGAGGAGGAGGAGGAGGAGGAGGAGGAGGAGGGGCAGTGAGGGGGGCATCAGCAGCAAGGGCGGCAGGAGGAGAAGGAGGAGGAGGAGGGGCAGTGAGGGGGGCAGCAGCAGCAGGGGCGGCAGCAGCAGGAGGAGGAAGAGGGGCAGTGAGAAGGGCAGCGGCAGCGGCAGCAGGTGTGAGCTACAGCAGCTTGTCCGCTGATACCTCTGCTTTGTCACCTGTGGCGGCTGCTTGGTCGCCATACCGAACATCTGTGGGCATAGCAACAGAGGCAGCAGCGGCAGCTACAGAGGCAGCAGCAGAGGCAGATGCAGATGCAGCCGCGACCGCCGCCGCAGCAGCAGCAGTATATGCAGATGCAGCCGCGACCGCCGCCGCCGCAGCAGCAGATGCAGATGCCGCCGCGTCTGCCGCAGAAGCTGGGTCGTTCCCATTCGGCCAGAGACGCTCCTCTGGAGCACTGCCTGCGGTTGATGCGGCGGATGAAAGGGAGCCTGGTGCGCTGGTGGGCTGCTGGCCGGCGTCGGTTACGGAGCCTGGTGCGCTGGTGGGCTGCTGGCCGGCGTCGGTTACGGAGCCTGGTGCGCTGGTGGGCTGCTGGCCGGCGTCGGTTACGGAGCGCATGGAGGCGGACTGCCCCGGGGCCTGCCGCGAGCTGGCCGTACTGCCGGACCACGTGCTGGGCGAGGGTCTTAGCAGCTTGAGCATGTCTCAGCTGGACACCCTGGACGTGCTTCATCATGCAGCACTGGCAAGGTGAGACGGAGGTGAATAGGGACGAGCAAGTGCGTGTGGCGAGATGCATGGGACATGGGGAATAGGGCATGGGCATGGGGCGAGGCGCAGGGGGGAGTTGGTGCTAGGGGCATGAGGTATGTCTCAGCTGGATACTCTTGATGTGCTGCATCATGCTGCACTGGCAAGGTGAGACTGAAGTGCATGGGGACGAGCGAAGTGTGTGTGGCGAGGTGCATGGGGACGAGCGAAGTGTGTGTGGCGAGGTGCATGGGGACGAGCGAAGTGTGTGTGGCGAGGTGCATGGGGACGAGCGAAGTGCGTGTGGCGAGATGCATGGGGACAAGCGAAGTGCGTGTGGCGAGGTGCATGGGGAAAAGGGCATGGACATGGGGCATGTGCATGGGGAAAAGGGCATTGGCATGGGGCAAGGCGCATGGCGGGGTGAACGAGCCTACAACAGTGCCACAACAGCGTACAGTCCTGGGACAACTGTCCAACTGCCCATCCTCCGCCTGCATCATGTTGCACCCTGCACCCTGCACCCCTCTCTGCCAGAGTGCACGAGGCACGGCTGCCACAGCAGCGCAATTCCCACAGTCCTGGAAAAGATTGCCCATCCCCCGCCTGTATTGAGATGGAATCATTTTGCACCCTGCACCCTGCACCCCTCCCTGCCAGGGTGAACGAGGCGCGGCTGCCACGATAGCGCACCGGCCTGGGAATGACTGCCCATTCCTCGCCTGCATTTAGCTGGAATCGTGTTTGCACCCTGCACCCTGCACCCTGCACCCCTTCCTCTCAGGGTGAACGAGGCACGGCTACTGCTGGTGCGAGGGCAGGAGCGGCTCATAGCCAAGGAGCAAGCGCGCAGGGAGATGGACGTGGAGCGCAGACTGGCTGCACAGCGGCAACAATAGGAGGAGGAGGAGGAGGAGGAGGAGGAAGAGCAGGGGCAGACGGAGGAGGAGGAGGAGGAGGAGGAGGAGGAGGAGGAAGAGCAGGAGCAGACAGAGGAGGAGTAGCAGGAGGAAGAGGAGGAGGAAGAGCAGGAGCAGACGGAGGAGCAGCAGCAGCAGCAGCAACAACAACAGCAACAGCATGAGTAAGGGGAGCAGCAGCAGCAAGAGCATGAGGAGGAGGAGGAGTGGCAGTAGCAGCAACAACAGCAACATGAGTAAGGGGAACAGCAGCAGCAAGAGCATGAGGAGGAGGAGGAGTGGCAACAGCAGCAACAAGAGCAACAGCATGAGTAAGGGGAGCAGCAGCAGCAAGAGCATGAGGAGGAGGAGGAGTGGCAGCAGCAGCAACAACAGCAACAGCATGAGCAAGGGGAGCAGCAGGAGCAACAGCATGAGGAGGAGGAGGAGTGGCAGGAGCATGAGGGGGAAGAGTGTAACGTCATTAACTTAAGGGCGATGCTACATCGGCCGTGTGGGCGCCCAACAGGGAATTTGTGTCCACGACAGCAGAGGGACAAAATGTCATGACAGTGGCACAATCCGGCTTAACATGAGCTGTGTCGTGATTAACGTGCTGCCTCGTGGTGGTAGTATCCAGCTTAAGCAGTGTCGAGCCTGTCGAGCTGCCTTGGTACTAGTACAATCTATAGCTGAATTTGTGCTGTATCATACAGTTGGCTACCTTTTTGGCTGCCTTTTGGCTACCTTTTTGGCTGCCATTTGGCTACCTTGCCTTTTTTTACCAGCCTTAACCAAAGCCCAGTCGTGGTTGTTTGCTATTTGGAAGCCAAGGGATATTTGGGGACTCAGGTCCACCTTGTTTTCTTTCTCTCTCGAGTCTGCCCGATTTATATCAGTTCTCAAACCGGTTCTCGCCTGCGCCATGCAAGAAACCGATGCCGCTCTAGACATAAAAATCTAAACATCTGGACACATGACCCAAGTTGAGCCAAGCACGGACCCTTCTTTCATGTCCCCTCTTGCCTTCAGTCTTCTCCTCCGAACTGTTAAGCGCCCACTCGGCCAAGCCTTTTCTGCGTAGGGTCGGGAGTTGTAACGTCTTTGATCTTTCATCATCAAAGCAAGAGGGTGGACAAAACCTAGGGTGGACAAAAGACCCTCTATATACCCTAAATCCAAGACTGAGAGATCGAACCTGCCAAACGATCCTCTCTGCCCCCCTGTCTACATCGCCGGGATCCATGTTCCTACTTCTTGCCCCCTCACATAGGGGGGTGCATATGGTAGGGGCTAAGTCATTTCAGAGGTCGGGGCTCCCTCCCTCTTCAATTATCGCCCAGCCTCTTGAGTGTCCCTTACCTTTATTTCCCCTTTCCGGTTTTTCCTGGGTTACCGCCTAGTATGTCAGTTTCCTTTCTCTTTGTTGAGGGCTAGGATCTGGACCACCTGGGGTTTCTTCAGACTTCATTTATTGGGGGGAGGGGGCGTCTTTTTCCTTCTCCTTTATAAACTCTAAATTCACACCCCGCCAAGCTATATCTTTCATCACCAAAACGCAAGACCTTCACAACCTTGAACGGCATGGAAGTCATTAACACAGTGCGCTAACACATCATGCCCCTGGCCATGGCCTGTGAGTTTTATCAGTCCAGCGGAGCTTCTAACGGTGCATACCAGCTGGGCCCTGCGATCATCATCGCTGAGCGGTGCCCCGAGACCGGAGCGCAAGACAGCCAGGCAGCGGTATAGGTCCACAGCTCACCGCTGCCGACGGCATTTCACTCGCCATATGGCCGCGTCTATAGCGGATAGGCTGCAACGTCATGACCACAGCGTCTATCGGGAGAAGCTGCAAGACAGGCGGCATGCGTGCCCAACTACTGCTGTCTCCTCCTAGAGGTGGGAGGCTCACCTGCGGCAGCAGTTTACCGCCATCTCGCCCCCCTCTGCCACGGCGCCACTACCCAGTCTGTCCCCTGTCAGCAGGCAGCATGACAACATGGGCGTGTCCACCGATCAGCTAGCCTCTTGCTTTTACCGGGCTTTCTCCCGCATGCGAGTGCATACCGCGGCGGGCCTGGATGGCATGGCAGCTCATTTCATCAAGCTGGCCTTGGTAGACGACACCACCGATGGTGAGCATCGGCATGTCATTAGGGACATGTTGCAAGAGTGGATGCCTTCAATGGCGGTGCGCGGGGGAATGCCTGGTGCCTTGCAGCCCGTCAGAATTCAGCCCATCTACAAGAAGGGCGACCCCCTTGACCCCGGTAACTATCAGCCCAGTGCCATCACTAGTGTCTTGCACCGGCTGTATGCTAGCATGCTCACCGCCGTCGCTGATCACTGCGCTCGCATGCACGAGCATATCCCTCCTGAACAGTTCGGCTTTCAGCAGCGCTGTAGCACGCTCCATGCTGCTTTTCTCTTGAGGCATGCAGTCCATGCGCAACGTGCAGCTGCAGGCCGTGGCAAACTACATGTGGCCTTTGTGGATTTCACCAAGGCCTATGACTGTGTGCCACATGAGCCGCTATGGCAGCACCTGTCTGAGCGGCTTCGCATGCCTTCTTGCCTGTTACGCGCTGTGCTAGCGCTCTACAAAGGTGCAGTTTACACGCTCACAGACGGCCATAAAAGCACTGGGCCTGTGCCTTGCACCCGAGGTATCAAGCAGGGCTGCCCACTCAGCCCCCTCCTCTTCAGTCTCTAAAACAGCGATCTGCCGGGCAAGATCGCAGCCCAATGCCCAGCAGAGGGCATTGTGCTGGGGGCGGGGCAAAGACTCAGGTGCCTCTTACATGCTGACGATCTCTCCCTGTAAGCCAGCAGTCCGGCAGGGCTGTAACACATGGTAGATGCCCTGCATGAATATGCGGCGGTCAAACAGCTCCAGGTGAACGTCAGCAAGACAGAGATATTGGAGTTTGGCAGCCGCTTAGCTGCGTAGCGCCGGCAATCAGCCCATACTTGCGTGTACGGCCCCGATATGATAGCTCTGAAGCATGTCCAATAATTCAAGTTCTTGGGCATCATCCAGCACCAGGGCAACAGCATGAGGCAGGCCATGCAAGGACCTGAGGAATAGAGGGGCCTTTGGCTGCCGCGTTGCACCGTGTCCGCCGCATGGCCGCCAAGGTGCGCCTCAGGCATCATCTGCCTACACGCATCCGGTTGGCGTCTGTCTATGCAGCGCCTGCGGACAACTACGGTGATGTGGTGTGGGCCACCGATCACCTCAGGCCGCGGCATTGCCTCAAGAGCAAGATGCAGTCCAGCTTCCTCCAGCATCTGCGCCATGCTGCAGGGCCACCTCCGTCCGCTGCCAGTTGGGGGGTCATGAGGGAGCTGCAGATACAGCCTTAACAGCATAGTTGGTGGCAGCACGGACTTCGCTTCTACAACGCCGCGGTCGCACCAGCAGCACAGCAAGACACTCATGGCCGCAGCCATGGCGGCCGACATGGAGCTCGCTGTCAGACAGGGCACCGGAGGGCGCAATTGGTGCAGGGAATTGCTAGGTGCTTTGGAGGAGCCGGATTTGGGATCAGGCAGCCCCAAACTGCGTCAGACAGCGACTGACCTGCATCCGCTACCTGTCCTATCCAGAGGTGCTAGCGCTAGTTGATGCAGCATACGAGCGGGCGCAGCTGGATGCAGCTGGCAGAGGGGACCCCAGAGATCCTGCCACTGAATACAGGTTTACGGCGGCCTACCGCACCTGGTTTCAGTCTACGGCGGGCACAGGCCAGGGGCCGCACCAGTCGAAGGGAGTGTGCTTGCGTGCGCACAATCTCCAGGCTGCGGCTCGGCGCCATCAGCACGGCTGACACTCGAGGACGGCGCAGCGGTAAGCAACGTGACGGACGGTGCTGCCAACGGTGTTGGGCACGGGGAGATGGCGAGCATGTGCAGGATGCGCTGCATGTCTGCCTGCTTCCAGTGCCCTGGTGTAAAGGAGAGGCTTAGGGAGACGGGTTGGGCAGGCAACCCGGAGGGCGCCAAAGACTTTCAACAGTTGTACCAGGGCAGGCTTGGATGGGAGGCTCTGACTTTTGTTGAGGACGTTGTACGCTTTGTTGAGGCCAAGATTTGTTGCCTCTCTTTGCCTTCTTGGGGAATAGGCTTGAGAGGGGCAAAGATACTTCGGGTTGCCTTTTCCTTTTGGTGGGGGTATTTCTTTCTCCTTTATTTTCTTCTCCTTCTTTCCCTCTTACCTTCAGGTTCTTTTCTTACAACGGGACAGATGGGCGCCCACGCGGCCGAGCCTTTTTGAGCAGGGCCCAGAGGTGTAATGTCATTGACCTGCTGGGCCCTGCTGATCGCTCGGCTGCGTGGGGCTGGTAGGAAATGACTAGGCTCAATTCCAGTTATCATGCACAGCATAGGCCATAGTGCAACCATGCCATCCTCATATGTGAGGGGGGAGGAATATGGAACCAGGCGTTCTAGCAAAGCATCAGATTTAATGTGACAGCCTGAGACGTGCTTGCAGACCGGTTGTAGCTCGGTGAATAAATTAGAACTGGTAATTCAGTGCTCCCTCGAGAAGCAGTGGCCAGAGTTAAGAGGAGTGCATACCTGTTGGGTCCTTTTTGTTGTTGTTCTTGTTGTCTGGAAGGTGAACTTGCTTTCCCTTCTTTCCTCTTGTGCCTTCTCCCTTCAATTTCCTAGCTGGCTTTTTGTTTGCCGACGTAGCCGAGCTCTATTAAAGCAGGGCTCAGAGCTGTAACGTCAATAACCCGCTGGGTACTGCAGAACGCTCGGCCAGAGTGGTAACCCATTGCATGCTGCGCTCTATAATTCCACACCACGTTTTCACCTAAATAGTTCACACAGGGCATGTCTACGTGCTCAAAAGACCAAACAGATCTTCAGAGGCCATTTCAGCACGGTTCACAGACATGCATGATTGCGCGCCGCCCCACCCTAAATCCTAAACCCTAAACCACCAGCCGTTAGCCACCGGCCGCGCGCGTGCACAGTCAGGCCGCCAATTGAGTTTTGGGCAGGTGGCCAACGTGCGTGCGCGCTGCCGCGTACCACCAACAGTTTGAGGCAGACAGTTCGCCTGCACTCCAGCGCCGCCACGGGCTGCTCGTGAGCGCCTTCAGGGCCCCAGCAAAAATCGTTACTACATATACATCGGCGACGACGCCTCGCATGCATGGTCTGACACCTACCCCGGTTTGTATCCGGGCAAAGGCTGACTATCACATGTCGGCGATGACACCTCGCGCGGCCTGCCCCTCCTCCCCCCCCCTTCCTCTAGCCTGGAATGCAGAGGCTGACTACAGCATGTTGGCGACGACGCATCGCACAGTTTGCCCCCCGGTTGATAGCCAGACAGAGGCTGATTCTTGCACGTCTCGCACGGACTTCTGTCGTCCCCCCGGCTTCAAGGAAGTGACGTCATTATATTGGCTTCGGAGGTGACGTATATATTCGCCCGACAAAAGCTGATTACCGCATGTTGGCGACAACGCCTCGCACGGTCTGCACCGCTTCCTGCAGGTTATTTACGCGCCTGGGGAAACAAATGCGTTCCACGTAGAACCTGCGGGCATGGGGTAATCAGCAACTTGTTACACCTCTGGGCCCTGCACAAACAGCTTGGCGGCGGCGTGGGTGCCCAAATGTGCGGTTGGGAGGGGGGGAGGGGGGGAATATTGAAGTGTCAGGCAGGGCCTATACTGGGTTTCATCCCCAACAGGCTTTGGCTTCTCCGTGGGTACTAGGCAAGAGGGAATGTTAGGGGACAGCAGAAGACACTGTGCAGATCATCGACCAAGCTCTCCCCTCTGGGCAAGTGGAGATCTGGGGATCTGGGGCATCGGGGACGCGGGGCAAAGGGGTACCACAGAATCAGTGTTGGGCCGTAACAGGGACTCGGGTGTAAGAAATAAAGTGCATTTACACTCTACGAAAACTTAAGCCCCTGCTGTCCAGTAACTTGGGGTTTACGGTTCATCGTTTACTCCCTAACCCTAAATCCTAGGCCCCCGCTGTCCAGTGACTATCAGGGTTTGCGGTTTATGGTTTACTACCTCTTCTTCTGTACAGGGGCGATCGGGGTTTGTAGTTTAATCCCCAACCCTGAACCCTAAGCTTCTTCTGTCCAGTGACAATCTGGGTTTACGGTTCATGGTTAAATCCCCAACCCTAAACCCCAAGCCCCTACTGTCCAGTGTCACTTCGGTTTATGATCCAGAGCTTACTCCCGTAATCCTCCACCCCTGCTGTCCAGTGCATCTTAAGGCTAATGGTTTAGGGTTAACTCCCTGATCCTAAACCCTAAGGCCCTGCTATCCAGTGCCGCTACGGGTTTATGGTCACTCCCGAAACCTCTCCTGTCCAGTGCATCTTCTGAAGGTTTGGGGTTCAGGGTTAACACTAAACCCTAATGGACCTAGCAAAGCTCGTGCCCCTGCTGCCCTGTGTATCTGAACTGTAGCTGGAGTGCGCTGAGCTGTAGCTGAAGTGCGCTGAGCTGTAGCTGGAGTGCGCTGATCTGGAGCTGAACTGCGCTGAGCAGTAGCTGGACTGCGCTGAGCTGTAGCTGGAGTGCACTGAGCTGTAGCTGAAGTGCGCTGAGCAGTAGCTGGACTGCGCTGAGCTGTAGCTGGAGTGCGCTGAGCTGTAGCTGAAGTGCGCTGAGCTGTAGCTGAAGAGCGCTGAGCTGTAGCTAAAGTGCGCTGAGCTGTAGCTGAAGTGCGCTGAGCTGTAGCTGAACTGCAATGAGCAGTAGCTGGAGTGCGCTGATCTGGAGCTGAAGTGCGCTGAACTGTATTTGGAATGTGCTGAGCTGTAGCTGAAGTGCGCTGAGCTGTAGCTGAAGTGCGCTGAGCTGTAGCTGAAGTGCGCTGAGCTGTAGCTGGACTGCGCTCAGCTGTAGCTGGATTGCGCTGAGCTGTAGCTGAAGTGCGCTGAGCTGTAGCTGAAGTGCGCTGAGCTGTAGCTGGAGTGCGCTGATCTGGAGCTGAAGTGCGCTGAGCTGGAGGTGAAGTGCGCTGAGCAGTAGCTGGACTGCGCTGAGCTGTAGCTGGAGTGCGCTGAACTGTAGCTGGAGTGCGCTGAGCTGTAGCTGAAGTGCGCTGAGCTGTAGCTGAAGTGCGCTGAGCTGTAGCTGAAGTGCGCTGAGCTGTAGCTGGAGTGCGCTGAGCTGTAGCTGGAGTGCGCTGGGCTGTAGCTGGAGTGCGCTGAGCTGTAGCTGATGTACGCTGAGCTGTAGCTGGAATGTCCTGAGCTGTAGCTGAAGTGCGCTGAGCTGTAGCTGAAGTGCGCTGAGCTGTAGCTGGAATGCGCTGAGCTGTAGCTGGAGTGCGCTGAGCTGTAGCTGGAGTGCGCTGAGCTGTAGCTGAAGTGCGCTGAGCTGTAGCTGAAGTGCGCTGAGCTGTAGCTGAAGTGCGCTGAGCTGTAGCTGAAGTGCGCTGAGCTGTAGCTGGAGTGCGCTGAGCTGTAGCTGGAGTGCGCTGAGCTGTAGCTGGAATGCGCTGATCTGGAGGTGAAGTGCGCTGATCTGGAGGTTAAGTGCGCTGATCTGGAGGTGTAGTGCGCTGAGCTGGAGGTGAAGTGCGCTGATCTGGAGGTGAAGTGCGCTGAGCAGTAGCTGAACTGCGCTGAGCTGTAGCTGAAGTGCGCTGAGCTGGAGGTGAAGTGCGCTGAACTGTTGCTGAACTGCGCTGTAGCTGACCTGCGCTGAGCAGTAGCTGACCTGCGCTGAGCTGTAGCTGAAGTGCGCTGAGGTGGAGGTGAAGTGCGCTGAGCTGTAGCTGAAGTGTGCTGAGCTGGAGCTGAAGTGCAGGCTGTGCTTGAGCTGAAGTGCAGGCTGAGCTGGAGCTGAAGAGCGGTGAGCTGTTCCTGGAGTGTGCTGAGCTGTACCTGAAGTGCGCTGAGCTGTACCTGAAGTGCGCTGAACTGTACCTGAAGTGCGCTGAGCTATACCTGAAGTGCGCTAAACTGTAGCTGAAGTGCCCTACAGTGTAGCTGAAGCGTCCCAACAACACAAACGAAAGTGTGGAAGATTCATACACGCGCCTCACTCGTGGCGCTCCTCACTCATTGGCGCGCCTCACTCGTTGGCCGTGTGGATGCAAGTGTCAGATCCGGTTTAGAGTCAAGGGTTTTGAACATAAACCTATAACCCAAACCCTCGCTCGTTTGCCGTGCAGATGCGGATGTCGGCTCCGGTGACGTCAATAGATATGAACATAAGGGGTTTTAGAGGTTTAAGAGGGTTCAGAGGGCTCAGGAATTAGGGTTGAGGGTTTGATCTTGGTACAGGCCATTATAGATTTGGTTCTCCATTGTATCAGTTCCGCGTGTATTTCTTATCTGAAATAAAGAGGGTTTAGGCTTAGGAGGGTTAGGCATCGCTCCTCACTCGTTTGCAGTACGGATGCGGATGTCGGCTCCGGTGGCGTCGATGGATATGAACCTCACTTCCGAGATGAGCTCGCCGGATGGTAGCTTCATCAGCCGCATCAAGTCAGCCGAAAATGACTCGTTAAGCACCTGGAGTCACAGAGGGCAAGCGATGGAGGCTGCATGGGCTGCATGGGCACTGGGCATGAGAGGCTGCATGGGCTGCATGGGCACTGGGCATGAGAGGCTGCATGGGCACTGGGCATGAGAGGCTGCATGGGCTGCATGGGCATTGGACAAGAGAGGATACATGGGCTGCGTAGGGACCTCCGTAGAACCACCTTGGGTCTGCGCAGCAAATACAACTTAATTTACTTTTTCTTCGCGCAGCAAAACAAATAAAAAAACGGCCGCGCAGCATCGAACTTTTTTGCACTTCATTTACTCTAACGCCGCGTAGCAGTTACAACAGACACCTGACTGACACAACGCGCAGCAATTACAACGAAAACTTGATTTCAACTCGGCACAACGGCGATTTTTAATTATTAGAAGCGCGCAGCAGGTCCGCGCAGGCCAATACTTAATTTATTTTGAGCAACCTTATTTTTGCAGGGGGGCAGGGCAGGGTATGTGGTTCTATGGTAGGCTGCATAGTCTGCCCATGTAGCCTCTCGATGGACAAGGGAGGCAGTATGGGTTGCATGGGCTGCGTGTTGCTGGACGAGAGATGGTGCATGGAATGCATGGGCTGTGTGTCACTGTACAAGGCAGGATGCATGGAACGCATGGGCTATGCTTGTCACGGGACAAGAGAGGATGCATGGGTTGCATGGGCTGTACATGTCACTGGACAAGAGCAAGTCTACCCTAGAAAGGTAGAGAGACTTTCAGATACCTGAAGCGTCCCGTGCTCCTGTACTGCCCAGCCACTGTACAGCTACTGTGCAACAGTGGGCGCCCACCTACCTTTCCATCCGTCTGATCATTGGACACTCCTTTTCCCATGCACTGCACTCAAGTTCATTTTTATTTCATTGGGCTCTGAATGATTAGATGCTCTCCTTGACAAGTGCACCAAACACGTTCCTTAAAGAAAAGAAACACTATTTTTGGAAATTCTCAGTTCATTTTCATATTCGAGTGGATCACACTCACATACAAGAAGAAAATAGCGAATTTGCTTGCGTTTTTTCACGTGTACATCTCACTCAAACGTTTATAAGGGGCAATTTAGCGTTGCGTTAAAATAACGAGCATCGCACTCACGTTCATCGTTTTCGTTGGGTCCTCCAGCACGATGTTGTCGGGTATTGAGGACAGGTACTCAATGGGTGAGATCCACCTGGGGGAACACCAGACCAGTTTGAAATTCAAATCCAGATCAATGCAAATCCAGATCCACCAAGGGGACACAAGACCAGCATACCAATCAAATCCAGATCAATATTAGTTTTTAAGCCAGATCCACCAAGGGGGAACACTGGACCAGTTTGTAATTCAAATCCATACCCATTTGAATTTAAATCCAGATCCACCTGGGGAGACACCAGACCAGCGAATCATTCAAATCCATACCCGGTCAATTTAACCCAGATCCACCTCCCGAAGTCTTGAGTCGGAATTCGTTATTTCGGTCGTTTTTCAGGAAAATGAATGGTAGATTTCATAGGTTGATTTCTTCCGGAATGATAAAATGAACCATCAAAACGAATATTTTCGACCTTACACCGAGGGGGGGGCCAAAAAACAACAAAAACACCCCATCCTCAACAAGTATGGAGCTTGACGAGGGCTTCCCATATCTGGTCTTAAAATGCTTTTTGGCCTAACGGTGACTGAGGTACAGAGAGCCAAACAATGAGGATTTTGTAGATTTCACAAAAGCTCATTTTGCGAATAACATCTCAGCCCCGAGAAAACAGCATGATATGAAGATCTCACTGCATAGGGTAGGGCCAGGGCTTTCCAACAACCCCCTATGCATGGTCGTTGGTCAACCGTAAGTACCCGGTCAACGCATGTCAAACTAGGAGGGGGGGGGTCTAGTCCCTAAAAAAACGTTTGCTTTTTCTCTTGAAGCCGAGATGCCCTCCCAAAAGTCCTTAGGTGCAACTCCCATGTCAAACGGATGAGTTTTGGAGAGTTAGGGGGGATGGGGTCCATAATTTATTTTCTGCCCCCCCCCCTCGCCTGACACCTGAAAAAACTCGCCAGCACAGAGCGTACGGCCGTTCACCTCACAGGCAGCGTGTCACACGCCACCTTCTTGTCAAATACTGCCGAGATGAAAAGGCAGATCTCTTTCTCAGAGTCAATAACTAGAGCGAAGGAAAGCAGGATGTGCAGTGGAACCAGCAATACATCAGCCGACAGCATGGGTGCCCGTTGATGAGGCAGTGAATCTTTACCTAGGCCATCAACCACAGCCACTGTGACAGTACCTAAAACAGCACCTGCTGACCCAGATGTCGGGCTTTCTCGTGGTTTAGAGCCAACACAAACCGGAGAGAGCCGTTTGGAGTGGTTCTGGAGCGAAAACGAACCGGCAATCGGCGTAACAAGTTCCAGCTTCCGTTCAGAAAAACGGTCCCATGAAACAAAAAACTGATTGGGGTATACCGTATATGAATCAGGTTACGAAACAAAAAGCGGTTGAGAAGCAAAAAGGCTCCAAATCAAACAAATTCCGACTCTACTACGGTAGAGGGACACAAGACCAGCGGATCATTCAAATCCGCATCCTGATAGATTTCAAACCAGGTCATCGGAAACCGCAGCTGGGGTCATGCGCAATACAATCTTTCAAGCATGGTTTCTTCTCTAGGGCTAGGGCATCGGCCTAGTGGACAGGGGGTAGCCACGGGAGAGGCAACAGGGGCGGGGGGATAAGGAAAACGAGCTCTAGTGTGCATATATAAGGCTTGAAGAAACAGTGCGGGATGGGCCAAGAGAAGGAATGTGTGAAAAAGTAGGGGGGGGGAGAGGGGAAAATATGCCCTGCAGGCGCTTGAGGATTTGGGAAACAGTGCAGGATAGTTCGAGGGGGCAATTTGAAAATGCCAAAAGTGTGAAAATGTATGGAGACAGGCACTTACTGTACGGTTCCGAAGCCGCCCACAAAGTAGATGTCGACGATGCGGTTCATCCTGAAGTACACAAAGTTGCCCGACAGCCACCGCTCCTTGCGCTCGTTGGCGTGCTTGGCGAAGAAGATATCCCGAGCTGATTCCTGGAGGGGGCGCAGAGATGTTACTTCAGCTACAATTCAGCTACTATACACTTCTGTTACAGCCACATTTCAGCCAAAGCACCGTTACGTTTCAGCTACATAACAATTGCAAGCAGCAGCCTGAAGTACAGGTGCTTCATATCGGCTATACCTCTCAGCTAGGCTATCGACATTCCAGTTACATTACAGCCACATGACAGATACGTTTCTGTATGGTCGAGTCTTTTCCCTCTTCAGTTTCAGCTGCATTTCAATTGCTGTTAGAAGTCGAAGTACCGGTAGATCACATCAGCTCCCTCTCAGCTAGGTTTCATCGGCGTTTCAGTCACATTCCAGGAAAATTCAATGGGCGTGCAGAAGCCCAAGTGTTGTTTACATCGCACATCAGCTGCTTTAAAGCTACCTTTCTGTTAGGCTTCAGCTACATTTTACATAATTTTCTGCTACTTGTAAGCTACTTTTCGGCTACGTTACAGCTACCTTTCGGCTATCTTCAAGTGGCATTTCGCCGCAGCTGAAGCCTGTGTTGTTAACATTGCACAGCAACTACCTTCCAGCTAGGTTTCAGCTAAATTCAGCCACATATCAGCAGCAGAGGCCTGTGTAGCTGACATCGCACTTAGCTACCTTTCAGCAACATTTCATTTACGTGCAGCAGCCTGTGTTGATTACATTGCACATCACTTATCTTTCAGCTAGGTTTCAGCTACCTTTCTGCTACATTCCAGCTATATTCCAGCTACATTTCAGTTGAGCGCACAAGCCCATGTTGCTTACATCGCAAATCAGCAACAGTTTGGCTGATGGCAATTGTGTAGCAAGCGCTTTTCCTACTTGGTCTTAAGCGCATACCATGTCCGTTACAGAGCACACCTCAGACGCGTGTGCTGTATGCATTATCCTTTGTTGCAACTAGCGCACGTGGACTGCATATTGGCTGTGTGTGTGTAGCAAGCACTATTCCGAGTTATCTATTCCAACTTATCTTTTCCGAGTTATCTATTCCGAGTGAACGTCAGCTCCGTTACAGAGCGAACCTCAGATGCGGGAGCGTGCATTCCTTCGTGTTGCACTAAGCGCACTCTGGCCACATTTCAGAGCGAACTTCCGCTACATTTCCGCTACATTCCATCCATGTTTTAGCTACATCTTAATTGCAGGCATAATTGTGCAATGCTGTTTCTTGTGAAGCATTGTTTCCGCCTACTTAAAGAGCATTTCGGATCCATGGTTGTACAGCCCAGCATTCACCATGTTGCGTTCTTTTCTACTAACTCCAACCACATTTCAACCACTTCCAACCACATTTCAACTGCTGTCCTGCACACTGCCTTCCTCCCCCTCTTGCCCTTCCCCCCCATCTCCACCCTCCTCTTACTCAGCAAAGCAGCAAGCTCTGCCCTACCCCCCCCCCCCCCCCCCCCCCCCTCGCCCTCCCTCACCCCTTACCTGTCCCCATTCCTCCATCCCCTTTGCCCCTTCTCCTGATCCTCCGCCCCCCTCCTCCCCTGCCCCCCCCCCCCCCCGTGCAGTGTGCAATGCCCTCAGCCCCCTCTCCCCTCTCCCCTGCCCCCTCTCCCCTCCCCCCCCCCTCTCCCCTCTCCCCTGCCCCCTCCCCCCCCCCCTCTCCCCTCTCCCCTCTCCCCTGCCCCTGCCCCCTCCCCACCCCTCTCCCCCCCCTTCTCACCCCCCCCCCCCCCCCCCCCTCCCCCCTTTCCCCTGCCCCCCCCCCCTCTCCCCTCTCCCCTGTCCCCCCTGTCCCCCCTGTGCAGTGCGCAATGCCCTCAGCCCCCTCTCCCTTTGCACCTGCAGCTCCGCAGGTAGCTGATAGATGTCCCCAAAGATGGTGACCCTCGCATTTGCCAGCCCCGTCCAGCCTGGCATCTGCACCACCAGCGAGCAGCGCGGATCCTCCAGAATATTCCTGAAACGGGGCAAACGGGAAAAATCTTCAGCTACAGCTCAGCCATGATTCAGCTACTGCTCAGCCACACTTAAGCTGAAGCCCAGCGCCTAAGCTTCAGTCTGTTTTGCACCACCAGCGAGCAGCGCGGATCCTCCAGAATATTCCTCCTGAAATGGGGAAACGGGCGCTTCAGCTACAGCTCAGCCATGATTCAGCTACTGTTCAGCCACACTTAAGCTACTGCTCAGCCACGATTCAGCTACAGCTCAGCCACACTTCAGCTATAGCTCAGCGCCTAAGCTTCAGTTGGTGTTTGTACCACCAGCGAGCAGCGCGGATCCACCTGAATGCTCCTAAAGCGGGGCAGACAGGCGCTTAAGTTACAGCTCAGCCATGCTTTAGCCTCATGTCCACAACAGTTCAGCTACAGCTCCGCCACAGTTCAGCTACAACACCGCCATGCTTCAACAACAGCTCCGCCACGCCTCAGCTACAGCTAGCCACACTTAAGCTACAGCTCAGCCACGCCGCAGCAAAAGCTCGGCCGGACGGCCACACATCAGCTACAGCTACGCCACATTTCAGCTACAGCTAGCCACACTTAAGCTACAGCTCAGCCACGCCGCAGCAAAAGCTCGGCCGGACGGCCACACATCAGCTACAGCTCCGCCATATTTCAGCTACAGCTAGCCACACATCAGCTACAGCTCCGCCATATTTCAGCTACAGCTAGCCACACTCAAGCTACAGCTCTGCCGCCCTTAAGCTACAGCTCAGACACACTTCAGCTCTGCCATGCATCAGCTACAGCTCGTTCACACTTCAGCTAGAGCTCTTCCACAGTTCATCAAAAGCTCAGCCACTCCTCGCTACAGCTCGGCCACCCTTCGTCTACAGCTCGGCCACACTTCAGCCACAGATCAGCCACGCTTCAGCTACAGGCTCAGCCACACTTCAGCTACAGCTCAGCCACCCTTAAGCCACAGCCCTGCGCCCGAGATCTACACCCTAAACCCTCGGGCGCGCACCTCGAGTGGATGGCGAGCGGGGAGAGGCAGAAGATCGGGTAGCCGGCGCCATCTGCCGCAATGTCGATCAGCGTACCGAACGGGTATCCGGCCCGTCGGTGATGCATTCCGCTCATCATCGAGCACAGGTGGCCGAAGTGTGCGAGCTCGACCAGGTTGCGCACGCCGACCGCCGGCTTGGGGAGGTCGTATCTGAAAGGGGTGTTCAGAGGTGTTCAGGATTCAGGGACATAAAGAGTCTGCAGAAGAGTGGCATTTAGGGTTGAGGGTTTGGGGTTCATGTCCGTTAAGTCTGCAGAAGAGTGGCATTTAGGGTTTAAAGTTCAGGGCCATTGAGTATGCAGAAGAGTGACAGTAGGTGTGAAGAGTTTAGGGTTCAGGGACGGTAAGCCCGCAGAGTGCAGAAGAGTGACATGTAGGGTTCAGGGTCAAAGGAGTAGAAGAGGTCCTGTACCATAATCACGAACGTACTTCAATGCTTTGATACTTCTTTAGGGAGCAACGAAATTAAGTTCAAAATTGCCACCACTGAATTGTGTTCTCTTGAGGGGCAACAAATCATAAAAATCGACATGAGTGCGTTGTTTTAAGCAACAAGAAAATCTGAAAACAGTGAAGTACGTTACAGACGCCGGTATGTACAGAGAAGTGTGTAGAGTCCAGAGATGAAGGTTCAAGGTCCCTTTTATGTTCCTCTCCCCTCCCCCCCATTCCCCTTCTATCCTCCCACCTCTCCCTCACCCCCACTCCCCTCCTATCATCTCCCATCTATCGCACCCTCTCTCCTCTTTTGTCTTCTCCCCTCTCCCTCTCTATCACCCCCTCTCCCTCACCCCCACTCCCCTCCTATCCTCTCCCCTTCACTCCCCTTCTATCCTCTCCCCTCTCCCCTTCTATCCTATCCCTTATCCCCTCTCCCCTCTCCTTCACCCCCACTCCCCCCCTATCCTCACCCCTCCCTTTCACCCCCCCTTCCCTTCTATCGTCACCCCCTCTCCCTCACCCCTCTCCCGCATCCCCACTCCCCTCTCTCGCACCCCCACTCCTCTTCTGTCTTCCCCCCTCGCCCTCACCCCCACTCCCCTCCCCTCCTATCCCCTCCATCTCCCCTCCTCCTCATCCCCCTCCCTCACCCCCCTCCTCCCAAGCTCCCTCTCGTCCCCCACCACCCCCTTCCCTCCTCACTCCCCGTGCCTCTTCGTCCCTTTCATCTCCTCCACTAGCCACTCCCTTTTTACATCCGTCTCTGCTCTTCTCTCTCACCCACCACTTTCCTCCCATTACCCCACCACCCCCTTCCCTCCTTCCTTCGTGCATCCCCCACCCTCTCCCTCCCTCCCCTCCAACCTCCTCCCCTATTTCTCCCTCCCTCCCCCCTCCCTACCTCCCTCCCCCTTTATTTCACCCCCCTCATGTTCTTCCTCCCGTCCCCCATAGAATCCCCTCCTTCCCATGCATCCGTTTGACAGGCATGGCAACATGCACACTTAAGAGCCATGGAAACAGCCTAGTGCTCACTGACCAGGTGAAAGTCCGAACTGACCAGACAGGGGGCATTCAAATTCAAATTCAAACACCTTCTACACCAGGACAATGTGAAGTCCACTTCATATGCATTTCATCTACATTTCAGCTACACCATGGCCTACAGCAGGGAAGCCTTGGTACATCAAGGTTTGCTGCTAGGGTTCCTGGCTGTAGTCCGGTGGGCCGGTGGTCGGTCAAACTTCGGGCATGATTGGCCCAGTGGTGGCCGCCCGGCAGCCTTCTTATGGGCCGCACTAATATATAAAAAAATGTTGTTTACAGTGGGGCATATTTGGAAGAAAAAAACATTTTATAAATGCAGTTAGCATTGGCCCTTCCCTGAGTGCGATCTGTGCATGCAGTTCCATCAAATCAAATCATCTGGCATGGTTTGAAAACTGTAACATGGAGAAATACCCGGGGACTTGAGGTCTTGAGCGAGGGCAAAAAGTGGCTTTTGCATATGGAGCAGCATGTGCATGTCGTTAGCTTGGACTGACAGGCTCGCGCACCTCAGAGTCGCAGTTTTGACGCCTCCTGTAATGGGCGCTCGGTGCAGACCCGTCTTTGACACGACGTCCGTCAGCGCTTCCGCATTCTCGGATTCGTACGCGATGTCCAGGCATCGTTGCTGCTCGGCAATCAAGCTGGGCGTGTTCAGCCTCTTCTCTTGATCGTTGGTGCCGTTGTCGTCCTTCTTAGGAGAGCTTCGTGCGACAAGTGACACCCGCTGTAGCTTTCGAGAGGCGCGTGTCGCGATGCTGGGGCGATTGCTGCCGACCGGCAACGGCCTGTTCATCGCATTCAATGCGTGCATCACGCAGCTCGGATGGGGTCGGAGTGGTGGAGGAGGTACTGTATACGCTTGTCCTTCAATGTAAGCGATTCCTGATGGACCGTTCCCTTGCTCAGCCAACTGATGCGTGATCACGTCCTCCAATGCGCTTGGTCTTGGTTGGTTTTTTGTCGAGAGTGTGCAACTGTGGTATGGACCAGCCGACCAAAGTGTGGCACGTGTTGCGGTCCATGTCCACGTCAGTAGCACACTGCTGACGGTCGGGCCCTGCCGTCAGACATCCCATAACCGCTGAATATCAATATCAGCAACGGAAACGTCTCCTTAGATTCGGTGTACATCTCGACCTTTGCCCGAAGACATGACAGTCGAGCTTCTTTAGCCCCGTGCCTCTGCCCGCTCCTTAAAGCCGGCACACCATAAACAAGCTGGCTGTGCTGCTAGCAAGATTGAAGGGAGGTTCCTATGCATGCAACCTCCCTTCAATAGTTCAACTGCGTCACGCCTGTGGCCATGGGCCGATCAAGCCTTGTAGCCCATCGGCCCAGTGGTCTACCACTCTAGCCGGCCCACCCCACGGTCGGTACCAGTACTTTACGAAAGGGTCACCTGGCGGGACCTCCTTAGTGTCATAGTATGTTTTGTGACGGCTGGGCATGCGCCCATGCACAGCACATTAAGGGAGGTATGGTGAAGCAAGTACCAGGGGCAGCATGATTGAAAGGATTGCCAGTGATGAGTGATCCCATGCATTGAAAGCTTCCTACTTGTGAAGACATGCATGAATGAATCGGTGCGTGTCCACTGTTTGCTCAGGATTTTGTGTGAGGTTTCAGCTCAAATGCTGGCCAGCTGGAGGCCAGCCATGTTGTCGTCTTCATGGGCCTAGTGGTGCCTGCCCAGCACCCTACAAATCGTAGTATAACGGTTGCGCACACTGAAATGAACATGGCCAATACCGCATGGCCATGCACTTTTAGCGTGACCTTCACGTACCTGTACTAGACTACCCGGTAAAGGTCACGCATACTGACTGACGTCTGTGAAAGTGGGACCAGGTGGGACTGCTGCATAGTGCAGGGCGCACAGTTTCGCAAATGGATGGATCATGACTTGATTTCCGAACGAGCCTCAAGCAAGCGAGGCCCGGAGCCCCATAGGCCCACATGGAATAAGATTCTTGACCTTGGCTGTTGACAAATTTGTAAAGCGGAATATAAAATCAAAGTTCCACGATGTTACAGCTTTTTGTAGGTCAAATATGTCCTTTTGAGACGGGATGTGCGCCCAGACCAGGATGACACTTTAGTGTGACCGAGCGACACGTACGGGGCGCACTGTCTGGTATCGACCAAGGTGGAACGCACTGGGAAATGCCTGTGCATAGAAGATTCTCAATTTCTGGTGCCTACATTATCAAATGTAGGAATCGTTGCTTTTCCTGCGAGCGACTCCCAGCCATGGTCGTAAGCTTGTCCCGACCGAAATTCGATTTCGGACGTCAAGCTTGCAAAAACACCATCAGAAAGCGTACCGTAGTGTCACGAGTTATAGCTTTCGACATGCCAAACATGCTCAAGCGTCAAGAGACGGGTGAGTAATCGACGATTCGTTGGAACACACGCACGCACGGACGGACGGACAAATAACGGGCTGGTATAGATCCCTTTATGTTGCTAAAGACAGCACTCGGGTACCAACCAGCTGACATTTGGGTTTGAAAAGCAAAACAAAAACAAAACTTCTGTGTACCGGTATCGGTGGTGCACGAGGAAAACAAACCAAAAAAAAGTGTATACTTTATAATTCCTTCACATCAAGTTCCGTGCTTTCAGAACATTGAAGTGCACAAGTAACACGCTCACAAAAGTAGGCCACGCCATAGTGGCATGGTGAAGTGTCATCATCCTCACTTGGTCGGTCAAGGTCACCTGAGAGTCTGTTTGTTTCCAATTAGTTGGGCGCCCACGCGGCCTAGCCTTTCGAGCAGGGCCCAGAGGTCAATGACATTACACCTATGGGCCCTGCTCAAAAAGGCTTGGCCGCGTGGGCGCCCAACTGTCTCGTTGGAAGAAAATAAACTTAAGAGGGAAAGAAGGAGAAGAAAACAAAGTAAAGAACTACCCCTCCCCCCACAAAGGAAAAGGCAGCTGGAGTAAACCTTGCCCCTCTCAAGCCTATTCCCCGGCCAAGAAGGCAAAGAGAAACAACAAAACTAGGCCTCAACAAAGCGAACGGCGTCCTCAAGTCAGAGCCTCCCATCCATGCCTGCCCTGGTACAACTGTTGAAAGTCTGTGGCACCTTCCGGGGGGCCAGTCCAACCTCTCTCCCTAAGCCTCTCCTTCAAGCTAGGGCACTGGAAGCAGACATGCAGCGCATCCTCCACATGCTTGCCATCTCCCCTTGCCCAACACCGTTGGCAGCACCGTCCGTCACGCTGCTGACCGCTGCGCCGTCCTAGAGTGTCAGCTGTGCTGACGGCGCCGAGCCGCAGCCTTAAGTTCGTGCACACTCCCTTCGACTGGTGCGGCCCCTGGCCTGCGCCAGCCGTAGACTGAAGCCAGGTGCGGTAGGCCGCTGTAGACCTGTGTTCAGTGGCAGGATCTCTGGGTTCCCCTCTGCCAGCTGCATCCAGCTGCGCCTGCTCGTATGCTGCATCAACCAGCGCCAGCACCTCTGGGACAGGTAGCGGCTGTAGGTCATTCGATGTCTGAAGCAGTTTGGGGCCGCCTGATCCCAACTCCGGCTCCTCCAAAGCACCTAGCAATTCCCTGCACCAATTGCACCCTCCGGTGCCCTGTCTGACAGCATTTTCCATGTCGGCCGCCATGGCTGCAGCCATGAGTGGGCTGTCTTGCTGTGCTGCTGGTGCGACCGCGGTGTTGTAGATGCGAAGCACATGCTGCCACCAAATTCGCTGTAACGGCTGGATCTGCAGCTCCCTCATGACCCCCCAACTGGAAGCGGACGGAGGTAGCCCTGCAGCATGGCGCAGATGCTGGAGGAAGCTGGACTGCATCTTGCTCTTGAGGCAATGCCGCGGCCTGAGGTGATCGGTGGCCCACACCACATCACCGTAGTTGGCCGCAGGCGCTGCATGGACAGACGCCAACCAGATGCGTGTAGTTAGATGATGCCTGAGGCGCACCTTGGCGGCCATGCGGCGGACACGGTGCAACGCGGCCCCTCTCTTCCTTGCATGGCCTTCCTCATGCTGCCGCTCTGGTGCTGGATTATGCCCAAGAACTTGAATTCTTGGGCACGCTTCAGAGCTATCCTATCGGGGCCGTACACGCAAGGGTGGGCTGATTGCCGGCGCTGCGCTGCTAAGCGGCTGCCAAACTCCAATATCTCTGTCTTGCTGACGTTCACCTGGAGCTGTCTGACCGCCGCATATTCATGCAGGACATCTAGCATGTGTTGCAGCCCTGCCAGTCTGCTGGCTAACAGGGAGAGATCATCAGCATATAAGAGGCACCTGAGTCTTCGCCCCGCCCCCAGCAAAATGCCCTCTGCCAGGCACGGGGCTGCTATCTTGTCCGGCAGATCGCTGATATAGAGGCTGAAGAGGAGGGGGCTGAGTGGGCAGCCCTGCTTGATACCTCGGGTGCAATGCACAGGGCCAGTGCTTTTATGGCCGTCTATGAGCGTGTGGACTGTACCTTTGTAAAGCGCTTGCATAGCGCGTAACAGGCATGCAGGCATGAGAAGCCGCTCAGACAGGTGCTGCCAGAGGTGTTAGGTCCTTGACCAGAGAGGCGGAGACGGTCTGATGCCCACATGCTGTAAAAACCGGGCAGTTGGGTACCCTCGCGTAGCCTTTTGAGCTGGGGAATATGGTAAGAATTAATTGAAAAGCTGTGGAGATAAATGTCTGGCCTGTGAACCCGCCCCCGGTATGATAGAATCATGATGCCGGAGGGTATGATCAGCAGCGCCTAGAGAAATTGCAGCAAGTGACGGAGTCACGACGTGTGACCGCGCCTTTTGACTGGACTTAACTCTTGTGTCTTGTATATTTTTGCTTGGGTCACCAATTTCTTAAATCACTTACTCACCGCGACAACGGAGCAGCTTAGCCAGCGAGGCTCATGCACATGGGCGGGATGCATGGCATATTGGCATGGCAGCGAGGTCCCCGATGGCGGTGCGGAGGTGCCATCCAAGATACTCCGGAGCCATGAAGGACTTGATGGTTATACCGGTACCAGGGGTTATACGCTGTTTCTGTAGAGACTAGCGAAAGTGTGAAATAAGGTTTGTGGAGACTATCGAAAGTGTGAAAGAGGGTTTGTTGAGATTAACGAAAGTGTGAAATTAGGTTTGTAGAGACTAGAAATCCAATCGTAGACTGCCCATTATTTTACATGATACTTTGCACCCCCAAGCTGTATTTTGTGATCGCCATGCAATAAAAAGTATCCACTATTTTCACACTGGCCTGAGATAGCCGAAACGCTCACAACGCGACACTGGTTCATTTTAGGCGGAACCACTGGGCTACAATAGCGGTGGACACCATGGCGATGGACCTGTGCCAATTCCTGTTCCAAACATGAAGAAGCAACACTGCCTGCCTGCTGCACCACCGCCCCCTTCCCTCCCTAGTGCGCTGCCTGCCTGCTGCAACACCGCCCCCCCCCCTCCCTAGTGCGCTACCTGCCTGCTTCACCACCGACCCCTTCCCTCCCTAGTGCGCTGCCTGCCTGTTGCACCACCGCCCCCTTCCCTCCCTAGTGGGCAGCCTGCCTACTGCACCACCGCCCCCTTCCCTCCCTAGTGCGCTGCCTGCCTGCTGCACCCCCCCCCCTCCCTCCGAACCTCCCTAGTGCGCTGCCTGCCTGCTGCACCAATGCCCCCTTCCCTCCCTGGTGCGCTGCCTGCCTGCTGCACCACCGCCCCCTTCCCTCCGAACCTCCCTAGTGCGCTGCCTGCCTGCTGCACCACCGCCCCCTTCCCTCCCTAGTGCGCTGCCTGCCTGCTGCACCCCCCCCCCCTTCCCTCCGAACCTCCCTAGTGCGCTGCCTGCCTGCTGCACCACCGCCCCCTTCCCTCCGTAGTGCGCTGCCTGTCTGCTGCACCCCCCCCCCCCTTCCCTCTGAACCTCCCTAGTGCGCTGCCTGCCTGCTGCACCACCGCCCCCTTCCCTCCCTAGTGCGCTGCCTGCCTGCTGCACCACCGCCCCCTTCCCTCCCTAGTGCGCTGCTTGTCTGCTGCGCCACCGCCCCCTTCCCTCCCTAGTGCACTGCCTGCCAGCTGCAACCCCGCCCCCTTCCCTCCCTAGTGCGCTACCTGCCTGCTGCACCACCGCCCCCTTCCCTCCCTAGTGCGCTGCCTGCCTGCTGCACCACCGCCCCCTTCTCTCCCTAGTGCGCTGCCTGTCTGCTGCACCCCCCCCCCTTCCCTCCGAACCTCCCTAGTGCGCTGCCTGTCTGCTGCACCCCCCCCCCTTCCCTCTGAACCTCCCTAGTGCGCTGCCTGCCTGCTGCACCACCGCCCCCTTCCCTCCCTAGTGCGCTGCCTGTCTGCTGCACCCCCCCCCCCCTTCCCTCCGAACCTCCCTAGTGCGCTGCCTGCCTGCTGCACCACCGCCCCCTTCCCTCCCTAGTGCGCTGCTTGTCTGCTGCGCCACCGCCCCCTTCCCTCCCTGGTGCGCTGCCTGCCTGCTGCACCATCGCCCCCTTCCCTCCGAACCTCCCTAGTGCCTGCTGCACCACCGCCCCCTGCCCTCCCTAGTGCGCTGCCTGCCTGCTGCACCACTTTCATACCGGTGCGGCACGTCCAGAATTCCACATTTCCATATCGTGTTACCAGGGGGTCCCGTATTATACGTCTTGAATATGGCAAACATCGGTATTACAAATTTCCAGATTTCTGCACAGATATTCAGTTTTTCGACCCTCCAGAGTGACCGACCGAACATTGACGGCTGCCCGAAGATCAGCAAGAGTAGCAAACCGTAGCAAACCCTTGTTCCCATCGCAACGAGCACGAGTGTGAGCAGGTAACCTGACCACGGGCTCGCTTTGGAAATGAATGGAAAATCCTCTACCGGTACACAGTACAACATGATAAAACCGAAGGAAAAAAACGGGAACCTAGCTCAAGACCACATTGCAATCGGTTCAGTATCAGATGGCGCCGGACCGACGCGAGCCCGCATTTGAGTTTGCCTTGTCGTCCGCCGATTTCCGCGCCGCCATGCGCGCATTAGCGGCGTCCAACAAGGCCTGGGTCCCAGAGTCCACCTGCGAGGGTTTTGGGGTTTGGGTTAGGGTCGACAATGTAAAATCAAAATATCTTAGTTAATCCAATCCTGAAAACCCACCTGCCCCTCGCCTCATTTACGAAGCTTTCACCCTGAACCCTTATGCAGACCCACCTGCCCTTCACACCACCTTAACAACCTAAACCCTGCCCATAAAACCTCCTGCCCCTCACCTCCTTCACAAACCCCCCCGCCCCCCACCACACCCCAACAGCCGCTGAAGTGTAATCCTTAACTCAAATGCCCTCGCCATCTCCAATAGACACTTCAAATATTAAGCCCAGACCACCCGCCTCTCGCCTCGTCAATGGCCCCAACCCTAAACCCCAACCCACTTTCCCCTCGCCTCCTCAATAGCCCAGCCCCTTGACCCCAACCCACCCACCCCTCGCCTCTTCAGTAGCCCAAACCCTAGACCCGAGCCCACTTGCCCCTCACCTCCTCAATAGCCTAAACCCTCAACCAACCTGTCCCTCACCTCCTAATAGCCCAGCCCGTCAACCCTTCACCTCAACCCACCTGCCCCTTGCCTCCGCCATATAGCACAAACCCAAAACCATCAACCCACCTGCCCCTCGTCTCCGCCATATAGCCCAAACCCTTAACCCACCTGCCCCTCGCCTCCGCCATATAGCCCAAACCCTTAACCCTCAACCCACCTGCCCCTCGCCTCCGCCACATCCGTACCGATACCCAGAGGTCTGACTCGTCCTGTTCAGTCGGAACAACAGGCAGACAGCGTGAGGTGCAACAGGGCAGTGTAACAGTTGCAGCATTACGTCACACAGTCGTCCTGCTCAGTTGCAACAACGGGGTATAAGGAGACTTGAGGACTTTTATGAGCAAAATGAAAGGCAATGAAAGTCAAAATAACACGATTTCTAAATCAAGCAGCCCAGTGAAAAGTGGGAAAGGTGGGGCGAGAAACCTTAACGAGGCTTCTCGCCCCACCTTTCCCACTTTTTCACATATGGACGATTCAATAGTAACTCGAAATGAAATTACCGAAACTCTGTTCAAGGTCCCAGAGCATGCAAGTCGAATTCACAAAAGAGCGTTCTGATCAGACCTCTTGGACGCCGCCAGCAAACAGCCACCGCCCACACTTATGTGAAAGTATGAAAAACACCCTCCACACGTCCACCCACCCACCTGCGCGATGCGTCTGCACTAGAGCGCCCGGACGGCCCCTGGCTCTTGGTGCCTGCCAGCACACTGCCGCCGTCCACACTGATCGAGCGGCTGCGCGCCAGCACGCCACTAATGCTGGTCGGGTCAGGTTCCTCATCCTTTGGCTTTGCAACCTACACACGGAAATCAAAATAATGAAGAGATGGAATGATAATAAGATGCAACGTAAAATGCAGGGATTCTATCCTGCATTAATTATTGGTGATGCTGAGATGATCTGTGCAATATGATGCAATACAATAGAGTGAGAGGCCTGGAGGTGTGAAAAAGAATGACGGACAAATTCTGGAAAAAAAAATACTGACAGTCAGACAAATAAACGAGCTTGATATCTTGATATTCCCCCCACCTGTCCCAAAACCTAGTCGTCAACGTCTGGCGGCCAGATCAGGACCAACGTAGGAGCATTGCAGGTATTGGTATTGCATTCCGCATTCATGACCATAAATTGATTCCCCCACCTGTCCCAATGCCTTGTCATCGACATCTGGCGGCCAGATCAGGACCGATGTGGGAGCGTTGCAAATCAGATCCACCACATGAGGACTGAGGTCCTTTGTTCGAGGCCCCTGTAAAGGAAGCACAGAAGTGTGAAATTGCATTTTTGGAGGCCCCATGCGAAAAAGGAAGATTTGTGAATTTGTGCATTTTGAGGTCCTTGCAGACGAAGGACAGATTAGTGGAATTGAGTTCTAAGAGGTCCTTGCGGAGGAGGGACAGAATGATTGACAGAAGTGTGAAATTGCATTTTTGGAGGACCCTTGCGGAAGAAGGACTGAATAGTGAAACTTAGTTGAAAGGGGTCCTTGCGGAGGCGGGGTAGAATAATTGACACAAGTGTGAATTTGCATTTTTGAGGTCCTTGCGGAAGAGGCTCAAAATTGTGAATTTACTTCTTTTGGAGGTCCTCATGGAGAAGGGACATAACTGTTCATTTTTTTTTACATGTCCCTGTAGAGGAAGGTCAGAAATGTGAATTTGCGGTTTTGAAGGTACCCCCTTAAAGGAGGGACAGAACTCTGAATGTGCCCTCGCACGTGGGGACTGAGGTCCTTAGTACGAGGCCCCTGCGGGCTTGGGTCAGAAGTGTGAATTCGTGTTTTTCGATTCCCCTGTGGAGTGGAGACATAGTTGTGCCGGAGCCCACTTAAGCTCGTATTACGACTAGCAGTACACAACGGAGTGTTAGTGCTATTCCTCCCCCCACTTTTTCATTTCATTCCAGTTTCTGCGCAAAACATCATCGCAGATTACTGTTTCGTGTTATGCTCCTCCCCATGCCATGCATACCGATGCACATCCGCAGCCATGCAGCTCCTCCCCATGCCATGCATACCGATGCACATCTGCAGCCATGCAGCTCCTCCCCATGCCATGCATACCCGATGCACATCTGCAGCCATGCAGCTCCTCCCCATGCCATGCATACCGATGCACATCTGCAGCCATGCAGCTCCTCCCCATGCCGTGCATACCCGATGCACATCTGCAGCCATGCAGCTCCTCCCCATGCCATGCATACCCGATGCACATCTGCAGCCATGCAGCTCCTCCCCATGCCATGCATACCCGATGCACATCTGCAGCCATGCAGCCCCTCCCCATGCCATGCATACCCGATGCACATCTGCAGCCATGCAGCTCCTCCCCATGCCATGCATACCCGATGCACATCTGCAGCCATGCAGCCCCTCCCCATGCCATGCATACCCATTGCACACCTGCACCAGGAGTATGTCGATCAAGTCGTCAAACACGGACTGCGGCAGCGCCTTTTCAGCCGATTCTTTGAACAGCTTCTTGACCGTCTTGAACTTGTTGACGTTCGTCTGGACTGAGAACGACGTCATCAGCCGCGATGCTGTGGTGTTCACCTGCAGACAAGTGTTCATAGCACGAGCATGTGAGAGTTTATGGCACGAGCACATGAGGGTTTCTGGCACGGGCATATAAGGGTTTATGGCACGAGCAGACAAGGGTTTATGGCACCAACATATGAGGGTCTATGGCACGAGCACATGAGGGTTTATGGCACGGACATATGAGGGTTCATGGCACGAGCATGTGAGAGTTTATGGCACCAACATATGAGGGTTTCTGGTTCGGGCATATTAGGGTTTATAGCAAGAGCATGTGAGGGTTCGTGGCACGGACATATGAGGTTTTATGGCATGAGCATATGTGGGTTTACGGCACGGGCATACCAGGGTTCAAGGCAAGAGCGTATCAGATTTTACGGCGCGAGCACATCAGGATGCATCGCGCGAGTATATGAGGGTTTTTGGCACGAGCACATGAGGGTGTATGGTGCAGGCATATGAGGGTTTCTGGCGCAGACATATGAGGGTTGATGGTAAGCACATAAAGGTTGATGGCACAGGCATATGACTATATGTGGGTCTATGGTACGGGTGTATGTGGGTCTATGGTACGGGTGTATGTGGGTCTATGGTACGGGTGTATGTGGGTCTATGGTACAGGTGTATGTGGGTCTATGGTACGGGTGTATGTGGGTCTATGGTACAGGTGTATGTGGGTCTATGGTACGGGTGTATGTGGGTCTATGGTACAGGTGTATGTGGGTCTATGGTACGGGTGTATGTGGGTCTATGGTACAGGTGTATGTGGGTCTATGGTACGGGTGTATGTGGGTCTATGGTACAGGTGTATGTGGGTCTATGGTACGGGTGTATGTGGGTGTATGGTACGGGTGTATGTGGGTCGATACCCCCTTCCCCCCTTCCTCTCACCATCCCATTTCCCTCGTAGGCCTTGCACACTGCCAGGTGTATCAAGTCCTTCTCGTGGTTCGCCAGGTTCATCATCCAGGCCAACATATGCCTGCCGGAGAATAAGGAAGGCAAAAGGATTAGTGGGACCAGCGCAGTAAGGGAGAAAAGGGTGGGGAGGGAAACGGTGATTCGCCAGGTTCATCATCCAGGCCAACACATGCCTGCCGGAGAATAAGGAAGGCAAAAAGATTAGTGGGACCAGCGCAGTAAGGGAGAAAGGGTGGGGGGGAAACGGTGATTCGCCAGGTTCATCATCCAGGCCAACACATGCCTGCCGGAGAATAAGGAAGGCAAAAGGATTAGTGGGACCAGCGCAGTAAGGGAGAAAAGGGTGGGGGGGAAACGGTGATTCGCCAGGTTCATCATCCAGGCCAACATATGCCTGCCGGAGAATAAGGAAGGCAAACGGATTGGTGCTGTTTGGCTGGGCCTCTTAACCCATAACCCTCAACCAAAACTACACCCACCAACCTGCTGGTTAGCTGAACCTCTTAACCCACAACCCTTAACCAAAACCTACACCCACCAGAGCTTATTTTTCCGGCTACAAGTCCACCCACGGCAAACCGTCCAACAACCACGAAAGGCCAGATCAGGACCAAAGCTGGACTGGCCAGCGACTGGTGGCCAAAGCAGCATGGCTGGCGACAGAAGGCCCCCCCTGGCCAGAGGCCGGAGTGAAGCTAGTCAGGTAGCTGAGTCATAAAACGGGTAGCTGAGTCTTAAAACGGGCAGCTGAGTCAGGTAGGTAGCTGAGTCATAAAACAGGTAGCTGAGTCATAAAAAAACACCCACGCACCTGCTGGTGGGCTGAAGCTCCAGCATGCACTTCAGGGGAGTCACGGACGGGTCATTCGTTGCGAACAGTCCACCCTGCTGGCAAGAGGGTTCAGAGGTGTGAAGTGCAGTCCATCAGGGTTTTGGTTCGAGGGTCAATAAGAGCTGACACACTCGACCCTGCGAGCAATAAATTCTTCGCCTGCAAAATGCCTAGACTGCGCCCAAGAGGGTTAAGAGGGTCAGTACCGGTACAGTCAATAAGAATTGACTAATTTAAGCTTATTAAAAACAATTAAACCCTAGTTAAGCCCTGCACCGGGTAACCTAGTTGCCCTAAAGGTCAATAAGAGCTGACACACTAAACCCTGCCAGCATCAGGGCCATTGGTTGCAAAACGCCCAACCTCCGCGCAAGAGGTTTTAGAGGTTAAGTACCGATACAGGCAATGAGGGTTAATGAATCAAAATTAATTACACATTCATTAAAATTAATTAAACCCCAAATAAACCCGGCACCCGGGCAACTAGCTGCCCTGAAGGTCAAGAAGAGCTGACACATTTAACCCTGCGAGCATCAGCATGCATTTGCCTGAACCCTCATAACTGACGTTGTTTGAAGGTGCGGGATTCATACAAATTGAATTATTGCTTATGAAAGCCAGTTTCAATCAGAAATCTAGAGCGTTGTCCATATTTTGGCCCAACAAACAATTAATTCATACTCCAGGCAAGGCAATTCAAATCGACGGTAGTCGTGTTTTCACAACTATTCAGCCCCGCAGTGAATCATGAATTGCATAATTGCCCGTAACGGGAACGGCGCGGATGAAGCTTCTGCCCAGGCGGCACTGTTTCCTTAACTCTCGCGCCTCCCACAGGGCGCAGCTTTCTTTCTTCCTTTCCATGAGGTTAGTCGTAGCAAATCCAAATTGGGACAACGTGTAGCTACGAATTTTGGTAACGAGTGTCCCCTCCCCTCACTTGCTAAGGCAAGGCTCAAATTTAGATCCCGTACACCCCATGGGGCGCATGGCTCGGCCAGGATCCCCAGGAGTCAGCCCCGCATGGCGTCGCTGTCCTTCTCCATGCACCGTGAGATTCTGGCCAGCACAAACATCGCGCACCCCTAACAATACCAAGCCTTGATTTCTCAACCCGTGCCACTCAGCAGGTACTTTTCACAAACCATTAGCACTCTTTATCCACCCTTATCACGATTTATTTACTTTTATCACTCTTTATCTGCGGCGATACAAAAAGGCACCCACCTCCTACATCATCCATGTTTCGATCCTGCCACAGCAAGATTGAGTTCCAATCTAATCCCCCACCAACTATCAAGCAAGTAAAAATGGAAACAATAAATCTTCCTGGCTCTCTTACCCGTGTGTTGATCTTGTACACCAGCAGCGGTACAGATCGTAGCGCCTGGCATATCTGCGGTACAGACGGAAGATCACCAGGAAATAACAACGCCACCACCTTTCTATCTTGCCCCACGTTTTTCAATCCGTAAAAGTAAAAGAAGCGGGTGTGACCCTTTGAGGGACAGCAACCGCGGATAATTGGCGGAGTTTTTATTAACTGCGATCGTAGACTGCTTCCAATGTGACGATCACAACCTCTCTGATCACAACAGCCTTCTCCCTTCTCTATTTTAGTGCCAGGTGCTGTTTTAGTTCCCTGTTGCAGTTCCCTGTTTTGCTTCCCTATTTTAGTGCCAGGTGCTGTTTTAGTTCCCTGTTCTAGCTCCCTGCTACTGTCACTTGAGTGTCAGGTGCTTTTGAAGGTGCAACAAATCTAAAGAATGTACACTTAGAAGCCTGCATATATATTTATGGTTAGGGGTTAAGGGTTAAGTTCAATCCAAACCCTAGACCCTACACTTGGGAGTCAGTCGGCATGCATACGTACGGTTAAGAGTTAAGGGTTAAGTCCAATCGAAAACCTAAACTTTTCCCCCCACACTCAGTGCCCCCTTCGTTGTCTTTTTCCGTTTTTTTGATCGGCTACCTTGAAGTGCAGAAGAAAAAGGTACGACAAAGTTCTATACTCTCTGGAAGCGACCAAATACGGCAGCCGAAACATGATCACAGAAAAAATGAGAAACGTTCACTGAGCGTCCAAGGCCGGGCGAGCGACAAAGGTTGGACGCGCGACGAAGGCTAGACCAAGCAGAGGATGTTAACGCCCGATCCCTTCTCTAGCTCACCGAGCATATTTTATTTTAGATATTTACCTGAGCGCAACAAATCTTCATATATTAAGAAGATATACCTGCCTACATGCGTGCATGACCTACTTTACCCACACCTTGTACCTTCATCCCGTAATTTAAATGAATTTTAATGACTTTCCCCCTCCGGTGCAAAACATCTGAACATGCTCAGGAAAGCTGAGGGGAGGAGTCAGCCTGCCGACACACTTGCAAGACCTGTTTTTATCCACACCCCGTACTTTCATCCCCATACTTTTATCCGCACCCTATTCTTTCATCCCCATACTTTTATCCGCACCTTATTCTTTCATCCCCATACTTTTATCCGCACCCTATTCTTTTATCCCCATACTTTTATCCACACCCCGTACTTTCACCCCCCTACTTATATCCACACCCCGTACCTTCATCCCCGTCGCACTCCGCGCCGGTTTGATGCCCTTCTGGCCGGTGGCGGGTTTTGTCTTGCCAGGCATGATGACGACAGGCTCATCATTACCTAAGCAGCGGAAAAAAACAGCGGGCTTAGGGGGGTAAGCTACGAAATACAGCGGGCTCAGGGTTAAGCTGGGAAATACAGCGGGCTTAGGGGGGTAAGCTGGGAAATACAGCGGGCTCAGGGTTAAGCTGGGAAATACAGCGGGCTTAGAGGGGTAAGCTGGGAAATACAGCGGGCTTAGGGGGGTAAGCTGGGAAATACAGCGGGCTCAGGGTTAAGCTGGGAAATACAGCGGGCTCAGGGTTAAGCTGGGAAATACAGCGGGCTTAGGGGGGTAAGCTGGGAAATACAGCGGGCTTAGGGGGGTAAGCTGGGAAATACAGCGGGCTTAGGGGGGTAAGCTAGGAAATACAGCGGGCTTAGGGGGGTAAGCTGGGAAATACAGCGGGCTTAGGGGGGTAAGCTAGGAAATACAGCGGGCTTAGGGGGGTAAGCTGGGAAATACAGCGGGCTTAGGGGGGTAAGCTGGGAAATACAGCGGGCTTAGGGGGGTAAGCTGGGAAATACAGCGGGCTTAGAGGGGTAAGCTGGGAAATACAGCGGGCTTAGGGGGGTAAGCTGGGAAATACAGCGGGCTTAGGGGGGTAAGCTGGGAAATACAGCGGGCTTAGGGGGGTAAGCTGGGAAATACAGCGGGCTTAGGAGGGTAAGCTGGGAAAGACAGCGGGCTTAGGGGGGTAAGCTGGGAAATACAGCGGGCTTAGGGGGGTAAGCTGGGAAATACAGCGGGCTTAGGGGGGTAAGCTGGGAAATACAGCGGGCTTAGGGGGGTAAGCTGGGAAATACAGCGGGCTTAGAGGGGTAAGCTAGGAAATACAGCGGGCTTAGGGGGGTAAGCTGGGAAATACAGCGGGCTTAGGGGGGTAAGCTGGGAAATACAGCGGGCTTAGAGGGGTAAGCTGGGAAATACAGCGGGCTTAGGGGGGTAAGCTGGGAAATACAGCGGGCTTAGGGGGGTAAGCTGGGAAATACAGCGGGCTTAGGGGGGTAAGCTGGGAAATACAGCAGGCTTAGAGGGGTAAGCTGGGAAATACAGCGGGCTTAGGGGGGTAAGCTGGGAAATACAGCGGGCTTAGGGGGGTAAGCTGGGAAATACAGCGGGCTTAGGGGGGTAAGCTGGGAAATACAGCGGGCTCAGGGTTAAGCTGGGAAATACAGCGGGCTTAGGGGGGTAAGCTGGGAAATACAGCGGGCTTAGGGGGGTAAGCTGGGAAATACAGCGGGCTCAGGGTTAAGCTGGGAAATACAGCGGGCATAGGGGGGTAAGCTGGGAAATACAGCGGGCTCAGGGTTAAGCTGGGAAATACAGCGGGCTTAGGGGGGTAAGCTGGGAAATACAGCGGGCTCAGGGTTAAGCTGGGAAATACAGCGGGCTTAGGGGGGTAAGCTGGGAAATACAGCGGGCTTAGAGGGGTAAGCTGGGAAATACAGCGGGCTCAGGGTTAAGCTGGGAAATACAGCGGGCTTAGGGGGGTAAGCTGGGAAATACAGCGGGCTTAGAGGGGTAAGCTAGGAAATACAGCGGGCTTAGAGGGGTAAGCTGGGAAATACAGCGGGCTTAGGGGGGTAAGCTGGGAAATACAGCGGGCTCAGGGTTAAGCTGGGAAATACAGCGGGCTTAGGGGGGTAAGCTGGGAAATACAGCGGGCTCAGGGTTAAGCTGGGAAATACAGCGGGCTTAGGGGGTTAAGCTGGGAAATACAGCGGGCTTAGGGGGGTAAGCTGGGAAATACAGTGGGCTTAGGGGGGTAAGCTGGGAAATACAGCGGGCTTAGGGGGGTAAGCTGGGAAATACAGCGGGCTTAGGGGGGTAAGCTGGGAAATACAGCGGGCTTAGAGGGGTAAGCTAGGAAATACAGCGGGCTTAGGGGGGTAAGCTGGGAAATACAGCGGGCTTAGAGGGGTAAGCTGGGAAATACAGCGGACTTAGAGGGGTAAGCTGGGAAATACAGCGGGCTTAGGGGGGTAAGCTGGGAAATACAGCGGGCTTAGGGGGGTAAGCTGGGAAATACAGCGGGCTTAGAGGGGTAAGCTGGGAAATACAGCGGGCTTAGGGGGGTAAGCTGGGAAATACAGCGGGCTTAGGGGGGTAAGCTGGGAAATACAGCGGGCTTAGGGGGGTAATCTGGGAAATACAGCAGGCTTAGAGGGGTAAGCTGGGAAATACAGCGGGCTTAGGGGGTTAAGCTGGGAAATACAGCGGGCTTAGGGGGGTAAGCTGGGAAATACAGCGGGCTTAGGGGGGTAAGCTGGGAAATACAGCGGGCTCAGGGTTAAGCTGGGAAATACAGCGGGCTTAGGGGGGTAAGCTGGGAAATACAGCGGGCTCAGGGTTAAGCTGGGAAATACAGCGGGCTCAGGGTTAAGCTGGGAAATACAGCGGGCTTAGGGGGGTAAGCTGGGAAATACAGCGGGCTCAGGGTTAAGCTGGGAAATACAGCGGGCTTAGGGGGGTAAGCTGGGAAATACAGCGGGCTCAGGGTTAAGCTGGGAAATACAGCGGGCTTAGGGGGGTAAGCTGGGAAATACAGCGGGCTTAGAGGGGTAAGCTGGGAAATACAGCGGGCTCAGGGTTAAGCTGGGAAATACAGCGGGCTTAGGGGGGTAAGCTGGGAAATACAGCGGGCTTAGAGGGGTAAGCTAGGAAATACAGCGGGCTTAGAGGGGTAAGCTGGGAAATACAGCGGGCTTAGGGGGGTAAGCTGGGAAATACAGCGGGCTCAGGGTTAAGCTGGGAAATA
The DNA here is from genome assembly GCA_037349105.1 of Limnomonas spitsbergensis. Lineage (NCBI taxonomy): Eukaryota > Viridiplantae > Chlorophyta > Chlorophyceae > Chlamydomonadales > Limnomonas > Limnomonas spitsbergensis. Next base: position 1,751,294 of record JAYJMM010000092.1, on the reverse strand, counting down.
CAGCGGGCTCAGGGTTAAGCTGGGAAATACAGCGGGCTTAGGGGGGTAAGCTGGGAAATACAGCGGGCTCAGGGTTAAGCTGGGAAATACAGCGGGCTTAGGGGGGTAAGCTGGGAAATACAGCGGGCTTAGGGGGGTAAGCTGGGAAATACAGCGGGCTTAGGGGGGTAAGCTGGGAAATACAGCGGGCTTAGAGGGGTAAGCTGGGAAATACAGCGGGCTTAGGGGGGTAAGCTGGGAAATACAGCGGGCTTAGGGGGGTAAGCTGGGAAATACAGCGGGCTTAGGGGGGTAAGCTGGGAAATACAGCGGGCTCAGGGTTAAGCTGGGAAATACAGCGGGCTTAGGGGGGTAAGCTGGGAAATACAGCGGGCTCAGGGTTAAGCTGGGAAATACAGCGGGCTCAGGGTTATGCTGGGAAATACAGCGGGCTTAGGGGGGTAAGCTGGGAAATACAGCGGGCTCAGGGTTAAGCTGGGAAATACAGCGGGCTTAGGGGGGTAAGCTGGGAAATACAGCGGGCTCAGGGTTAAGCTGGGAAATACAGCGGGCTTAGGGGGGTAAGCTGGGAAATACAGCGGGCTTAGAGGGGTAAGCTGGGAAATACAGCGGGCTCAGGGTTAAGCTGGGAAATACAGCGGGCTTAGGGGGGTAAGCTGGGAAATACAGCGGGCTTAGAGGGGTAAGCTAGGAAATACAGCGGGCTTAGAGGGGTAAGCTGGGAAATACAGCGGGCTTAGGGGGGTAAGCTGGGAAATACAGCGGGCTCAGGGTCAAGCTGGGAAATACAGCGGGCTTAGGGGGGTAAGCTGGGAAATACAGCGGGCTCAGGGTTAAGCTGGGAAATACAGCGGGCTTAGGGGGGTAAGCTGGGAAATACAGCGGGCTTAGGGGGTTAAGCTGGGAAATACAGCGGGCTTAGGGGGGTAAGCTGGGAAATACAGCGGGCTTAGGGGGGTAAGCTGGGAAATACAGCGGGCTTAGGGGGGTAAGCTGGGAAATACAGCGGGCTTAGGGGGGTAAGCTGGGAAATACAGCGGGCTTAGAGGGGTAAGCTAGGAAATACAGCGGGCTTAGAGGGGTAAGCTGGGAAATACAGCGGGCTTAGGGGGGTAAGCTGGGAAATACAGCAGGCTTAGAGGGGTAAGCTGGGAAATACAGCGGGCTTAGGGGGGTAAGCTGGGAAATACAGCGGGCTCAGGGTCAAGCTGGGAAATACAGCGGGCTTAGGGGGGTAAGCTGGGAAATACAGCGGGCTCAGGGTTAAGCTAGGAAATACAGCGGGCTTAGGGGGGTAAGCTGGGAAATACAGCGGGCTTAGGGGGTTAAGCTGGGAAATACAGCGGGCTTAGGGGGGTAAGCTGGGAAATACAGCGGGCTTAGGGGGGTAAGCTGGGAAATACAGCGGGCTTAGGGGGGTAAGCTGGGAAATACAGCGGGCTTAGAGGGGTAAGCTGGGAAATACAGCGGGCTTAGGGGGGTAAGCTGGGAAATACAGCGGGCTTAGGGGGGTAAGCTGGGAAATACAGCGGGCTTAGGGGGGTAATCTGGGAAATACAGCAGGCTTAGAGGGGTAAGCTGGGAAATACAGCGGGCTTAGGGGGTTAAGCTGGGAAATACAGCGGGCTTAGGGGGGTAAGCTGGGAAATACAGCGGGCTCAGGGTTAAGCTGGGAAATACAGCGGGCTTAGGGGGGTAAGCTGGGAAATACAGCGGGCTCAGGGTTAAGCTGGGAAATACAGCGGGCTCAGGGTTAAGCTGGGAAATACAGCGGGCTTAGGGGGGTAAGCTGGGAAATACAGCGGGCTCAGGGTTAAGCTGGGAAATACAGCGGGCTTAGGGGGGTAAGCTGGGAAATACAGCGGGCTCAGGGTTAAGCTGGGAAATACAGCGGGCTTAGGGGGGTAAGCTGGGAAATACAGCGGGCTTAGAGGGGTAAGCTGGGAAATACAGCGGGCTCAGGGTTAAGCTGGGAAATACAGCGGGCTTAGGGGGGTAAGCTGGGAAATACAGCGGGCTTAGAGGGGTAAGCTAGGAAATACAGCGGGCTTAGAGGGGTAAGCTGGGAAATACAGCGGGCTTAGGGGGGTAAGCTGGGAAATACAGCGGGCTCAGGGTTAAGCTGGGAAATACAGCGGGCTCAGGGTTAAGCTGGGAAATACAGCGGGCTTAGGGGGGTAAGCTGGGAAATACAGCGGGCTCAGGGTTAAGCTGGGAAATACAGCGGGCTTAGGGGGGTAAGCTGGGAAATACAGCGGGCTTAGGGGGGTAAGCTGGGAAATACAGCGGGCTTAGGGGGGTAAGCTGGGAAATACAGCGGGCTTAGAGGGGTAAGCTGGGAAATACAGCGGGCTTAGGGGGGTAAGCTGGGAAATACAATGGGCTTAGGGGGGTAAGCTGGGAAATACAGCGGGCTTAGGGGGGTAAGCTGGGAAATACAGCGGGCTCAGGGTTAAGCTGGGAAATACAGCGGGCTTAGGGGGGTAAGCTGGGAAATACAGCGGGCTCAGGGTTAAGCTGGGAAATACAGCGGGCTCAGGGTTATGCTGGGAAATACAGCGGGCTTAGGGGGGTAAGCTGGGAAATACAGCGGGCTCAGGGTTAAGCTGGGAAATACAGCGGGCTTAGGGGGGTAAGCTGGGAAATACAGCGGGCTCAGGGTTAAGCTGGGAAATACAGCGGGCTTAGGGGGGTAAGCTGGGAAATACAGCGGGCTTAGAGGGGTAAGCTGGGAAATACAGCGGGCTCAGGGTTAAGCTGGGAAATACAGCGGGCTTAGGGGGGTAAGCTGGGAAATACAGCGGGCTTAGAGGGGTAAGCTAGGAAATACAGCGGGCTTAGAGGGGTAAGCTGGGAAATACAGCGGGCTTAGGGGGGTAAGCTGGGAAATACAGCGGGCTCAGGGTCAAGCTGGGAAATACAGCGGGCTTAGGGGGGTAAGCTGGGAAATACAGCGGGCTCAGGGTTAAGCTGGGAAATACAGCGGGCTTAGGGGGGTAAGCTGGGAAATACAGCGGGCTTACGGGGGTAAGCTGGGAAATACAGCGGGCTTAGAGGGGTAAGCTGGGAAATACAGCGGGCTTAGGGGGGTAAGCTGGGAAATACAGCGGGCTTAGGGGGGTAAGCTGGGAAATACAGCGGGCTTAGGGGGGTAAGCTGGGAAATACAGCGGGCTTAGAGGGGTATGCTAGGAAATACAGCGGGCTTAGAGGGGTAAGCTGGGAAATACAGCGGGCTTAGGGGGGTAAGCTGGGAAATACAGCGGGCTCAGGGTTAAGCTGGGAAATACAGCGGGCTCAGGGTTAAGCTGGGAAATACAGCGGGCTTAGGGGGGTAAGCTGGGAAATACAGCGGGCTCAGGGTTAAGCTGGGAAATACAGCGGGCTTAGGGGGGTAAGCTGGGAAATACAGCGGGCTTAGGGGGGTAAGCTGGGAAATACAGCGGGCTTAGGGGGGTAAGCTGGGAAATACAGCGGGCTTAGAGGGGTAAGCTGGGAAATACAGCGGGCTTAGGGGGGTAAGCTGGGAAATACAGCGGGCTTAGGGGGGTAAGCTGGGAAATACAGCGGGCTTAGGGGGGTAAGCTGGGAAATACAGCGGGCTTAGGGGGGTAAGCTGGGAAATACAGCGGGCTTAGGGGGGTAAGCTGGGAAATACAGCGGGCTTAGGGGGGTAAGCTGGGAAATACAGCGGGCTTAGGGGGGTAAGCTGGGAAATACAGCGGGCTTAGGGGGGTAAGCTGGGAAATACAGCGGGCTTAGGGGGGTAAGCTGGGAAATACAGCGGGCTCAGGGTTAAGCTGGGAAATACAGCGGGCTTAGGGGGGTAAGCTGGGAAATACAGCGGGCTCAGGGTTAAGCTGGGAAATACAGCGGGCTCAGGGTTATGCTGGGAAATACAGCGGGCTTAGGGGGGTAAGCTGGGAAATACAGCGGGCTCAGGGTTAAGCTGGGAAATACAGCGGGCTTAGGGGGGTAAGCTGGGAAATACAGCGGGCTCAGGGTTAAGCTGGGAAATACAGCGGGCTTAGGGGGGTAAGCTGGGAAATACAGCGGGCTTAGAGGGGTAAGCTGGGAAATACAGCGGGCTCAGGGTTAAGCTGGGAAATACAGCGGGCTTAGGGGGGTAAGCTGGGAAATACAGCGGGCTTAGAGGGGTAAGCTAGGAAATACAGCGGGCTTAGAGGGGTAAGCTGGGAAATACAGCGGGCTTAGGGGGGTAAGCTGGGAAATACAGCGGGCTCAGGGTCAAGCTGGGAAATACAGCGGGCTTAGGGGGGTAAGCTGGGAAATACAGCGGGCTTAGAGGGGTAAGCTGGGAAATACAGCGGGCTCAGGGTTAAGCTGGGAAATACAGCGGGCTTAGGGGGGTAAGCTGGGAAATACAGCGGGCTTAGAGGGGTAAGCTAGGAAATACAGCGGGCTTAGAGGGGTAAGCTGGGAAATACAGCGGGCTTAGGGGGGTAAGCTGGGAAATACAGCGGGCTCAGGGTTAAGCTGGGAAATACAGCGGGCTCAGGGTTAAGCTGGGAAATACAGCGGGCTTAGGGGGGTAAGCTGGGAAATACAGCGGGCTCAGGGTTAAGCTGGGAAATACAGCGGGCTTAGGGGGGTAAGCTGGGAAATACAGCGGGCTTAGGGGGGTAAGCTGGGAAATACAGCGGGCTTAGGGGGGTAAGCTGGGAAATACAGCGGGCTTAGAGGGGTAAGCTGGGAAATACAGCGGGCTTAGGGGGGTAAGCTGGGAAATACAATGGGCTTAGGGGGGTAAGCTGGGAAATACAGCGGGCTTAGGGGGGTAAGCTGGGAAATACAGCGGGCTTAGGGGGGTAAGCTGGGAAATACAGCGGGCTTAGGGGGGTAAGCTGGGAAATACAGCGGGCTCAGGGTTAAGCTGGGAAATACAGCGGGCTTAGGGGGGTAAGCTGGGAAATACAGCGGGCTCAGGGTTAAGCTGGGAAATACAGCGGGCTCAGGGTTATGCTGGGAAATACAGCGGGCTTAGGGGGGTAAGCTGGGAAATACAGCGGGCTCAGGGTTAAGCTGGGAAATACAGCGGGCTTAGGGGGGTAAGCTGGGAAATACAGCGGGCTCAGGGTTAAGCTGGGAAATACAGCGGGCTTAGGGGGGTAAGCTGGGAAATACAGCGGGCTTAGAGGGGTAAGCTGGGAAATACAGCGGGCTCAGGGTTAAGCTGGGAAATACAGCGGGCTTAGGGGGGTAAGCTGGGAAATACAGCGGGCTTAGAGGGGTAAGCTAGGAAATACAGCGGGCTTAGAGGGGTAAGCTGGGAAATACAGCGGGCTTAGGGGGGTAAGCTGGGAAATACAGCGGGCTCAGGGTCAAGCTGGGAAATACAGCGGGCTTAGGGGGGTAAGCTGGGAAATACAGCGGGCTCAGGGTTAAGCTGGGAAATACAGCGGGCTTAGGGGGGTAAGCTGGGAAATACAGCGGGCTTACGGGGGTAAGCTGGGAAATACAGCGGGCTTAGAGGGGTAAGCTGGGAAATACAGCGGGCTTAGGGGGGTAAGCTGGGAAATACAGCGGGCTTAGGGGGGTAAGCTGGGAAATACAGCGGGCTTAGGGGGGTAAGCTGGGAAATACAGCGGGCTTAGAGGGGTATGCTAGGAAATACAGCGGGCTTAGAGGGGTAAGCTGGGAAATACAGCGGGCTTAGGGGGGTAAGCTGGGAAATACAGCGGGCTCAGGGTTAAGCTGGGAAATACAGCGGGCTCAGGGTTAAGCTGGGAAATACAGCGGGCTTAGGGGGGTAAGCTGGGAAATACAGCGGGCTCAGGGTTAAGCTGGGAAATACAGCGGGCTTAGGGGGGTAAGCTGGGAAATACAGCGGGCTTAGGGGGGTAAGCTGGGAAATACAGCGGGCTTAGGGGGGTAAGCTGGGAAATACAGCGGGCTTAGAGGGGTAAGCTGGGAAATACAGCGGGCTTAGGGGGGTAAGCTGGGAAATACAGCGGGCTTAGGGGGGTAAGCTGGGAAATACAGCGGGCTTAGGGGGGTAAGCTGGGAAATACAGCGGGCTTAGGGGGGTAAGCTGGGAAATACAGCGGGCTTAGGGGGGTAAGCTGGGAAATACAGCGGGCTTAGGGGGGTAAGCTGGGAAATACAGCGGGCTTAGGGGGGTAAGCTGGGAAATACAGCGGGCTTAGGGGGGTAAGCTGGGAAATACAGCGGGCTTAGGGGGGTAAGCTGGGAAATACAGCGGGCTCAGGGTTAAGCTGGGAAATACAGCGGGCTTAGGGGGGTAAGCTGGGAAATACAGCGGGCTCAGGGTTAAGCTGGGAAATACAGCGGGCTCAGGGTTATGCTGGGAAATACAGCGGGCTTAGGGGGGTAAGCTGGGAAATACAGCGGGCTCAGGGTTAAGCTGGGAAATACAGCGGGCTTAGGGGGGTAAGCTGGGAAATACAGCGGGCTCAGGGTTAAGCTGGGAAATACAGCGGGCTTAGGGGGGTAAGCTGGGAAATACAGCGGGCTTAGAGGGGTAAGCTGGGAAATACAGCGGGCTCAGGGTTAAGCTGGGAAATACAGCGGGCTTAGGGGGGTAAGCTGGGAAATACAGCGGGCTTAGAGGGGTAAGCTAGGAAATACAGCGGGCTTAGAGGGGTAAGCTGGGAAATACAGCGGGCTTAGGGGGGTAAGCTGGGAAATACAGCGGGCTCAGGGTCAAGCTGGGAAATACAGCGGGCTTAGGGGGGTAAGCTGGGAAATACAGCGGGCTCAGGGTTAAGCTGGGAAATACAGCGGGCTTAGGGGGGTAAGCTGGGAAATACAGCGGGCTTAGGGGGGTAAGCTGGGAAATACAGCGGGCTTAGAGGGGTAAGCTGGGAAATACAGCGGGCTTAGGGGGGTAAGCTGGGAAATACAGCGGGCTTAGGGGGGTAAGCTGGGAAATACAGCGGGCTTAGGGGGGTAAGCTGGGAAATACAGCGGGCTTAGAGGGGTAAGCTAGGAAATACAGCGGGCTTAGAGGGGTAAGCTGGGAAATACAGCGGGCTTAGGGGGGTAAGCTGGGAAATACAGCGGGCTCAGGGTCAAGCTGGGAAATACAGCGGGCTTAGGGGGGTAAGCTGGGAAATACAGCGGGCTCAGGGTTAAGCTGGGAAATACAGCGGGCTTAGGGGGGTAAGCTGGGAAATACAGCGGGCTTAGGGGGGTAAGCTGGGAAATACAGCGGGCTTAGAGGGGTAAGCTGGGAAATACAGCGGGCTTAGGGGGGTAAGCTGGGAAATACAGCGGGCTTAGGGGGGTAAGCTGGGAAATACAGCGGGCTTAGGGGGGTAAGCTGGGAAATACAGCGGGCTTAGAGGGGTAAGCTGGGAAATACAGCGGGCTCAGGGTTAAGCTGGGAAATACAGCGGGCTTAGGGGGGTAAGCTGGGAAATACAGCGGGCTCAGGGTTAAGCTGGGAAATACAGCGGGCTCAGGGTTATGCTGGGAAATACAGCGGGCTTAGGGGGGTAAGCTGGGAAATACAGCGGGCTCAGGGTTAAGCTGGGAAATACAGCGGGCTTAGGGGGGTAAGCTGGGAAATACAGCGGGCTCAGGGTGAAGCTGGGAAATACAGCGGGCTTAGGGGGGTAAGCTGGGAAATACAGCGGGCTCAGGGTTATGCTGGGAAATACAGCGGGCTTAGGGGGGTAAGCTGGGAAATACAGCGGGCTCAGGGTTAAGCTGGGAAATACAGCGGGCTTAGGGGGGTAAGCTGGGAAATACAGCGGGCTCAGGGTTAAGCTGGGAAATACAGCGGGCTTAGGGGGGTAAGCTGGGAAATACAGCGGGCTTAGAGGGGTAAGCTGGGAAATACAGCGGGCTCAGGGGGGTAAGCTGGGAAATACAGCGGGCTTAGGGGGGTAAGCTGGGAAATACAGCGGGCTTAGGGGGGTAAGCTGGGAAATACAGCGGGCTTAGAGGGGTAAGCTGGGAAATACAGCGGGCTTAGGGGGGTAAGCTGGGAAATACAGCGGGCTTAGGGGGGTAAGCTGGGAAATACAGCGGGCTTAGGGGGGTAAGCTGGGAAATACAGCGGGCTTAGAGGGGTAAGCTGGGAAATACAGCGGACTTAGGGGGGTAAGCTGGGAAATACAGCGGGCTTAGAGGGGTAAGCTGGGAAATACAGCGGGCTTAGGGGGGTAAGCTGGGAAATACAGCGGGCTTAGAGGGGTAAGCTGGGAAATACAGCGGGCTTAGGGGGGTAAGCAGGTAATACAGCGGGCTTAGGGGGGTAAGCTGGGAAATACAGCGGGCTTAGGGGGGTAAGCTGGGAAATACAGCGGGCTTAGGGGGGTAAGCTGGGAAATACAGCGGCTTAGAGGGTTAAGCTGGGAAATACAGCGGGCTTAGAGGGGTAAGCTGGGAAATACAGCGGCTTAGGGGGGTAAGCTGGGAAATACAGCGGGCTTAGGGGGGTAAGCTGGGAAATACAGCGGGCTCAGGGTTAAGCTGGGAAATGCAGCGGACTTAGGGGGGTAAGCTGGGAAATACAGCAGGCTTAGAGGGGTAAGCTGGGAAATACAGCGGGCTTAGAGGGGTAAGCTGGGAAATACAGCGGGCTTAGAGGGGTAAGCTGGGAAATACAGCGGGCTTAGGGGGGTAAGCTAGGAAATATAGCGGGCTTAGGGGGGTAAGCTGGGAAATACAGCGGACTTAGGGGGGTAAGCTGGGAAATACAGCAGCCTTAGGGGGGTAAGCTGGGAAATACAGCGGGCTTAGGGGGGTAAGCTGGGAAATACAGCGGGCTTAGAGGGGTAAGCTAGGAAATACAGCGGGCTTAGAGGGGTAAGCAGGGAAATACAGCGGGCTCAGGGTTAAGCTGGGAAATACAGCGGGCTTAGGGGGGTAAGCAGGGAAATACAGCGGGCTTAGGGGGGTAAGCAGGGAAATACAGCGGGCTTAGGGGGGTAAGCTAGGAAATACAGCGGGCTTAGGGGGGTAAGCAGGGAAATACAGCGGACTTAGGGGGGTAAGCAGGGAAATACAGCAGGCTTAGGGGGGTAAGCAGGGAAATACAGCGGGCTTAGGGGGGTAAGCTGGGAAATACAGCGGGCTTAGGGGGGTAAGCAGGGAAATACAGCGGGCTTAGGGGGGTAAGCAGGGAAATACAGCGGGCTTAGGGGGGTAAGCAAGGAAATACAGCGGGCTTAGGGGGGTAAGCAGGGAAATACAGCGGGCTTAGGGGGGTAAGCAGGGAAATACAGCGGGCTTAGGGGGGTAAGCTAGGAAATACAGCGGGCTTAGGGGGGTAAGCTGGGAATACAGCGGGCTTAGGGGGGTAAGCTGGGAAATACGTTTAGGGTTAAGCAAGAAATACTTTTAGGGTTAAGCAAGAAATACGTTTAGGGGTAAGCAAGAAATACGTTTAGGGTTAAGCAAGAAATACGTTTAGGGTTAAGCAAGAAACACTTTTAGGGTTAAGCAAGAAACACTTTTAGGGTTAAGCAAGAAATACGTTTAGGGTTAAGCAAGAAACACTTTTAGGGGTAAGCAAGAAATACGTTTAGGGTTAAGCAAGAAACACTTTTAGGGTTAAGCAAGAAACACTTTTAGGGTTAAGCAAGAAATACGTTTAGGGGTAAGCAAGAAATACGTTTAGGGTTAAGCAAGAAATACGTTTAGGGTTAAGCAAGAAATACGTTTAGGGGTAAGCAAGAAATACGTTTAGGGGTAAGCAAGAAATACGTTTAGGGGTAAGCAAGAAATACGTTTAGGGGTAAGCAAGAAATACGTTTAGGGGTAAGCAAGAAATACGTTTAGGGGTAAGCAAGAAATACGTTTAGGGGTAAGCAAGAAATACGTTTAGGGGTAAGCAAGAAATACGTTTAGGGGTAAGCAAGAAATACGTTTAGGGGTTAGCAAGAAATACGTTTAGGGTTAAGCAAGAAATACGTTCAGGGGTAAGCAAGAAATACGTTTAGGGGTAAGCAAGAAATACGTTTAGGGTTAAGCAAGAAATACGTTTAGGGGTTAGCAAGAAATACGTTTAGGGGTAAGCAAGAAATACGTTTAGGGGTAAGCAAGAAATACGTTCAGGGGTAAGCAAGAAATACGCTTAGGGGTAAGCAAGAAATACGTTCAGGGGTAAGCAAGAAATACGTTTAGGGGTAAGCAAGAAATACGTTCAGGGGTAAGCAAGAAATACGTTTAGGGTTAAGCAAGAAATACGTTTAGGGTTAAGCAAGAAATACGTTTAGGGTTAAGCAAGAAATACGTTTAGGGGTAAGCAAGAAATACGTTTAGGGGTAAGCAAGAAATACGTTTAGGGTTAAGCAAGAAATACGTTTAGGGGTAGGCAAGAAATACGTTTAGGGGTAAGCAAGAAATACGTTTAGGGGTAAGCAAGAAATACGTTTAGGGGTAAGCAAGAAATACGTTTGGGGGTAAGCAAGAAATACGTTTAGGGTTAAGCAAGAAATACGTTTGGGGGTAAGCTAGAAAATACATTCAGGGTTGGGCTTAATGATGGGTGATGGGTATAGGGTTTAGCCCCTGGCATGTCCCAATCGGGTGTCATACGCAATTATACGGAATATACGGAAGCAGTGTCTCATGCTTATGTCAGGATGGGCGCCGTCCTCCATCCATACGTTGTTTGCGTATTTAATACGCTTGTCTTCGTATTTACTTGTTTATTTATGGACACTACCCGGCTGTACACTCATGCAGTCCCTCCGATGCAAAAGATATTAGTGGCTAACGGAGACCTGTCATTTAATTAATATAGTGCCTCGAGCATCCTTGAAAAATTGCAAGTGCCCAAATACCAAAGTGCCACCAAGCAAACATTATTGGTTGCTAATCACACAGTCCCTCGGATGCAATGATGACGGGGTCCGGCTTAGGGTTTTAAGGTTTCAGGCTTTTAGGGTCAAGTCCCTGGCATGCCCCACCCAACAGCTATTTCCCCCACACACTTTAAACACACACATAGCTCCTTAGATGCAATGATGAAAAGGTCCGCCTTAAGAGTTCAAGGGTAATAGGGTTTCAGGATCAAGTCCCTGGCATGTCCCACACAAGAGCTATGATACCCCACCCAATTAAGCACTCACAGAGCCCCTTCGATGCAATGCTGACGAGGTCCGGCGTAAGGGTTTTAGGGTTTTAGGGTCAAGTCACTGGCATGCCCCACCCAACAGCTTTCCTCCCCACGCTTAAAAACACACAGAGCCCCTTAGATGCGATGATGACGAGGTCCGGCTTAAGGGCTTTAGGGTTTTAGGGTTTAAGGGTCAAGTCCCTAGCATGCCCCACCCAATTTAGCACTCACAGAGCCCCTTAGATGCGATGATGACGAGGTCCGGCTTGAGGGTTCAAGGGTTTTAAGGCTTTAGGGTCAAGTCCCTGGCATGTCCCACCCAACAGCTATGTTTTACCCCCCACCCAATTAAGCACTCACAAAGCCCCTTGGACGCAATGATGACGAGGTCAGGCCGTGTCAACGCCACATACTCCTGCATCGCCTCAGAGAGGGACTGGTCGTCGCCCTTAGTGAAAAGCTGCGCAGCACAAAGAATACGATAACATGTGTGTGTTCACATTTATAATTACCGGTATTATATCGGTATCTAGTATCGTGCACTAAATCAACCATAAACTATGATACTCCTGCTTCGCCGCACACCGCATATTTGATTTGCCTTGCCTCAGGCAGCAAAACATCTTTGTTTGTTTCCATGCTGCCTTCGGAGCTAATTGACGACAAAAACTCGTAATTTTCCGCTGGAAACTGGCGTCAACACTCATTAATTAGTAAAGCCATGGATCCCTCAACCCCAAGCAACGTTAATTATGAAAGAGGCCAAAGCAAATATACGGTACAAATCTACGGAAGCCTGGTCGTTGCCCTTTGTGAACAGCTGCACATCAAAATTAAGTAATATACCACCGGTGAGGTATTATTGTAATAATATTTCGGCCTGCAGGCCAGGGTCTTCAGGGTTCTCAACCCTAAAACCCACACAGCTACACCCTAAAACTTTAACCTTACACCCTAAAACCTACACCCTCAAACCTAAAACTTACACCTGAAGCTGCCTAATGCCCTTGCCTGTTGCCCATCTTTTGCTCCTACCAGCTGCCTCATACCCTGTTGCTCAGCAGGTATCTTACAGGCTTACACCCTATGCGTCGGTGCGTACCTCTGTCTTGACGTTCAATCCAGCTAGCGGCTGTGCCATGACGTCCAGAACCCCGATCATACCCTCGTGGGCGTATAGGCTGCTGGCGCAGTAGGCCAAGGTCAGCTGACTGCATCTCCCAGCGAGAATGGCCTAACAGTGGGGGGGTAGGGCGCTTTAAGAAGAGCAAACAGATGTTGCATGGTGTGTGTGCATGGTGCATGGTCATTGGTGTGTGTACGTGGTGCATGGTCCCTGGTGCATGGTGCATGGTGTGTGTGCATGGTATGCGGTGCATGGTGTGTGTGCATGGTACATGGTGCATGGTGTGTGTACATGGTATGTAGTGCATGATGTGTGTGCATGGTGCATGGTGTGTGTACATGGTGCATGGTGTGTGGTGCATGGTGCATGGTGTGTGTGCATGGTATGTGGTGCATGGTGCATGGTGTGTGTGCATGGTACATGGTCCTTGGTGCATGGTGCATGGTGTGTGTGCATGGTATGCGGTGCATGGTGTGTGTACGTGGTGCATGGTGCATTGTGAGTGTGCATGGTACATGGTGCATGGTGTGTGTACGTGGTGCATGGTGCATGGTGTGCGTACGTGGTACATGGTCCTTGGTGCATGGTGTGTGTGCATGGTACATGGTGTGTGGTATGTTGGGGAAATTAGGGACCTTTACGCCAAGGACTAATTGGACGGCTTGGGTCACTCAAGATTCGTTAAGATGAGAGGAGTTCAGGAAGATTAGGTGAGGCAGGAGGAAGAGTAATGATGGGAGGTTGAACATCTGATGCAAGTATGTAACCTTTTGTTCGCTGTCTTAATTATAACATGGGTCCACATGCGTGCGCCTGTTTGCGGCGCCGACATGGCGCTCCTACAAACTGGAAACCTGCAAACGCTGACGCGTCTGTTTGTGACCTCAAAGGATCTCTTTCCATTCAATTAGAGAGCAGATTTTTACGTGCATGGGAGGGAGAAGGAAGGGGTGTATGACTGTATGGGCATGAAACCTGGTATGATGCATCATCATGGAATGCAGCAGCTCTGGGCTGCATGAGGGGACCAAAAGGGCTGAGACATCATGTTTCGATTCGAGTTTCTCTTTCAAAGATTGAAGTTCATGAATCTTCCTCTGATGCGTGGCCACAGGCAGGCAGGGTCGAGTGACATGATCAGTAACACAAAAGGAGGACATGGCGCCAGGGGTTGAGAAGATTCAAGCTGTGCTGCCTCGTGGCATGTTGAATCGGCAACGAGAAACCAAGCATGATATGTTGGGGAAATAGATCGGGCCCCGGAGTGTTTCAGTACAGACACTGTCAAGATGTGGGGATGGAGGGGATGTCGCACGAGGAGGGAGGGGCAATGAAATCGAATGACACATGGGAGAGCATTTGTCATGTTAAAATGATAAAAGTCTTCCACCGGTGCGCAAGAAGTTGTTGCCATAGAAATTGCAGATGTGGGCTAAATTTTAAAGTTGAAAGCACTCCGCGTGCTCGCACCTTCGCGAATTGAAGCGCCTTTTCGCAAAGTGGCGAGTTGGTCACGTAGGCAAGGACGTTGATCTCTGCGGCGAAAAGGCAGTTTAAGCATGCATTTTCATGAGGGACGGCCCACTCTACATGCCTGGCTCGGCCCTTGCCTTGGAAAATGGCAATCCGGGACCCAACAACCTTGCACAGACAAGCATGCCGCAAGACTTAGATTGACACAAGTCGCGCTCGAAACCTTAGGTAGCCCCTGGTGCTCACTTTTGGTGACTACTCTTTGCGGCTGGGCAGCATTCTCTGGGTCGTCATCGAAATCATCCTGCAGCTCCGCATCTAGGTCGATTTTTTCGAGGAGCTGACCAACACGCGATGCCATATCAAAGGAGCTCTTATACAATGTCCGATATGCCTCGCTCGTGACGTCGCGGTGATGAGTCAGATATAATTCGAGGGGGCTTCGACATGAGACAGGCGGTTGCTTCGGTTATGTCGATCAGTGAGTGTGTACCGACACTCCCATGCGCATGCGGCATGGACATGTGGACAGTGCTCTGGCATCGCCAAATGCAATCCAAGCATCCATATTACCAGGATACTACTGATGAAAGAGTGTTCTTTGCGCGAGAGGATTACTAAAATTCCTCGCTGGAAAACCCTGCTCGAAAGTCGAAACTCCCCCCCACCCATGGGTGTGATGATTTCAGAAATTCAAGTCCATACGTTTTCTCGCATACCTTCCTGATGGAAGTCATTGCCTTCTTTTCCTGCAAAGACCACCACTCGAGAGCCTGTTCGTGAGTCGTGTAGTTGAGAGTTAGCAAAGCAATACCGATATCGATACAAGTACTCTGGCTCAGGCTTGAGTGTAGGGCCATTCCATATTTCATTTCTTCTCCTATACGACCATACACACAAAATCCCCATGGTCTTCACGAGGGCGATAGTTTCTGCCAAGTTCTTCACCTGGGGGAACCGCTGCCGAAATTTCTCCCTCCATTTAGACCCATACTGAGTTACTGACGCTTTTATGAGCAAGGCCCAGAGGTTAAACGTCATTGACTGATGCTCAAAGCTGACGAAGGAGGGGACTTGATTCCAAAGAAAACGTGATGCACCTAGAACAGTATTATGCATGTGCAAAATCTTCGGAGGGGAACAAAATGGAGGATTTTAAACACATTTCCAGTTTCAAAAATTCAAACATCTTCATTCTGTGAACATCAGCAAATTGTAAGAAAGAGCTTCATTATGAACATCATCAAGACATGCAGCCTACCAACTGCATGATCTTCATCTATGTCAGCGATGGTATTAGTGTATTACTGATGGGATCCCGGCAGACATTTAGCTGTGCCTTGGATCCTCGTCGGATCCTCGTGAACTTTCCAATCATATCGCTTGGATCACCTGATGCTGCAGCTGTGCGGATAGCCACTTGCTCGCGTATCTCAGATGAAGGGGCACTGCCGGAGGACATGCTTGAGTTACGTATTCTTTCAAAACGCTTCCTTCATGCACAATTATGTTGGTTTCTCCGATCGCTTTTTTACAGTTCCCTCATTTTTTTCCTGCCCCTTGTGTTTGTTTCGTTCTTTCCCCACAACCCTTTCAATAGGCGACCACGCTAATGAGCCTTTTTGAGCAGACCTACCCGAAAACTTTGACAATCGCGCGTCTCCGGGGATTGATCATCTCTTCTCAAATGCGCAAGAACTCAAGATGCATGTGGAACTAGCTGAACAGGCATGGAAGGCAACATCCTACGCATTATAACAGCTTGAAGGCATGCATTTGGGACAAGCACATTTAGATTCAACCCCAGATAAATAATCAGGTAACCCCCACAGGCTTTTTGAATATGCCGGCGATTTCTTTTGGCAAGGCCAAACGGAGCCTACTGGCCACTGGCTTTTCCAAATCTCAATTTGATTTTCTCATACCAATGACATTACACCTCTGGGCCCTGCTGAAAAAGGCTCGGCCGCGCGGGCGCCTGAATGTCCCGTTGGAAGAAAAGAAACCTAAGGCAAGAGGAAAAGAAGGAGAAAAACACAAAGGATAAAGAAATACCCCCTCCGAAAGGAAAAGGCAGCCTGAAGTACATTTTCTCATACATGAGTATACACTCGGGACGCCTTCGGTAATCCCAGGGACACTTTCACCTCCGCATACCAACATGAATTCGAAATAACAGTGGCACAACCAAACTAAATTCCAAGTCACTACCAAACGAAATTCGAGGCAACCGTGGCACAACCACATTCAATTTGAGACCACCGTGGCACTACCAAGCTGACTAAAGGACAAACGCGGCCCTACCAAAATTTGATCCAGAAAACTGCTGCACTACCAACCTGACTTTGAGACAAACGTGGCCCTACCCTACACTTCTAGGTTCTTACAGCCGGATCATACACCCTGTGTTTTCTTTTTCGTGACTCAGCTACAAGTCAGCTACACTCCGGCCGCTTGCCAGAGGCCCTATTTGTGACCAGCTAAGCTGCTCTAGCCACCAGTTGTTGTCTAGTCCTGGTTTGCTCCAAATCAGGCCTTCGGCGGCCGCGGGGCGGCCTATCGAAGTTGGACTCGTAGCCGAAAAGGAAATACCATATACCTTACACTCTGAAGGCAGTCTGCCGAACTAAGCCTTAAGCCTACTCCTCAACCAGAGGCTTATTTCGACACGCTCATATGATCATATCAGAGAATCGAACACGTCGGCGGGGGGCGGTCGCCCCGACCCTGCTTGCGCGCCGGTCGCATGCGCTCTCACACCAACTTGCTGCCCCTGTCCCCACAGCTGTTGTCCCTGCCTCTGATCCTGGGCATGCCCTGCATTGTACAAGGCAGCTGCGCCGCTGGAGGGCGGAGGCGGCTTCAGAGCTGGCGCCTTCTCGGACAACGCCATCGCAGCCAAGGACGCCAATGGATCCCCTGCTGCGGCCCCCGCTGACGACCCTCCGGACATGGGGGGTCCCATGCCGCCACTCATGCCCACTGAAGGCCCCATGCCCATGCCCATGCTACTGCTGATACCTGCCATGCCATTGCCATTGCCAATGCTACCAGATCCCAAGGCCGTCAGGGCACTGCCACCACGACCCATACCCATGCCCGGCCCCATACCCATGCCCGGCCCCATGCCCATGCCTGGCCCCATGCCCATGCCCGGCCCCATGCCCATGCCTGGCCCCATACCCATGCACGGCCCCATGCCCATGCCTGGCCCCATGCCCATGCCCGGCCCCATGCCCATGCTGCCACTTCCTCCCACTGCACCATTGCTCATTCCCATTGTGCTACCCATGCCCACGTTGCTGCTACCGCCTCTCATGCCGCCTGCCATGCTGCCTGCCATGCTGCCTGCCATGCTGCCTGCCATGCTGCCTGCCATGCTGCCAGCCCCCCCGTCCATGCCCATGCTGCTGCTGCTTCCAGTTGGCCCAACAGTCACAGGGCCACTGAGGCTGAGGCCTTCAAACATGCCCCCCCCTCCCCCTCTTGCCCCCCCTCCTCCTCCTCCTCCTCCTCCTGCTCCTGCTCTACCGCTTGGCACCACGCTTGCTGGTGCATTAGAGTGGCCTGAGTTGCTGGCTGCAGACCCTGGCAGGCAGGCGGATCCGGTTCCGGAGCTGTTTGGTGCGTTGCTCATCCATGAGCTGGATGAGGTGGCATGCCTCTGGGCAGCTGCTGCCGTCATAGCTGTAACCGCCGTTGTGGTCGGCGCCTGGGCCTACGAGAGAGATGGTAATGCGAAGGGTGATGGGTGAGGGTATTCAGGGTTTAGGGTTAAGGGAAACCCTCAGTATTTAAAGATTACGGGAACCCTAAATATTTAGGGTTCAGGGTGACGGGAAACCCTAGGTATGTAGGGTCAAGGGTTGAGAGTAGCTGGTTTTGTACCCCTGGTTTTGCACAATATGACCGCATTAGAAAGCTTCAAGGTTTAGGGCCCAGGGAAACGCTCGAGATTAGTATGCGCAGGATGGAGGCATTAGATTAAGGGTTTAGGGTGTAAGGTTAAGGGTATGAGGTTAAGGGTTAAGGGTTTAGGGTCAAAGGTTTAGGGTTTAGGGTTCAGGGTGTGAGGTTAGAGATGACCATGTACTGCGTTATGGGATAAGGCAGTGTAGGGTTCAGGTTAAAGGAAATCCTAGAAATGGATATGCGCAAGGTGCCAGCATCAGGCAGGTTTAATATTTCTAGTTTTCAGTGTCAAGTACGGTAACTAGTTTTATGTTTCAAGTGATAATAACGCTACCTGCTGCTGCTGCTGTTGTGGCTGCATCAGGGGGGCCTGCCCGGCGGCGCCAGGTATCGGGTACATCCCGTGCTGCCCGTACTGCCCAGCACCTGTACCACCCTCAACCGCCGCCAGGCTGGCGGCGACGCTGCCTGTCGCCGTCCCGTGCAGCTGCTGGACTTGCCACCGCTGCTGGGCCTGCTGCTGGGCCTGCCCACGCGCCGCGGCGTGGGAGGCGCTTATGTCCGGTACGGGCGTATCCCAGCTGGGGCCTGCCGGGAGGCCGCTGCCATCGGACGCCGCAGCTGCCGCCGCCGCCGCTGCAGCGGCTTGGTGGCTGGAGGCGGCAATGGCGGCGCGTTCGGCAGACGCCTTTTGCTTGATGCGATCCAACATGAGCTGCGTGTGCATATACATACACCCCAGGGGTGAAAGACGCATATCGTGGTTCAGGGTTTAGGTTTCATCGCTCAGGTTGAAACCTTTGCGTACCCCCCACTCCCCATTCTGTTCATTTTGTAACCCATTCTGTTCATTCTGTAACATTTATTCCCGATTTATTCCCCTACATTAAATCATATCACAAACAGGTGAAGATTTCATTCCCCCAAAGTTGGGATCCCTGCATCCTTCCCATGCAGTAACAGGAAAGAAATCTAGGGGAATGACTTCCGCATGTTCCCCTAGATTGCTTTCCTGTCTCCATTCCCAAAATGATGAGGAAGCAGCGTCGCCAGCAAGTGGAAGAAGACAGGGAGTCCAACGAGGAGGGGACACTCAACGTCAGGTTCAACTCACGCGGTTCACACCTGTACCGCTGATTCATTATACGAGGCTCACACCTGTACAGCTTGTACATCATACGTGGCTCACAACTGTACCATACTTACACTATCTACGATTCACATTTGTACCACATAATCACCATACTGTTCACACCTGTACCGCACGTCCACCATCCGCGGGCTTCACACCAGTACCTCATTTTCACCGTCCGTAGCGTTCACACCTGTACTGCTTGCCCACCATCCACGGGATTCATACCTGTACCACACGTTCACCGTAGGGTTTTCACACCTGTACTGCACATTCACCATCGGCAGGGCTCACACCTGTACTGCCGTCATGACGTCGCCAAACTGCTTTACGTTCAGGGAGGTGGCCGTGAGTAGTGGACAAATCAGCGGAAGCAAGCTGGAGGCCGTCACCTCAGCTCCCCAATGGCGGCTGATAGCCTCCGAAACCTGTACCGCACACATGATGGTCGCGGCAGTGCGGTCCACCGAGGTGACCTGAAATAACAAACCACACAGTTTGCAGTGTTACAGTCGGCTTCGGATGCTTTAGATCCGGGTGAGGATCTGGATGTAGATTCAAATCTAAAAATGATTCGCAAAAATTAGGAATGTCAGTTTGTTTCATGTCGAAAGCGAAATTCAGATCCGTTTGCAGTTTTAAAGATCCTAATCCAAATCCCGTTTCAGCGTTATCGAGCTTGGGATAAAAATCTGAGAGATAAGTGGTCGAGCCCCAACAATCTTCCGTATAGCATCTCTGTAATCGTCACTTCATTTCAGGGTGTGTCAGCTACACTTAAGCAGCAATTCAGCTACATTTCAGCTACAGCGCATCCCGCTGCCTGCAGGGCACTTCAGCTACAGCTCAGCCTGCACTTCAGCCACAGCTCAGCCTGCCGGGTTTGATGCAGCACGCCCCGTCCCATGTGCCACCGGCGGTAGGCCGGTGGGCCTCAGAATATGGTTTGTGCAGGTTACTCTAAAAGGACGCGCACAGCTGGCTGTACAACCACCCAACCTGGCAGTACGGCTATGTACTTCTGTATTTTTGTAGTCACAAAGCATATGCATCCATAACAAATAAGCGCAACAGCTCCGGGGCATGCCCGATGTACACATCCCATTCAAGTGGGCCTTTGAGCAACTGCCGGCGATTCGAATTGAAAATGCAGATTTAAATCGCTACGAGTTCATACTCGACGGCAATGCCCACACCGTTCACACACCTGAATAAGTGTCGCCATCATCTTGTCAGCCTCAGCCCTATCCTGCCTAGGGGCGGACGCAGCCATGGCCAGTAGGCAATGCGCACGGACGCCTGATAGGAGGGAGGGTAGGGGAGCATGGGAGGTCGAAGGTTTAGGGTCTAGGGGCTAGGGTTTAGGATTGAGGTGTCAGGGTTAAGGGTTTAGGGGCTACACTTTAGGGTTTAGGGGATACGCTTTAGGGTTTAGGGTTCATGGTTTAGGATTGAAGGCTAGGGTTAGGGGTTTCGGGTTAAGGGTTTCGGGTTGGGGGGCCAGGGTTTAGGGTTTAGGGGCTAGGGTTTGTAGTGGATGGTTAATTAGCAAGGTTTAGGATTTTTGTCAATGGCTAGGGTTCATGGCTTAGGGTTGAAGGGCTAGGGGTCAGGGTGCGCACATAAACCTTAAATGAAATGAATGATAACATGTGGGTTAAAAGGTGGAGGGCTAAGGGTTCAGTGTGCGCATGTCTGATGAGAGAGGGTAGGGAGTGTGTGGGGTTGAAGGTGCACACGGACTCCTGAAATGAGAGGGAGGGGGGGGCATGCAGCACTTCAGGGCATCAGGATAAGGGTTAAGGGTGCGCACGGACGCCCGACAGGAGAAAGGAAAGGGGAGTGAGCGAGGTTTCGAGCTTCAGGTTCTAGGTTAAGGGTCATGGAAGGTCCAACACGCCTTGTAAGAGACAAGAAAGGGGAGTGTGTGGGGTTCATGGTTCAAGGCTCAAGTTCAGGGTTCAGTGTAAAAAGTTACGGGTTGCGCGCTAGTTTAGGGTTTGGGGTTCAGGGTTAAGCGCGGACGCCTGCTTTGCGAGAGGGAAGGGGAGTGTGTGGGGATGAGGGTTCAGGGTTTAGGATTTAGGGTGCACACGGACGCCCAACAGGAGAAAGGAGAAAGGAAAGGGGAGTGTGTGCGGTTTCGAGTTTTGGGTTATGGGCTCAGAGTCATGGGACGCCAACATGCCTTGTAAGAGGCAGGGAAGGGGATCAAGGGTCAGGATTTGGGGTAATGAGTTAAGCGCTAGTTTAGGGTTTAGGGGTAAGCGCGGACGCCCGATATGTGAGAGGGGAGGGGAGCGTGTGGGGATGAGGGTTCAAGGTTCAAGGTGCAGGGTTCAGGGTAAAATGTTAAGGGTGAAGCGCTAGATAGGGTTCAGGGTAAAGCGCGGACGCCTGATTTGAGGGTTTAAGGTTCAAGGTGCAGGGTTTAGGGTAAAACATCCAGGGTTGAGTGCTAAGCTCTAGTTTAGGGTTAGGGTATAGCGCGGACGCGTGATATGAGAGAGGGAAGGGGAGCGTGTGGGGATGAAGGTTCAAGGTTCAGGGTGAAGCGTGGACGCCTGATATGTGAAGTTATCAAAGTCATACAGAACATCTCATTTGATGCATGAGACGTGAGCCCGTCAATCGGCACTTAATACGCAATTTTGTCCCTGTCCCGCAGGAACCGCGTACTGTGAAGTCCTTACAGTCCAGCAGGGCATCACATTTGATGCATGGGACTTGTGCCCGTCAACCGGTACGAGCACTTAATGAGCTATGACAGCTAGCAAAAACCAGCAACCCCCTGGGCAAGCAACGGACACGCAACCACGGAGCATCAGCGTAGAAATGAATCCCAACGTGCAGAAGATGAGCCCCAGTCCCAAACATGACGTGGGTGCAAACAGATGTTTGAATAAACGCCGCTTAGGACAATTGAGAAAGTAAACAGGAGCGTTTGAGATAAGTGTGGAAATCCGGTGTGAAATTACATTCCAGCTTCATCCTGTCCTCACGCAAGGCAGGCCTGACTCTTACCTGCAGAAGTGGTGGCCATGCACAACCCACTACAGCTACATTTCAGCTAGACTTCAGCTACAGTTCAGCTACATCCCGCCCTTACACAAATCAGACCTGTCTCTTACCGGCATACGCCATACATAATGCACATCAGCCACACTTCTGCTACACTTCAGCTACACTTCAGCTACACATCAGCCACACATTAGCTACAGTTCAGCTAAAAATCTACAACTGAGCTACACTTCAGCTACACATCAACTATACAGCTATACTTGAGGTAAACTTCAGCTACACTTCAGCTACACCCCTTCCTCTCGCAAGGCAGGCCTGTCTCATACCCGCAGAGGTGGCAGCCATTCACAACCTACTTCAGCTACACTTCAGCTACAATTATGCCACTTTTTAGAGTTACATTTTAGCTACATCCCGTCCTCGCACAAGGCAGGCCGTACCTGCGGAAGTTGTGGCCATGCACAATGCATGCACGCGGGGCATTAGGGTTGAGCGCAACGCAGATGCGTCCAGCACAGAAGATGTCGAAGAGGAGGATAGGGCAGTCAGACGCCTGTTAAAGTGTGGAAGTGTGGGAGTAGGATTGGGAGGGGGGGAGGAGGTAAAGAGAGCAAGCAGACACATGTTAAAGTTTTACCCGAGTGCCTCCTCCTGGATTTACACGTTCCAGGTCCCACACCCACACTTTAACCAAAGCAACAACCCCCCACACCCTGTATGCCTGGAGTTACACGTTCCAGGTCCCACACCCACACTTTAACCAAAGCAACGACCCCCCACACCCTGAATGCCTGGAGTTACACGTTCCAGGTCCCACACCCACACTTTAACCAAAGCAACGACCCCCCACACCCTGAATGCCTGGAGTTACACGTTCCAGGTCCCACACCCACACTTTAACCAAAGCAACGACCCCCCACACCCTTTTTACCTGAGTGCCTCCTCCTGGAGTTTGGGCGCAGTCACCGCATCCAGCGCCCGGGTGAGCAACGGCACTAGACACCCGCCTACAGCCTCCCTACAGCAAGGGCGGCAGCAGCAGTGTGGGCAGCAAAATAAGGAGCATCAGAAGAAAACACACGCACACATGCCTACTGCCTCACAAAGGCAGGGACAGCGGCAGAGACACAACAAGTGTCAGCAGCAGCAGCAGCAGCAGCAGAAACATAAAAAGTATCAGCAGCAGCAGCAGCAGCGCCCGGGTGAGCAGCGGAACAGAACACCCGCCTGCAGCCTACCGGGGAGGCAAGCGGGGACAACAGGGTCAGCGGCAGAATCAGACACCTCGCCTCACCGAGGAACGATGGCAGCCAGCTCATCGCCCTGCTGTACTGCCAGGCACAGGGCCTGCCCCTGGAGCTTTTCCAGTACGGGCGCCAGCAAGGCGCCGGCATCGACCGGGGCTAGGCGCCGCAGCAGCGGGATTAAAACCGGCAGGCCCGCCGCCTGCAGGTCTTCGCTACCGTCCCGCATCTCCTGCACAGCGGTACAGAAAGACGGAGGCGTGTCGGTACAGGGCAGTACAGAAAATAGCAGGCAGTACAAGGGGCAGTACATAATGACGAGTTTGACAGGCTAGTGAGGGGTTTGGGGTAGACTTCCTGAGGTTGGCCTGCCCTTCACAAGAGCATTTCTTTTGACATTATCCTTTGAGAGTAAACCATATTCGGCTTTCACCAATTCCTCATGTAATAAAAACGCAGTATTTAATGCAGTATTTAATGCAGTATATAATGCAGTATTTACTGCAGTATTTAATACAGTATTTAATGCAGCATTTAATGCAGTATTTAATACAGTATTTAATGCAGTATATAATGCAGTATATAATGCAGTATTTAATGCAGTATTTAATACAGTACTTAATGTAGTATTTAATGCAGTATTTAATGTAGTATTTAATACAGTATATAATGCAGTATTTAATGCAGTATTCAATACAGTATTGGATGTAGTATTTAATGCAGTATTTAATGTAGTATTTAATACATTATTTAATGCAGTATTTAATACAGTATTTAATGCAGTATTTAGTGCAGTATTTAATGCAGTATTTAATGCAGTATTTAATACAGTATTTAATACAGTATTTAATGCAGTATTTAATGCAGCATTTAATACAGTATTTGATGTAGGATTTAATGCAGTATTTAATACAGTACTTAATGCAGTATTTAATGCAGTATTTAATACAGTATAGAATGCAGTACTTAATGCAGTATTTAATACAGTATTTAATGCAGTATTTAATGTAGTATTTAATACAGTATTTAATGCAGTATTTAATGCAGTATTTAATGTAGTATTTAATACAGTATTTAATGCAGTATTTAATGCAGTATTTAATGCAGTATTTAATGCAGTATTTAATGTAGTATTTAATGCAGTATTTAATGCAGTATTTAATACAGTATTTAATGTAGTATTTAATGCAGTATTTCATACAGTATTTAATGTAGTATTTAATGAAGTATTTAAGGTCCGCACCAGGATTTAAGCCAGGCGTAAATCAAATCCGCGCAGTGCTTACAGCCAATAAGTACAATCAACCCAATTATAAACCTAGTTTAATGTCAGAAATAACAGTAAATGGTCAGGTATCAATGAATCGATGTCGAATCAATCAGTCACACGCTAGCGCGCTAATTTTTATAGTTGGTACCAGTTACCTACGCCGCGCACCCCTAAACGATTGTTTTCGTTCGTGACTGACTGGCCGCGCACCCTGATGTGAGGTAATATTTTATCGCGCATCAACTCTGCGCACCCCCAAACGGAATTAAATATAAGCGGAGTCAAACCCATACTACGGTATTTCATTCGGTTCAGTGTTTAATGGATTATCTAATGCAGTATATAATACAGTGCTGTACCGCTTACGGTCCCTCCTGTAGCTGAACCACATAGCTGAGATTCAATCACTGCAAATTGAAGACCAATTCAGCTACTTAAACAGTAATATACTTTTTCTTACGTTATTCCTGAATTATGGCGCGATTACACAGCCCCGATGTATAAATCTATACATCTATAAAGAGCAAGGAGGAGCTCTTTACGCTGGAAGTGAACAGGAATGATAGCAGTGACGACTGAATGTACCATGTACTCCAGTCTTCACAACCTGTTCTGCAACTTGCAAAGCATGAGCTGCACCCTGCCCATCCTGTACTGCAACATGTCCACCCTGTACTGCAACATGTCCACCCTGTACTGCAACATGTCCACCCTGTACTGCAACATGTCCACCCTGTACTGCAACATGTCCACCCTGTACTGCAACATGTCCACCCTGTACTGCAACATGTCCACCCTGTACTGCACACCCGCGCTTCAATCCTGAATCATGATCATAGCTTTATAAGTACACAGTGTCCACCCTGTACTGCAACCTGCACATCCCGTACTGCACCACCCTGCCCACCCTGTACCGCACACAGCCTACCCTGAACCCTCATGCATCCTCGCACTCCCCCCACCTGGAGGAGTGTTGGGAGGACTCGAAGGCGCAGTAGCCTGTCGTCCATTTGGCTCCAGAACCGGTGCAGGCTGTGGAGAAAATCCACCTGGGGGGCAGAGAGGGGACAGTCCGGGACACGCGGGATGTTGTAAACAGCTGGGTAGATCTAGATCTGGATCTGAAGGAGAATCCGGGTGTGGATCCAGTCGTGATTTTGGCTCCCAAACTGGTGCAGGCTGTGGAGGAAGGCCACCTGGGGGGCAGAGAGGGAACAAGCAGGATGTGGCAAAATGCTGGGTATATCTAGATCTGGATCTTAAGGTGGATCCTGCTAGTGGAGTAAAGCCACCTGGGCGCAGAGAGGGGACACGCGGGACATTGCAAACTGCTGGGTAGATCTATATTTGGATCTGGTGGATCCTGCTAGTGGAGAAAAGCCACCTGGGGGCAGAGAGGGGACACACAGGGTGATGTTTACTGCTGGGTAGATCTAGATCTGGATCCAAAGGTGGATCCTGCTGTGGATAGAGTCATGATTTTGGGTTTTAGGATTCGTAGGTCATATGGGGGAAGGCCAGATCCAGTTTCAGTTTCTATTTCGGTTGCAGTGGAGAGTGTTTGTCCATTCTGTAGTGTCAGTCAGCTTTCGTTTTAGTCGTTTTCGAAAGAAGGGGAGATTTCAGGGTTAAGGGTTTAGGTTACGGGGTTGCCTGTCCTGCTTAGTGGTTTAGGGACTAGGGTCCTTCCAGCCCTCCTTCCTCTCAGGAAACACGGTTGGGAATAATTGAGAGTACGCCTAGCAGGGACTGAAGGGTGAAGTCAACAGTGCGGGCGGTCTTAGCCGGGAGTCATACGGCATAATCCAAATGCAGAATACTGCCATTCAAGCAGCCATGCTTCCACATTATGTTGACATGTTCACACCTTTTGGACGGCCTCCCGCTGCAACACTGTGTCCAGGAAGCGCAGCGCCCTTAATAACACATCCCCCTGGACACCAGAGGGGCGGAGGGGGGAGGAGGACAGCAGTGGGGTCAGGGGGGAGGGGAAGATCAGGGGCAGTGGGGGATCAGGGGGGAGGGGGGCAGTAGTGGGTTCAGGGGGGTGGCTTTGGGGTCAGCAAGGAGGGGGAGGGGGAGGGGGGCAGAAGGGAAGTGCGAAAGAGGGGGAGGGGGGGAAGGAGGGAAAGAGGGGAGAGGGGAGGTGGGAGGGGGTGGGGTAGTGGCAGATCAGGGGCAGTGAGGAGTACAGGGGGGAGGTGGGAGGATACCCTGTGGCGAAACCCAAATGTGGCTTGGTAACCTATACAACTAATACTGGTCGTGAATACCGTATATAATATATAATATCCCAACCGTGATAATATCCTAGTTTGTTTGTGAATACCGGTAAATAATATTATGGTCGTCAATATAAAAGTCTGAAATCAAACTCCGACTCGATCAGCATGGACATGTCCTGCCTCCGACTCAATCAGCATAGACGACGTCAGGCTGCGACTCAACCGGCAGGGACAGAGTCGGGATGACCCAGTACAGCCGTTTGGGCCCAAATCCCGTACCGTTTAGTCTACCGTACTGCACTGCTTACCAGTACCGTACCGTCTCTACAAACCTTATTTCACACTTTTGTGAGGCTCTACAACCCTTATTTCACACTTTCGTGAGGCTCTACAAACCTTATTTCACACTTTCGTGAGGCTCTACAAACCTTATTTCACACTTTCGTGAGGCTCTTCAAACCTTATTTCACACTTTCGTGAGGCTCTACAAACATTGTAAAACCACCCAGTCCTTCATGATTTCCTGACCAGATGGCCATTTTGGATGTACCGTGTCCATACCGTTTGACCGTACTGTAATTCCGTACCAGGTAACCTTGGTCAGAGTAACCCTACACCTTAAACCCTTCACCCTAAACTAGACAGGGACAGAGTTACCCCACCTGGAAGTATGTGCTTGAGAGCATGGACGAGATCTGGGGCCGTCGGGATGGAGACACTGCTAGCAAGGGCTGCAGCATGCCTGTCATGGGTGAGTGGGAGGACGGGTGAGTGGGTGTGTGAGAGGTCGGGCAAAATGAAGAAGAGCGAGAGCATGGACGAGATCTGGGGCCGTCGGGATGGAGACACTGCTAGCAAGGGCTGCAGCATGCCTGTCATGGGTGAGTGGGAGGACGGGTGAGTGGGTGTGTGAGAGGTCGGGCAAAATGAAGAAGAGCGAGAGCATGGACGAGATCTGGGGCCGTCGGGATGGAGACACTGCTAGCAAGGGCTGCAGCATGCCTGTCATGGGTGAGTGGGAGGACGGGTGAGTGGGTGTGTGAGAGGTCGGGCAAAATGAATAAGAGCGAGAGCATGGACGAGATCTGGGGCCGTCGGGATGGAGACACTGCTAGCAAGGGCAGCAGCATGCCTGTCATGTGTGAGTGGGAGGACGGGTGAGTGGGTGTGTGAGAGGTCGGGCAAAATGAAGAAGAGCGAGAGCATGGACGAGATCTGGGGCCGTCGGGATGGAGACACTGCTAGCAAGGGCTGTAGCATGCCTGTTGTGGGTGAGTGGGAGGACGGGTGAGTGGGTATGTGAGAGGTCGGACAAAATGAAGAAGAGCGTGAGCATGGACGAGATCTGGGGCCGTCGGGATGGAGACACTGCTAGCAAGGGCTGCAGCATGCCTGTCATGGGTGAGTGGGAGGACGGGTGAGTGGGTGTGTGAGAGGTCGGGCAAAATGAAGAAGAGCGAGAGCATGGACGGGATCTGGGGCCGTCGGGATGGAGACACTGCTAGCAAGGGCTGTAGCATGCCTGTTATGGGTGAGTGGGAGGACGGGTGAGTGGGTGTGTGAGATGTCAGGCAAAATGAAGAAGAGCGAGAGCATGGACGAGATCTGGGGCCGTCGGGATGGAGACACTGCTAGGAAGGGCTGTAGCATGCCTGTTATGGGTGAGTGGGAGGACGGGTGAGTGGGTGTGTGAGAGGTCGGGTGAAAGGAAGAAGAGCGAGAGCATGGACGAGATCTGGGGCCGTCGGGATGGAGACACTGCTAGGAAAGGCTGCAGCATGCCTTTCATGGGTGAGTGGGAGGACGGGTGAGTGGGTGTGTGAGAGGTCGGGTGAAAGGAAGAAGAGCGAGAGCATGGACGAGATCTGGGGCCGTCGGGATGGAGACACTGCTAGCAAGGGCTGCAGCATGCCTGTTATGGGTGAGTGGGAGGACGGGTGAGTGGGTGTGTGAGAGGTCGGGCAAAATGAAGAAGAGCGAGAGCATGGACGAGATCTGGGGCCGTCGGGATGGAGACACTGCTAGCAAGGGCTGTAGCATGCCTGTTATGGGTGAGTGGGAGGACGGGTGAGTGGGTGTGTGAGAGGTCCGGCAAAATGAAGAAGAGCGAGAGCATGGACGAGATCTGGGGCCGTCGGGATGGAGACACTGCTAGGAAGGGCTGTAGCATGCCTGTCATGGGTGAGTGGGAGGACGGGTGAGTGGGTGTGTGAGAGGTCGGGTGAAAGGAAGAAGAGCGTGAGCATGGACGAGATCTGGGGCCGTCGGGATGGAGACACTGCTAGCAAGGGCTGCAGCATGCCTGTTATGGGTGAGTGGGAGGACGGGTGAGTGGGTGTGTGAGAGGTCGGGTGAAAGGAAGAAGAGCGTGAGCATGCCCACCAGTACTTGCCCACCAGTACTTGCCCACCAGTACTTGCCCACCAGTATTTGCCCACCAGTACTTGTCCACCAGTATTTGCCCACCAGTACTTGCCCACCAGTACTTGCCCACCAGTATTTGCCCACCAGTACTTGCCCACCAGTACTTGCCCACCAGTATTTGCCCACCAGTACTTGCCCACCAGTATCTGCCCACCAGTACTTGCCCACCAGTACTTGCCCACCAGTACTTGTCCACCAGTACTTGCCCACCAGTACTTGCCCACCAGTACTTGCCCACCAGTATTTGCCCACCAGTACTTGCCCACCAGTACTTGCCCACCAGTATTTGCCCACCAGTACTTGCCCACCAGTTTTTGCCCACCAGTACTTGCCCACCAGTATTTGCCTATCTGGTATGTTTTGAAGGCCCTTTTTGGAAGTGTAAGGGAAAGTCACTCACTGGCCAGTTGTGGAGGGCAGGAGGGCAGGTTGCAGGTCTCCAGCTGGGACAGACACGAGCGGTACTCGTGTATGCTGGAACGCACCTGTGAAGCATGAGGGAGGTGGGGAAGAGTGATGGACATGGGGAAGAGGTGAGGATACGAGGAGGGATGAGGGAGGTGGGGAAGAGTGGGGAAGATGAGGATGAGTGGGGAAGAGTGATGGACATGGGGGAGAGGTGAGGATACGAGGAGGGATGAGGGAGGTGGGGAAGAGTGGGGAAGATGAGGATGAGTGAGGAAGAGTGGGGAAGGTGGTCAACGAGTGGGAGACATGAGGAAGAGTGGGAGATGGATGAGTGAAGAGGTGGGTAAGAGTGAATGACATAAGGGGGGGGGGGGTGAGAACGAGAGGGGCAGTTATGCATTTATGACTGGGGAATAATGAGTGGACTGGGGAATAGTGAGTGGACTGGGGAATAGTGAGTGGACTGGGGAATAATGAGTGGACTGGGGAATAGTGAGTGGACTGGGGAATAGTGAATGGACTGGGGAATAGTGAGTGGACTGGGCAATAGTGAGTGGACGGGGGAATAGTGAGTGGACTGGGGAATAGCGAGGGGACTGGGGAATAGTGAGTGGACTGGGGAATAGTGAGTGGACTGGGGAATAGTGAGTGGACTGGGGAATAGTGAGTGGACTGGGGAATAGTGAGGGGACTGGGGAATAGTGAGTGGAATGGGGAATAGTGAGGGGACTGGGGAATAGTGAGGGGACTGGGGAATAGTGAGGGGACTGGGGAATAGTGCGTGGACTGGGGAATAGTGAGTGGACTGGGGAATAGTGAGTGGACTGGGCAATAGTGAGTGGACGGGGGAATAGTGAGTGGACTGGGGAATAGCGAGGGGACTGGGGAATAGTGAGTGAACTGGGGAATAGTGAGGGGACTGGGGAATAGTGAGTGGACTGGGGAATAGTGAGTGGACGGGGGAATAGTGAGTGGACTGGGGAATAGTGAGTGTAATGGGGAATAGTGAGTGGACTGGGGAATAGTGAGGGGACTGGGGAATAGTGAGTGGACTGGGGAATAGTGAGTGGACTGGGGAATAGTGAGTGGACTGGGTAATAGTGAGTGGACTGGGTAATAGTGAGTGGACTGGGTAATAGTGAGGGGACTGGGGAATAGTGAGTGGACTGGGTAATAGTGAGTGGACTGGGTAATAGTGAGTGGACTGGGGAATAGTGAGTGGACTGGGGAATAGTGAGGGGACTGGGGCATAGTGAGTGGACTGGGGAATAATGAGGTGACTGGGGAATAGTGAGTGGACTGGGGAATA
Source organism: Limnomonas spitsbergensis (assembly GCA_037349105.1). Classification (NCBI taxonomy): domain Eukaryota; kingdom Viridiplantae; phylum Chlorophyta; class Chlorophyceae; order Chlamydomonadales; genus Limnomonas; species Limnomonas spitsbergensis. Next base: position 1,720,698 of record JAYJMM010000092.1, on the reverse strand, counting down.
GTGAGTGGACTGGGGAATAGTGAGTGGACTGGGGAATAGTGAGGGGACTGGGGAATAGTGAGTGGACTGGGGAATAGTGAGGGGACTGGGGAATAGTGAGTGGACTGGGGAATAGTGAGTGGACTGGGGAATAGTGAGTGGACTGGGGAATAGTGAGTGGACTGGGGAATAGTGAGTGGACTGGGGAATAGTGAGTGGACTGGGGAATAGTGAGTGGACTGGGGAATAGTGAGTGGACTGGGGAATAGTGAGTGGACTGGGGAATAGTGAGTGGACTGGGCAATAGTGAGTGGACTGGGGAATAGTGAGTGGACTGGGGAATAGCGAGGGGACTGGGGAATAGTGAGTGAACTGGGGAATAGTGAGTGGACTGGGGAATAGTGAGTGGACTGGGGAACAGTGAGTGGACTGGGGAATAGTGAGTGGACTGGGGAATAGTGAGTGGACTGGGGAATATTGAGTGTAATGGGGAATAGTGAGTGGACTGGGGAATAGTGAGTGGACTGGGGAATAGTGAGTGGACTGGGGAATAGTGAGTGGACTGGGGAATAATGAGTGGACTGGGGAATAGTAAGTGGACTGGGTCATAGTGAGTGGACTGGGGAATAGTGAGTGGACTGGGGAATAGTGAGTGGACTGGGGAATAGTGAGTGGACTGGGGAATAGTGAGTGGACTGGGGAATAGTGAGGGGACTGGGGAATAGTGAGTGGACTGGGCAATAGTGAGTGGACTGGGGAATAGTGAGTGGACTGGGGAATAGTGAGTGGACTGGGCAATAGTGAGTGGACGGGGGAATAGTGAGTGGACTGGGGAATAGCGAGGGGACTGGGGAATAGCGAGTGAACTGGGGAATAGTGAGGGGACTGGGGAATAGTGAGTGGACTGGGGAATAGTGAGTGGACTGGGGAATAGTGAGTGGACTGGGGAATAGTGAGTGTAATGGGGAATAGTGAGTGGACTGGGGAATAGTGAGTGGACTGGGTAATAGTGAGTGGACTGGGGAATAGTGAATGGACTGGGGAATAGTGAGTGGACTGGGGAATAGTGAGTGGACTGGGGAATAATGAGTGGACTGGGGAATAGTGAGTGGACTGGGAGATAGTGAGTGGACTGGGGAATAGTGAGTGGACTGGGTAATAGTGAGTGGACTGGGGAATAGTGAGTGGACTGGGGAATAGTGAGTGGACTGGGGAATAGTGAGTGGACTGGGGAATAGTGAGGGGACTGGGGAATAGTGAGGGGACTGGGGAATAGTGAGGGGACTGGGAAATAGTGAGCCTCCTAATAGCAAAGTGTCGGCACATTTGTCTCAGGAAAGCATCGGAAAGGGTGACCCTTTGACCCTTTAAACCCCTACCCTAAACCCTACACCACCACATTTGGTACAGGAAAGCAACCGAAAGGGTGACCCCTGGGGGACCGCGACTCCGCTCCTTTAAAACACCCCAGTTGGTACGGGAGAACTTGACGTTGGGGTGGGGGGCATAACTCACCAACAGGGACACAAAACCTATGTCCCTGCTCACGAAAGCTGGGCCGCACACATATTAACAGCAAGAGATGTGAGGAAAAGTAATAAAGGTGGAGAAGAGTGAACGGTGGTTGTGTATCCTGGACCGCACATGTGAAGAGTAAAAGAGGTGGGATAAGAAAGGAGGGGAAGATCAAAGCATTCATTTCGGAAGAACGTGCTGGAGGAGACATCGCCTGAACCCTTGACCCACACATTTGCACCGCAGGAAGCTAATGGAAGCTGCCTGGCATGAACCCTACGTTCAGATGGGAAGAAGCTGTCGGAAGCTGCCTGGCCTTAACCCTTCACACACACATTCCTACCGGGAGAAGCTGCTGGAAGCTGCCTGGCTTTAACCCTTCACCCACACATTCTTACCGGAAGAAGCTGCTGGAAGCTGCCTGTCCTGACGTCCATCGAAGGCACCAGGCAAAGAAGCTCGTACGTGATGACTGTTATCAGGAAGAGTAACTTAGGATGTCAACACTTAAAGAGTGATGTGGACATTTAAATAGCATGTATGTGTACAACAGTAATGCCGTATGGGGAGTTGTATACATTATATAAACAGACGTGCAACACAAGGAGTAATATATGATGAACGTACAAACGAGTATCCCAAAATAGTAATTTAGGATGGAAGCACCGCATACAAAATCCGGAGGGTGCGATGCAAAGAATGAAAGAAAGGAAGCTACGCCCCGTGGGGGGCATGCGAGTTAAGAAAACAGCGCAGCCTGGGTGATGCAGGATTGTGTCAAGGCCATGAAGCCGCAGTACGAGACCAGGAACCCGAGTCAAGATTGGGGCACCAACAGCCAAAGCGATGACGTTAGTGTGTCCAGCCCCAGCGGTGGCAGACTAGTTTGGTGGAGGGTTTAGAGATTCGTGGTGTATGGTTGACGGGTTTAGGGTGTAAATGTTCAGCGTTAAGGGTTGAGGGTTGAGCGTTTAGGGTTAAGTTTTTGTTGTCCAGCACCAGCGGTTGCAGTTTGGCCTTCGAATGGTGGTAGGTCAGTCAACACTTACTTGTTACAAATAAATAGCAACCTGTACGTGTAGTGGTGAATTTTACAAAAGCCCCCATTCACCCCTCACCCCTCCCTTCTACGCCTCAGTCCCCCCCCCTCCCCCCCCACACACCTTTATGTCCCTGACCCGCCCTCCTGCTCCCAGCCATATAGAAGGCTTCAGCAGCTGGACTGGCCCTGCTCCCCTCCCCTGTCATCAACAGCTGGTGTCATGACACGCTGGTTGCTTCCTCTCTCCTCCCTACTGCATTCCCCCACCCCCCCCACACACACCCCTGACCCCGCCCAATTTCTCCCACCTGCCAGCGAGAAGGCATCAGCAGCTGGTGTTGCTGCTCCGCTGGTCCCTCCCCCTGCGATGCCGCTCCACCCGCTAACGAGCTCAGGGGCGGTGTAGGGTAACAGCGGCTGCGAAACACAGCAGGAGGATCAGCAGGATCATCAGGATCATCAGGATCATCAGGATCAGCAAGGTCAACATGATCAGCAGGGTCAGCAGGATCAGCAGGGTCAGCAGGGTCAGCAGGGTCAACAGGATCAGAAGGGTCAACAGGATCAGCAGGATCATGACTAGCAGGGTCAGCAGGGTCAGCAGGTTCAACAGGATAAGCAGGATCAGCAGGGTCAACAGGATCAGAAGGGTCAACAGGATCAGCAGGATCATGACTAGCAGGGTCAGCAGGGTCAGCAGGATCAGCAGGGTCAGCAGGGTCAACAGGATCAGCAGGATCAGCAGGGTCAGCAGGATCAGCAGGTTCAACAGGATCAGCAGGGTCAACAAGATCAGCGGGATCAGCAGGATCAACAGGATCAACAGGATCATGATCAGCAGGGTCATCATGATCAGCAGGGTCAGCAGGATCAAGAGGATCATAATCAGCAGGATCATCAGGGTCAACAGGATCATGATCAGCAGGATCAGCAGGATCAGCAGCGGCTGCACAACGCAGCAACAGGGTCAGGATCGACAGGGTCAGCAGCCGCTGTGCAACATCAGCAGGAGGATCAGGATCAGCAGCAGTTGCACAACGCAACAACAGCAGTGACAGGATCACCAGGTTCTGGTTCACGGTCAGCAGCAGCTGTACAATGCTGCAGCAGCAGCAAAATGAAACCTGAACCCTGCCCTGAACCCTGCCCCCCCCTAGCCCAACTAACAGCCCCACTAACAGTTCCACAAACAGGAGGCCACCAAGTGCTGCGCCTGGTTCCCACCTTCGCCAGCTCTTCCCATGGAGGCGGGAACGGGTCTGCATAAGTGTGGAGCCCCCCACCGGTTGGGGATTGAGAAGCTGTCGAGAAGCCACCGGCAGCTACGGAGAAGCTGAAGCCTGACAGGCGCCAGCCGCCGTCGGCAGCGACCATGATGACCTGGAGCAAGAGGTGGTGACATTAGGGGGAGTAGGGTTTAGGCTAATGGTGCAGGTTCACAGCTAATATTGGGGTTTTATTTTAGGGGTTTAGATCCAAGGTTAGATCGGCAGCGACCATGATGATCTGAAGCAAGAAGCAGTAAAAGCAAGGGGAGTAGGTTTTAGCTGCAGGGATCAAGTACAGACTCAGGGTTTAGGTTGAGGGTTGGGGTTGATGGTTTAGGTGAAGAGGTGAAGGTTTAAGGTTTAGGTGAAGGGTTCAGGTATAGGCTCAGGTTTTTGGCTGATGGTTAGGATTTTAGGTTTAGGTGAAGAGGTGAGAATTTCAGGTTTAGGTGAAGGGATCAGGTCAAAGGTTAAGTCGAGGACCATGTCGCACTGTTTCCTAACCTTCAAGCCCCTGCGGGCCTGGCGCATTGCGGGCCTGGCGCGTTGCGGGCCTGTTTCTTTCTGAAGGGTTCAGGTCAGGGCTCTACACACCGGCCGGTTCCCGGACAGCAACGGTGGAAAGAAAAATATCCCGGGCGGGGAAATGATACCGTTTTTTTTAAAGAAGCCGAGAAAAAGGGGGAAGTATGAACCCAAAACGTCTCATCCGTCTCTTATTCCCCCCGGTGGTTCCTATTTACATCTCTGGCTGCCTCGGATTTACAGAGAGGACAGAATCAAGTCTGGCCAACAAAGGTGCAAACCATGCACTCAGACGGGGGGGAAATAAACAGTGTGGCTGGGCTTCCGTCTGCGCACCATTACCGAGCCCACTAGTTTTGAGGGCAGGGGGGGCAGAGGGGTAAACCATGCACTCAGAAGGGGGGAAATCCGGAACCGCCAATTCCCTCCCCAGCCCCCTCTGCCCCCCCTGCCCCCCCTGCCCCCCCTGCCCCCTCTGCCCCCTCTGCCCACCCAGCCCCCTCTGCCCCCCCTGCCCTAAAAACTAGTGGGCTCGGTAATGGTGCGCAGACGGAAGCCCAGCCCATGCCACACTGTTTACTTAACCCTCATATACGGTACCCCCACGGGGCATAGTTTAGGGTAAAGGGATTAGGGTTACGGGTTTGGCGTTCAGGATTTAGGGTTGAGGGTTCAGGATTTGGGGTTTAAGGGTAACAGCTTTCTAGCTAGTGGGCTTAGGCCGCAATGCGCCAGGTTGAGGATTAAGGATTTAGGGTTCAGGATTTAGGCTTTAAAGTATCAAAGCTTCCTTACTAGTGGGCTCAGGCCGCAATGCGCCAGGTTGAGGATTTAGGATTTAGGGTTCAGGATTTAGGGTTCAAAGTATCAAAGCTTCCTTACGAGTGGGCTTAGGCCGCAATGCGCCAGGCCTGCGTCTGCATGGATAAACATTAGCGTCTCGCACAGTGCCGCCAGCCCCAGTTTGACCTCCAGAGGGGACATGCGCAGCGTGTCACGGGCCGCTTCTGATGCGGCCGGCGCGGCGGCGAACCGTGTCTGGATGTTGCGCAGAGAGCCTAGCACGCGCTCCGTAACCATGACCATCTGGGTGAAAGTGTGGAAAGGGGGGGTGTATGTGTGGATGTGTGTGGATGTCAAGTGTGGAAAACGCAAGAGTCGCCATCTAGATAATGTGCAGGGAGCCTAGCATGTGCTCCGTAACCAGGCCCATCTCAGTGTGGAAGAGCCTTGTGTGGAAAGTGTGGAATGGTAACATCTGAAAAAGTGGCAGATGCCATCTCAATGTGCCAGGGGGCCTACATCACGCTCCGCGCCCATCCAAGAAAGGTGTGGATGTACCGTGAGCTAAAAGTGTGAGTTGTCATATGGGTGCTGCACACAGAGCCTAGCAAGTGCTCCGGAACCGCAGCCATGTGTGGAAAGTGTGAAGGACCAGGTACAGGTTAAGGGTTTAGGGTACAACTTCAACACGCCTCGCCCTACGGTTGCCACAGGCCCGGCTGGGACCAAACCCGGACCAGTCAGTAACTGGTGTCCAGATCAGCATGGCTGGCCACATGAGGCCCCCCCCCGAGCCAGAGGCCGGGGTGTAGCTGACATGTAGCTAAGGCAGCAAAAAAAAAGAAAAGCACTACCCCTCCTCCTGTCCACCTGGTTAGGGCTCTCCTCGAGGGCCTCAATCACTTTGACGACACCGGGATGCTTCAGCTGCAGGGCAGCACACATTTGGTTTGCAAGCGTGCAATCATGGGTTTTCAGGTTTTCAGGTTTGGCTTTAGGGGTTTGGGGCTGCTTTAGCTGCAGAACAATATACACTTTGCTCATCAGCGTGCCATCATGGGCTTTCATGTTTTCAGGTTTTCAGGTTTGGGTTTTCAGGTTTTGAGCTGCTTTAGCTGCAGAACAACATACACTTGCTTCGTGAGCGTGCAATCATGGGCTTTCATGTTTCCAGGTTTCCAGGTTTGGGTTTTTGAGCTGCTGTAGGTGCAAGACAACATACACTTGGCTCATCAGCGCGCAATCATGGGTTTTCAGGTTTGGGTTTTGAGGTTTGGGTTTAGGGTTTTGAGCTGCTTGAGCTGCGAGACAACATACACTGGGCTCATCAGCGTTGGATGGTTTGGGGTTTAGGGTTAGGGTTCGCCCCCGTTGAAATATGTGTACTGCCCCCTCCCCCTCATTGATAGGGTTAAGGGTTTAGGTTTTGCCGCCGCTGCACCCGTGGCATGTGCTAAGGGTCTGCCCTGCGGTCATGTGCGTACCCCCCCCCCCTCCCCCGTCAGCGCTGTGTTTTAGGGTTTACACCAGTCACACCCTGGTCACGCACGCACCCCCCCATCCCCCCCGCAATGAAATCCTAAGGTTTCATGCCAATATTTTAAGGGTTTAAGGTGTAGGGTTTAGGGTTAAGGTCTTGCGCTTGTTGTCATGTGCATGCAGTTCCTCCGCATTGCTAGGGTTTCGGGTTTACACAATCGCACCCTGGTCATGTGCATACCCCCCCCCCCCCTCCGCCCCTAATAGCTAGGGTTAAGGGTTTACACCAATCGCACCCTGGTCATGTGCATACCCCCCCCCCCCCCCCCCCTCCGCCCCTAATAGCTAGGGTTTCGGGTTTACACAATCGCACCCTGGTCATGTGCATACCCCCCCCCCCCTCCGCCCCTAATAGCTAGGGTTAAGGGTTTACACCATTCGCACCCTGGTCATGTGCATACACCCCCCCCCTCCGCCCCTAATAGCTAGGGTTAAGGGTTTACACCATTCACACCCTGGTCATGTGCATACCCCCCCCCCCCCCCCCCCCCTCCGCCCCTAATAGCTAGGGTTAAGGGTTTACACCGTTCGCACCCTGGTCATGTGCATACCCCCCCCCCCCCCCCCCCCCTCCGCCCCTAATAGCTAGGGTTAAGGGTTTACACCAATCGCACCCTGGTCATGTGCATACCCCCCCCCCCCCCCCCCCCCCCCCCCTCCGCCCCTAATAGCTAGGGTTAAGGGTTTACACCAATCACACCCTGGTCATGTGCATACCCCCCCCCCCCCTCCGCCCCTAATAGCTAGGGTTAAGGGTTTACACCATTCGCACCCTGGTCATGTGCATACCCCCCCCCCCCCCCCCCCCCCCCTCCGCCCCTAATAGCTAGGGTTAAGGGTTTACACCAATCGCACCCTGGTCATGTGCATACCCCCCCCCCCCCCCCTCCGCCCCTAATAGCTAGGGTTAAGGGTTAACACCAATCGCACCCTGGTCATGTGCATACCCCCCCCCCCCCCCCCCCCCCTCCGCCCCTAATAGCTAGGGTTAAGGGTTTACACCAATCACACCCTGGTCATGTGCATACCCCCCCCCCCCCCCTCCGCCCCTAATAGCTAGGGTTAAGGGTTTGCCGCTGCCGTACCCTTGTCATGTGCATACAGCCCCCCCTCCCCTCCGCATTGCTAGGGTTGCATGTCAATGTTTAAGGGAACAGGGTGTAGAGTTTAGGTTTTGATGTCTTGAGTGTACAGCACTACACCCCCCCTCCCCCCCCCCCCCCCCCCCCCCCCCCTCTGCCCCTCATTGCTAGGGTTTAGGGGTTGCCGCTGCCGTCCTTTTGTCATGTGCATACAGTCCCTCATTGCTATGGTTTAGGGGATTCGGATCAGGGGTTTAGGTCAGCGCTTGTTGCTATGACATGCACTGGATTGGCCCCCCTCTCGTCGCCAGGGACTGTCCTGCCTTACCCGTGTCATGTGTGTACAGCCCTTGCGCTGCTGCTCAAAAAGCAAGTCGAAGGAACGCGGCTTGGCAGACCTGATCATGCACATGAACGGGGGGAGGTAGGTGGTGCATTACGTGGCTCGCTGAATGGTTCAAAAGTGGAAAATACCTGGCCACATTCATAAGGATAGCTATACTCTTACCCCTTACTGGCCTCAATGTACCAGGGGGCCCACAGCATGCTCCGCGCCCATGCAAGAAAAGTGTGGATGTACCGTGAGCTAAAAGTGTGAGTTGTCATATGGGTGCTGCACACAGAGCCTAGCAAGTGCTCCGGAACACTCTTACCCCTTCCCGGCCTCCAAGAGCGCTTTCTTGTCCAAGATCCATACACTGACGTCGCGCGTGAAACCTGATCACACAAAAAAACAGAAAATCAAAGATGGGCAGTGTGGAATCGAGTGAGGAAGAAATGCCTGGTGGGTTGATCTTGATTAGGGCTATCGCCATTTAAGGTTTAAGGTTCAAGAGGGTAAGGAATGTATGCCAGGGTTTAGGGTTTAGGGTTCAAGAGGGTAAGGAATGTATGTTAGGTTGTAGGGTTTAGGGAGGTTGTTGTTTAGCGTGTAAGGTTGTCAATAAGAACCACTAGGGTCCGAGCTGACACCTTAGCCTTCCACACTGAAAGCGCAGATGGCAATTTTCATCTATACTTTCAAATCCAGCCCGGTCTAAGACGGCCGATTCCCGACCCGGACACCACTACACATCCCCCCCTGCATTCCACAGCCCCAAGGAGCAGCAGCTTAGTGTCTGGAGCGCAATGAGCACCGAGGCGTGGCACATGGCGCACAAGGAGCATGGGGCATGGCGCACACGGCGCATGGCGCACACAGCGCATGGCTCACACAGCGCATGGCGCACACGGCGCATGGCGCACATAGCACATGGCCACACAAACAAGTAGCCTCACGGGGGCATGCGGCGCAAGTACTATCTAGGCATCCTCGCTACCCTGTCCTGAGCGATCTGCGTCCGTTTGGAACAGAATGGCCTTGCGAGCATGGTGATGTTAGCCCACCAAGTGCTACGGCCGAACGGGTGGCTGCCTTAATCCACGCGCCAGGGTGTATTTGTTACGCAGGGACCGAATACGGCAGGCGTGAACCTGGTGTGTGCCGTACTGTTGGTTAATCTGCTGTTGGATTGCGGAGGATGTCATCTCGGCCGCGGTATTATATTTATTTATTATACATTTGTGGTATATACGTAATGTTTTTTGGTCGTAAACGAGTTGCTCAGCAGCCACACAGCACTGTCATCATGCACAACTACTCAGTGAGGGTGAGCTTTATGCCACTAGGAGATGCCACTATGGCACATGGCGAATCATGGCATATCGCGCACGGCGCGCATGGCCCATGTGGTGCATGGCACATGGGACATGGTGCATGGCACATTCTGAACTGCACATGGCCGATGGCAGATGGTGTAAGGTACATGGCGCATGGCACATGGTGCATGGCGCATGGCAGACGGTGACATGGCCGTTCTCTAATGCCCACCATGGCTCTTTGAGATTTAACTACATATTTTAAACCCCTGAACCCTAAACCCACCGTGCTTCTTTTAGGTTTAACTGCATATTTTGAGCCCTTCACCCCAAACCCTAACCCACCGTGCTTCTTTGAGGTAGCACTATATATCTTCCAGATGTCGCCCGGCCCGCTGGTAGCCACTGGTTGCAGGTTGGTTAGCTTGTAGTCCTGTGGGGGCAGGCGCCATGGACGTCGGCACTGTTCCCTAAAGGGCGCTTCAGCAACAAATCTGCTATGCATCAGCTACGCATCAGCTACGCATCAGCTATGCATCAGCTACATCCCAGCCTAAATTTCGTGGGGCATGATGCTGGAAGCCCTGCTGCTTGGGACTCCCTAGCGGTAGGCAGGTCAACGAATGGTCTATGATAGCCAAGGGATGTCAGCCCTGCGGCCTGCCATATGTGGCCTGGAACGCAATTCAAAGAAATAATGAAAGCTACGCCACGTGGCAGGCGTGAGAGTTAAGGAAACAGCGCAGCTTGGGCCGAAGCCACATCCGCGTCATTGGCGCATTCAATCAAATACTAGGCCTTGGGGTCCAGGAATTTATGATAAAGGCATGAAGGGGGGCATGCCATGTGCAGCTTGTGCAAAGTAACATGGGCATGGCGCTTGTGCAAGGCATGGCATGAAGGAGGGCATGCCATGTGCAAAGTAACATGGGCATGGCGCATGGAGGGTGGATCAGTAGGGATGTTTTGCTCGCTCACATGACCATGACACGATGGCATGGTCCAATGGGCGGTACTTTGTAAATGCACGGTCACGTGGGCGGTTCAGGTTCACAGGGGTGGTACATTGCCCTACGGGCGGTGTATGGTCTCACGGGTCGTACTTTGGTGAGGCACAGTCACATGCGCGAAAAACGTTTTCATCAGTCGTACATGGTCACAGGGGTGGCACATGGCCACATGGGAGGAGTATGGGTGATGCATGGTCACATGGGCGGTAAGGAATCGCATGGGCGGATCGTGGGCGTGCATGGTCACATGTGCGGTGAATAGTCACCCAGGCGGTGTATCGGCACACGGGCGCCTGAGCGGTGCGAGGTCACAAGGGTCGTTCACAGAAACCGGGTGTTGAATGGTCACCTAGGTGTTGAATGGTCACATGGGTGTTGAATGGTCATATGGGTGTTGAATGGTCGCGGGGGCATTACACAGGCACCTGGGCGGTACACGCCGACTGGGCGGTGCATGGTCACATGGACAATACACTGTGACATAGGCAATGCATGGTGGGTGTGAAGCATTTAGTGTGTAGATGCACATGGTTGGTGAAAACGTGGCGCATGGTGATCATTAAGAAGTCTAGCAAGCGGGCCATGCATCGCCCATGCACCTTCAGCACTCGAGCGCTGGAAAGCAGGAACGCAGTGCCACTTTCGTCCGCGATGGTGGCAGCGAGATCAGCTGCCCTGTTTGCTGCAGCAGAGGCTCCCCGGACAGCCTCCGATAAGCCTTTTTTTGCCAAGTTGAGGTACGTGCCTGCCATGAGGGCGAGCCCGGGCGAGGGTTTGCGAGGGAAGTTCGTCGCCTTGATCGATGAAACGAGCAGGTAGAGACAATCAAAGCTACGCGCAAGATATCAGAAAGGCTGGATTAAAGCAAAAATAAGGCGTTGGTTTAGGAATGGCACTTGAAAGTGGGAACCCTTTTAACGGGAGATGAATACCACGTGTTACACTGGAACATCAACCAGTTATCCTCATCTGCACCGCGAATTTGCTGCCTATACAGTTCCGTCTGCGTCCGGCAATACTGACGTCAAAAGTGTGACGTCGATGCACACTTCAAAATCACACCGAATGCGAATGGGACGTCGAAAGGTTGACCTAGGGCGGACGGATTCGGGAGTTTTCCGCAGTACTCTTCAATTTTGAGTGCATCGACTTCAGCAGTGTTCATACAGATAGTAATCGTTGGTGCTGCGGAATCTCAACGGCTGTACATATATTTCTCCCTGAACCGCTTTTCGTTGCGGCTCTGCAAGATGGTGGACCCGTCTAAAACAAATGAGATCGATTCCAGCCTGCAGATTCTGCGTCGCCAGGACCCTGACATCGATGAGGTGATGAGGGTCGGAGCCCATGAGATGAACTGGAGAAAACGTCATGCCTCGTCCCTTCCCACCTCTCCGTCTACCTCAAGCAAGCTGTGACTACCCTCACATTAGATCTTTTGAATCACAACTACAGCGCAGAGATCTGGGGTCCTGTCTGATGCGCTGTTAACTGTTATACCTGCAGTCCACATGCCCCAACCCTGACCACCTCTTTTCGGGCGAGATTACCTCACAAGCTACATTTCATCTGGCATAATGACGCATGCTCGTTGTTTTGCCACTGTGTTTATAGGTGCTGGCTAACGCTGGACACGTCTGCCTGTATTACATGCACGTCGCGACGCAACAGTGGGTGAGTGGCGTCGCGCTGTGTCGTATCACAGCAGCTGCAGCCAGAAAGAGAGAATGAAGAGGTTAAGAAACGATGTCATTTCTTTAGGCTGCTTTTTCAGGCTTCAGGGCCTCGCCCTTGGGTGCATGCGTCCTCGATGCCAAGGGCCCACATGAGATCCGATTCCCAGCCCCTCTTAAGCAGTTCAGTCATTATTCAATTCGACCCCACCTTCGAGGCAGTGTTCGACCATCGTTATGAAACGGAACTCCTCGTGAGTGGAAAGGAAATAAATGAATCCACAGTTCATGAACATGCGTGCAGCACACACAGCCCCATGCGCTGACATGCTCATACGCAGCAGCAGGAGCGTCGACAGCAGGAGCAGGGGCAGCAGCATATAAAGCAGCAGCACCATCCGTCTTATCTCCACCCTCCTGTCCTAAGGCTGCCGCCTGCTCGCTCATACCCATGTCGGCCACTGTCATGTTTCCAAGCAAAACATGTATCCACACTTTTTGCTTTAAACAATTAATTGGTCAAAACGAGGGGGGGGAGGACTGTACAGACGCACGCCAAGCCCATCCCACGACCGACTGCTGACCTCCCTCCATTATCCTCAACTCACCCAGCACGCACGCAGCCAGCTGTTGCTGCTGCTGCCGCTGCTGCTGCTGCTGCTGTTACTGTTGTTGCTGCTGCTGTGACTGCTGCTGCTGCTGCTCCTGCTGTTAATGCTGCTGTCACTGCTGCTGCTGTTACTGTTGTTACTGCTGTTGCTGCTCCTGTAACTGCTGATGCTGCTGCATTTGCTGCTGCTGCTGCTGCTGCTGTTACTGCTGTGGCCCCAGCGTAGCTGACTTGTAGCTAAATTGTAGCTGAAGCACCCTGAAATCAACAGTGGCATTCACCCAGCCTTGTCACTGCCTGCTTCTGTGTAGGCTCGTAAGAATGTCGAGGGATCCCTGTTCTTGCTCAAGCGGAGGCGGGAGCCCCGCTTCCAGATGATGGTGCTGAACAAGCTGTCCACAGGTGGGGTTTGGGGTCAGATGAGGGTGTTGAATAAGCTGTCCACAGGTGGGGTTTGGGGTCAGATGATGGTGTTGAACAAGCTGTCCACAGGTGGGGTTTGGGGTCAGATGAGGGTGTTGAACAAGCTGTCCACAGGTGGGGTTTGGGGTCAGATGAGGGTGTTGAATAAGCTGTCCACAGGTGGGGTTTGGGGTCAGATGAGGGTGTTGAATAAGCTGTCCACAGGTGGGGTTTGGGGTCAGATGAGGGTGCTGAACAAGCTGTCCACAGGTGGGGTTTGGGGTCAGATGAGGGTGTTGAATAAGCTGTCCACAGGTGGGGTTTGGGGTCAGATGATGGTGTTGAACAAGCTGTCCACAGGTGGGGTTTGGGGTCAGATGAGGGTGTTGAACAAGCTGTCCACAGGTGGGGTTTGGGGTCAGATGAGGGTGTTGAATAAGCTGTCCACAGGTGGGGTTTGGGGTCAGATGAGGGTGTTGAATAAGCTGTCCACAGGTGGGGTTTGGGGTCAGATGATGGTGTTGAACAAGCTGTCCACAGGTGGGGTTTGGGGTCAGATGATGGTGTTGAATAAGCTGTCCACAGGTGGGGTTTGGGGTCAGATGATGGTGTTGAATAAACTGTCCACAGGTGGGGTTTGGGGTCAGATGATGGTGTTGAATAAACTGTCCACAGGTGGGGTTTGGGGTCAGATGAGGGTGTTGAATAAGCTGTCCACAGGTGGGGTTTGGGGTCAGATGAGGGTGTTGAACAAGCTGTCCACAGGTGGGGTTTGGGGTCAGATGAGGGTGTTGAATAAGCTGTCCACAGGTGGGGTTTGGGGTCAGATGAGGGTGTTGAATAAGCTGTCCACAGGTGGGGTTTGGGGTCAGATGAGGGTGTTGAACAAGCTGTCCACAGGTGGGGTTTGGGGTCAGATGAGGGTGTTGAATAAGCTGTCCACAGGTGGGGTTTGGGGTCAGATGATGGTGTTGAACAAGCTGTCCACAGGTGGGGTTTGGGGTCAGATGATGGTGTTGAATAAGCTGTCCACAGGTGGGGTTTGGGGTCAGATGAGGGTGTTGAACAAGCTGTCCACAGGTGGGGTTTGGGGTCAGATGATGGTGTTGAATAAACTGTCCACATGTGGGGTTTGGGGTCAGATGAGGGTGTTGAATAAGCTGTCCACAGGTGGGGTTTGGGGTCAGATGAGGGTGTTGAACAAGCTGTCCACAGGTGGGGTTTGGGGTCAGATGAGGGTGCTGAACAAGCTGTCCACAGGTGGGGTTTGGGGTCAGATGAGGGTGTTGAACAAGCTGTCCACAGGTGGGGTTTGGGTTCAGATGAGGGTGTTGAATAAGCTGTCCACAGGTGGGGTTTGGGGTCAGATGAGGGTGTTGAACAAGCTGTCCACAGGTGGGGTTTGGGGTCAGATGATGGTGTTGAATAAGCTGTCCACAGGTGGGGTTTGGGGTCAGATGATGGTGTTGAAGAAACTGTCCACAGGTGGGGTTTGGGGTCAGATGATGGTGTTGAATAAACTGTCCACATGTGGGGTTTGGGGTCAGATGAGGGTGTTGAATAAGCTGTCCACAGGTGGGGTTTGGGGTCAGATGAGGGTGTTGAACAAGCTGTCCACAGGTGGGGTTTGGGGTCAGATGAGGGTGCTGAACAAGCTGTCCACAGGTGGGGTTTGGGGTCAGATGAGGGTGTTGAATAAGCTGTCCACAGGTGGGGTTTGGGGTCAGATGATGGTGTTGAACAAGCTGTCCACAGGTGGGGTTTGGGGTCAGATGATGGTGTTGAATAAGCTGTCCACAGGTGGGGTTTGGGGTCAGATGATGGTGTTGAATAAACTGTCCACAGGTGGGGTTTGGGGTCAGATGAGGGCGTTGAATAAGCTGTCCACAGGTGGGGTTTGGGGTCAGATGAGGGTGTTGAACAAGCTGTCCACAGGTGGGGTTTGGGGTCAGATGAGGGTGTTGAATAAGCTGTCCACAGGTGGGGTTTGGGGTCAGATGATGGTGTTGAACAAGCTGTCCACAGGTGGGGTTTGGGGTCAGATGAGGGTGTTGAACAAGCTGTCCACAGGTGGGGTTTGGGGTCAGATGAGGGTGTTGAATAAGCTGTCCACAGGTGGGGTTTGGGGTCAGATGAGGGTGTTGAACAAGCTGTCCACAGGTGGGGTTTGGGGTCAGATGAGGGTGTTGACCAAGCTGTCCACAGGTGGGGTTTGGGGTCAGATGAGGGTGTTGAACAAGCTGTCCACAGGTGGGGTTTGGGGTCAGATGAGGGTGTTGAATAAGCTGTCCACAGGTGGGGTTTGGGGTCAGATGATGGTGTTGAACAAGCTGTCCACAGGTGCGGTTTGGGGTCAGATGATGGTGTTGAATAAGCTGTCCACAGGTGGGGTTTGGGGTCAGATGATGGTGTTGAATAAACTGTCCACAGGTGGGGTTTGGGGTCAGATGATGGTGTTGAATAAACTGTCCACAGGTGGGGTTTGGGGTCAGAAGCGGGTGTTGAACAAGCTGTCCACAGGTGGGGTTTGGGTCAGATGAGGGTGTTGAACAAGCTGTCCACAGGTGGGGTTTGGGGTCAGATGAGGGTGTTGAATAAGCTGTCCACAGGTGGGGTTTGGGGTCAGATGATGGTGTTGAACAAGCTGTCCACAGGTGGGGTTTGGGGTCAGATGAGGGTGTTGAACAAGCTGTCCACAGGTGGGGTTTGGGGTCAGATGAGGGTGTTGAATAAGCTTTCCACAGGTGGGGTTTGGGGTCAGATGATGGTGTTGAACAAGCTGTCCACAGGTGGGGTTTGGGGTCAGATGAGGGTGTTGAACAAGCTGTCCACAGGTGGGGTTTGGGGTCAGATGATGGTGTTGAACAAGCTGTCCACAGGTGGGGTTTGGGGTCAGATGAGGGTGTTGAATAAGCTGTCCACAGGTGGGGTTTGGGGTCAGATGATGGTGTTGAATAAACTGTCCACAGGTGGGGTTTGGGGTCAGATGATGGTGTTGAATAAACTGTCCACAGGTGGGGTTTGGGGTCAGATGAGGGTGTTGAATAAGCTGTCCACAGGTGGGGTTTGGGGTCAGATGAGGGTGTTGAACAAGCTGTCCACAGGTGGGGTTTGGGGTCAGATGAGGGTGTTGAATAAGCTGTCCACAGGTGGGGTTTGGGGTCAGATGATGGTGTTGAATAAACTGTCCACAGGTGGGGTTTGGGGTCAGATGATGGTGTTGAATAAACTGTCCACAGGTGGGGTTTGGGGTCAGATGAGGGTGTTGAATAAGCTGTCCACAGGTGGGGTTTGGGGTCAGATGAGGGTGTTGAACAAGCTGTCCACAGGTGGGGTTTGGGGTCAGATGAGGGTGTTGAATAAGCTGTCCACAGGTGGGGTTTGGGGTCAGATGAGGGTGTTGAATAAGCTGTCCACAGGTGGGGTTTGGGGTCAGATGAGGGTGTTGAACAAGCTGTCCACAGGTGGGGTTTGGGGTCAGATGAGGGTGTTGAATAAGCTGTCCACAGGTGGGGTTTGGGGTCAGATGAGGGTGTTGAACAAGCTGTCCACAGGTGGGGTTTGGGGTCAGATGAGGGTGTTGAACAAGCTGTCCACAGGTGGGGTTTGGGGTCAGATGAGGGTGTTGAACAAGCTGTCCACAGGTGGGGTTTGGGGTCAGATGAGGGTGTTGAATAAGCTGTCCACAGGTGGGGTGTGGGGTCAGATGAGGGTGTTGAATAAGCTGTCCACAGGTGGGGTTTGGGGTCAGATGATGGTGTTGAACAAGCTGTCCACAGGTGGGGTTTGGGGTCAGATGATGGTGTTGAATAAGCTGTCCACAGGTGGGGTTTGGGGTCAGATGATGGTGTTGAATAAGCTGTCCACAGGTGGGGTTTGGGGTCAGATGAGGGTGTTGAATAAACTGTCCACAGGGGCTTTGGGGTCAGATGCGGGTGTTGAACAAGCTGTCCACAGGTGGGGTTTGGGTCAGATGAGGGTGTTGAACAAGCTGTCCACAGGTGGGGTTTGGGGTCAGATGAGGGTGTTGAATAAGCTGTCCACAGGTGGGGTTTGGGGTCAGATGATGGTGTTGAACAAGCTGTCCACAGGTGGGGTTTGGGGTCAGATGAGGGTGTTGAACAAGCTGTCCACAGGTGGGGTTTGGGGTCAGATGAGGGTGTTGAACAAGCTGTCCACATGTGGGGTTTGGGGTCAGATGAGGGTGTTGAACAAGCTGTCCACAGGTGGGGTTTGGGGTCAGATGAGGGTGTTGAATAAGCTGTCCACAGGTGGGGTTTGGGGTCAGATGATGGTGTTGAACAAGCTGTCCACAGGTGCGGTTTGGGGTCAGATGATGGTGTTGAATAAGCTGTCCACAGGTGGGGTTTGGGGTCAGATGATGGTGTTGAATAAACTGTCCACAGGTGGGGTTTGGGGTCAGATGATGGTGTTGAATAAACTGTCCACAGGTGGGGTTTGGGGTCAGAAGCGGGTGTTGAACAAGCTGTCCACAGGTGGGGTTTGGGTCAGATGAGGGTGTTGAACAAGCTGTCCACAGGTGGGGTTTGGGGTCAGATGAGGGTGTTGAATAAGCTGTCCACAGGTGGGGTTTGGGGTCAGATGATGGTGTTGAACAAGCTGTCCACAGGTGGGGTTTGGGGTCAGATGAGGGTGTTGAACAAGCTGTCCACAGGTGGGGTTTGGGGTCAGATGAGGGTGCTGAACAAGCTGTCCACAGGTGGGGTTTGGGGTCAGATGAGGGTGTTGAATAAGCTGTCCACAGGTGGGGTTTGGGGTCAGATGATGGTGTTGAACAAGCTGTCCACAGGTGGGGTTTGGGGTCAGATGATGGTGTTGAATAAGCTGTCCACAGGTGGGGTTTGGGGTCAGATGATGGTGTTGAATAAACTGTCCACAGGTGGGGTTTGGGGTCAGATGAGGGCGTTGAATAAGCTGTCCACAGGTGGGGTTTGGGGTCAGATGAGGGTGTTGAATAAGCTGTCCACAGGTGGGGTTTGGGGTCAGATGAGGGTGTTGAATAAGCTGTCCACAGGTGGGGTTTGGGGTCAGATGATGGTGTTGAACAAGCTGTCCACAGGTGGGGTTTGGGGTCAGATGAGGGTGTTGAACAAGCTGTCCACAGGTGGGGTTTGGGGTCAGATGAGGGTGTTGAATAAGCTGTCCACAGGTGGGGTTTGGGGTCAGATGAGGGTGTTGAACAAGCTGTCCACAGGTGGGGTTTGGGGTCAGATGAGGGTGTTGAACAAGCTGTCCACATGTGGGGTTTGGGGTCAGATGAGGGTGTTGAACAAGCTGTCCACAGGTGGGGTTTGGGGTCAGATGAGGGTGTTGAATAAGCTGTCCACAGGTGGGGTTTGGGGTCAGATGATGGTGTTGAACAAGCTGTCCACAGGTGCGGTTTGGGGTCAGATGATGGTGTTGAATAAGCTGTCCACAGGTGGGGTTTGGGGTCAGATGATGGTGTTGAATAAACTGTCCACAGGTGGGGTTTGGGGTCAGATGATGGTGTTGAATAAACTGTCCACAGGTGGGGTTTGGGGTCAGAAGCGGGTGTTGAACAAGCTGTCCACAGGTGGGGTTTGGGTCAGATGAGGGTGTTGAACAAGCTGTCCACAGGTGGGGTTTGGGGTCAGATGAGGGTGTTGAATAAGCTGTCCACAGGTGGGGTTTGGGGTCAGATGATGGTGTTGAACAAGCTGTCCACAGGTGGGGTTTGGGGTCAGATGAGGGTGTTGAACAAGCTGTCCACAGGTGGGGTTTGGGGTCAGATGAGGGTGTTGAATAAGCTTTCCACAGGTGGGGTTTGGGGTCAGATGATGGTGTTGAACAAGCTGTCCACAGGTGGGGTTTGGGGTCAGATGAGGGTGTTGAACAAGCTGTCCACAGGTGGGGTTTGGGGTCAGATGATGGTGTTGAACAAGCTGTCCACAGGTGGGGTTTGGGGTCAGATGAGGGTGTTGAATAAGCTGTCCACAGGTGGGGTTTGGGGTCAGATGATGGTGTTGAATAAACTGTCCACAGGTGGGGTTTGGGGTCAGATGATGGTGTTGAATAAACTGTCCACAGGTGGGGTTTGGGGTCAGATGAGGGTGTTGAATAAGCTGTCCACAGGTGGGGTTTGGGGTCAGATTAGGGTGTTGAACAAGCTGTCCACAGGTGGGGTTTGGGGTCAGATGAGGGTGTTGAATAAGCTGTCCACAGGTGGGGTTTGGGGTCAGATGATGGTGTTGAATAAACTGTCCACAGGTGGGGTTTGGGGTCAGATGATGGTGTTGAATAAACTGTCCACAGGTGGGGTTTGGGGTCAGATGAGGGTGTTGAATAAGCTGTCCACAGGTGGGGTTTGGGGTCAGATGAGGGTGTTGAACAAGCTGTCCACAGGTGGGGTTTGGGGTCAGATGAGGGTGTTGAATAAGCTGTCCACAGGTGGGGTTTGGGGTCAGATGAGGGTGTTGAATAAGCTGTCCACAGGTGGGGTTTGGGGTCAGATGAGGGTGTTGAACAAGCTGTCCACAGGTGGGGTTTGGGGTCAGATGAGGGTGTTGAATAAGCTGTCCACAGGTGGGGTTTGGGGTCAGATGAGGGTGTTGAACAAGCTGTCCACAGGTGGGGTTTGGGGTCAGATGAGGGTGTTGAACAAGCTGTCCACAGGTGGGGTTTGGGGTCAGATGAGGGTGTTGAACAAGCTGTCCACAGGTGGGGTTTGGGGTCAGATGAGGGTGTTGAATAAGCTGTCCACAGGTGGGGTGTGGGGTCAGATGAGGGTGTTGAATAAGCTGTCCACAGGTGGGGTTTGGGGTCAGATGATGGTGTTGAACAAGCTGTCCACAGGTGGGGTTTGGGGTCAGATGATGGTGTTGAATAAGCTGTCCACAGGTGGGGTTTGGGGTCAGATGATGGTGTTGAATAAGCTGTCCACAGGTGGGGTTTGGGGTCAGATGATGGTGTTGAATAAACTGTCCACAGGGCTTTGGGGTCAGATGCGGGTGTTGAACAAGCTGTCCACAGGTGGGGTTTGGGTCAGATGAGGGTGTTGAACAAGCTGTCCACAGGTGGGGTTTGGGGTCAGATGAGGGTGTTGAATAAGCTGTCCACAGGTGGGGTTTGGGGTCAGATGATGGTGTTGAACAAGCTGTCCACAGGTGGGGTTTGGGGTCAGATGAGGGTGTTGAACAAGCTGTCCACAGGTGGGGTTTGGGGTCAGATGAGGGTGTTGAACAAGCTGTCCACATGTGGGGTTTGGGGTCAGATGAGGGTGTTGAACAAGCTGTCCACAGGTGGGGTTTGGGGTCAGATGAGGGTGTTGAATAAGCTGTCCACAGGTGGGGTTTGGGGTCAGATGATGGTGTTGAACAAGCTGTCCACAGGTGCGGTTTGGGGTCAGATGATGGTGTTGAATAAGCTGTCCACAGGTGGGGTTTGGGGTCAGATGATGGTGTTGAATAAACTGTCCACAGGTGGGGTTTGGGGTCAGATGATGGTGTTGAATAAACTGTCCACAGGTGGGGTTTGGGGTCAGAAGCGGGTGTTGAACAAGCTGTCCACAGGTGGGGTTTGGGTCAGATGAGGGTGTTGAACAAGCTGTCCACAGGTGGGGTTTGGGGTCAGATGAGGGTGTTGAATAAGCTGTCCACAGGTGGGGTTTGGGGTCAGATGATGGTGTTGAACAAGCTGTCCACAGGTGGGGTTTGGGGTCAGATGAGGGTGTTGAACAAGCTGTCCACAGGTGGGGTTTGGGGTCAGATGAGGGTGTTGAATAAGCTTTCCACAGGTGGGGTTTGGGGTCAGATGATGGTGTTGAACAAGCTGTCCACAGGTGGGGTTTGGGGTCAGATGAGGGTGTTGAACAAGCTGTCCACAGGTGGGGTTTGGGGTCAGATGATGGTGTTGAACAAGCTGTCCACAGGTGGGGTTTGGGGTCAGATGAGGGTGTTGAATAAGCTGTCCACAGGTGGGGTTTGGGGTCAGATGATGGTGTTGAATAAACTGTCCACAGGTGGGGTTTGGGGTCAGATGATGGTGTTGAATAAACTGTCCACAGGTGGGGTTTGGGGTCAGATGAGGGTGTTGAATAAGCTGTCCACAGGTGGGGTTTGGGGTCAGATGAGGGTGTTGAACAAGCTGTCCACAGGTGGGGTTTGGGGTCAGATGAGGGTGTTGAATAAGCTGTCCACAGGTGGGGTTTGGGGTCAGATGATGGTGTTGAATAAACTGTCCACATGTGGGGTTTGGGGTCAGATGATGGTGTTGAATAAACTGTCCACAGGTGGGGTTTGGGGTCAGATGAGGGTGTTGAATAAGCTGTCCACAGGTGGGGTTTGGGGTCAGATGAGGGTGTTGAACAAGCTGTCCACAGGTGGGGTTTGGGGTCAGATGAGGGTGTTGAATAAGCTGTCCACAGGTGGGGTTTGGGGTCAGATGAGGGTGTTGAATAAGCTGTCCACAGGTGGGGTTTGGGGTCGGATGAGGGTGTTGAACAAGCTGTCCACAGGTGGGGTTTGGGGTCAGATGAGGGTGTTGAATAAGCTGTCCACAGGTGGGGTTTGGGGTCAGATGAGGGTGTTGAACAAGCTGTCCACAGGTGGGGTTTGGGGTCAGATGAGGGTGTTGAACAAGCTGTCCACAGGTGGGGTTTGGGGTCAGATGAGGGTGTTGAACAAGCTGTCCACAGGTGGGGTTTGGGGTCAGATGAGGGTGTTGAATAAGCTGTCCACAGGTGGGGTGTGGGGTCAGATGAGGGTGTTGAATAAGCTGTCCACAGGTGGGGTTTGGGGTCAGATGATGGTGTTGAACAAGCTGTCCACAGGTGGGGTTTGGGGTCAGATGATGGTGTTGAATAAGCTGTCCACAGGTGGGGTTTGGGGTCAGATGAGGGTGTTGAATAAACTGTCCACAGGGCTTTGGGGTCAGATGCGGGTGTTGAACAAGCTGTCCACAGGTGGGGTTTGGGTCAGATGAGGGTGTTGAACAAGCTGTCCACAGGTGGGGTTTGGGGTCAGATGAGGGTGTTGAATAAGCTGTCCACAGGTGGGGTTTGGGGTCAGATGATGGTGTTGAACAAGCTGTCCACAGGTGGGGTTTGGGGTCAGATGAGGGTGTTGAACAAGCTGTCCACAGGTGGGGTTTGGGGTCAGATGAGGGTGTTGAATAAGCTGTCCACAGGTGGGGTTTGGGGTCAGATGATGGTGTTGAATAAGCTGTCCACAGGTGGGGTTTGGGGTCAGATGAGGGTGTTGAATAAGCTGTCCACAGGTGGGGTTTGGGGTCAGATGATGGTGTTGAACAAGCTGTCCAGAGGTGGGGTTTGGGGTCAGATGATGGTGTTGAACAAGCTGTCCACAGGTGGGGTTTGGGGTCAGATGAGGGTGTTGAATAAGCTGTCCACAGGTGGGGTTTGGGGTCAGATGAGGGTGTTGAATAAGCTGTCCACAGGTGGGGTTTGGGGTCAGATGAGGGTGTTGAACAAGCTGTCCACAGGTGGGGTTTGGGGTCAGATGAGGGTGTTGAACAAGCTGTCCACAGGTGGGGTTTGGGGTCAGATGAGGGTGTTGAACAAGCTGTCCACAGGTGGGGTTTGGGGTCAGATGAGGGTGTTGAACAAGCTGTCCACAGGTGGGGTTTGGGGTCAGATGAGGGTGTTGAACAAGCTGTCCACAGGTGGGGTTTGGGGTCAGATGAGGGTGTTGAATAAGCTGTCCACAGGTGGGGTTTGGGGTCAGATGAGGGTGTTGAACAAGCTGTCCACAGGTGGGGTTTGGGGTCAGATGAGGGTGTTGAATAAGCTGTCCAGAGGTGGGGTTTGGGGTCAGATGATGGTGTTGAATAAGCTGTCCACAGGTGGGGTTTGGGGTCAGATGAGGGTGTTGAATAAGCTGTCCAGAGGTGGGGTTTGGGGTCAGATGAGGGTGTTGAATAAGCTGTCCAGAGGTGGGGTTTGGGGTCAGATGAGGGTGTTGAATAAGCTGTCCACAGGTGGGGTTTGGGGTCAGATGAGGGTGTTGAATAAGCTGTCCACAGGTGGGGTTTGGGGTCAGATGAGGGTGTTGAACAAGCTGTCCACAGGTGGGGTTTGGGGTCAGATGAGGGTGTTGAACAAGCTGTCCACAGGTGGGGTTTGGGGTCAGATGAGGGTGTTGAACAAGCTGTCCACAGGTGGGGTTTGGGGTCAGATGAGGGTGTTGAATAAGCTGTCCACAGGTGGGGTTTGGGGTCAGATGATGGTGTTGAACAAGCTGTCCACAGGTGGGGTTTGGGGTCAGATGAGGGTGTTGAGAAATGTCTCCATACATTAGTTTTTTTGTTCTGGGTTTAAGCATCAGATGATAGCGGTCAATGAGCACTCCATGTATCAGGTGTAGGGTTCAGGGTTAAGGATTGAGATGATAGGGTTCAACAAGCAGTCCATGTACCAGGTGTAGGGTTCAGGGTTAAGGATTGAGATGATAGGGTTCAACGAGCAGTCCATGTACCAGGTGTAGGGTTCAGGGTTAAGGATTGAGATGATAGGGTTCAACGAGCAGTCCATGTACCAGGTGTAGGGTTCAGATTTAAGGATTGAGATGACAGCGGTCAACGAGCACTCCATGTACCAGGTTAAGGGTTAAGGATTGAGATGAAAGGGTTCAATGAGCAGTCCATGTACCAGGTGTAGGGTTTAGGGTTCAGGATTGAGATGATAGGGTTCAACGAGCACTCCATGTATCAGGTGTAGGGTTCAGGGTTAAGGATTGAGATGATAGGGTTCAACGAGCAGTCCATGTACCAGGTGTAGGGTTCAGATTCAAGGATTGAGATGACAGCGGTCAACGAGCACTCCATGTATCAGGTGTAGGGTTTAGGATTAAGGATTGAGATGATAGGGTTCAACGAGCACTCCATGTACCAGCTTCAGGGTTAAGGATTCAGATGATAGGGTTCAATGAGCAGTCCGTGTACCAGGTGTAGGGTTCAGATTTAAGGATTGAGATGACAGCGGTCAACGAGCACTCCATGTACCAGGTTAAGGGTTAAGGATTGAGATGAAAGGGTTCAATGAGCAGTCCATGTACCAGGTGTAGGGTTTAGGGTTCAGGATTGAGATGATAGGGTTCAACGAGCACTCCATGTATCAGGTGTAGGGTTCAGGGTTAAGGATTTAGATGATAGGGTTCAACGAGCAGTCCATGTACCAGGTGTAGGGTTCAGATTTAAGGATTGAGATGACAGCGGTCAACGAGCACTCCATGTATCAGGTGTAGGGTTTAGGATTAAGGATTGAGATGATAGGGTTCAACAAGCAGTCCATGTACCAGGTGTAGGGTTCAGGGTTAAGGATTGAGATGATAGGGTTCAACGAGCAGTCCATGTACCAGGTGTAGGGTTCAGGGTTAAGGATTGAGATGATAGGGTTCAACGAGCAGTCCATGTACCAGGTGTAGGGTTCAGATTTAAGGATTGAGATGACAGCGGTCAACGAGCACTCCATGTACCAGGTTAAGGGTTAAGGATTGAGATGAAAGGGTTCAATGAGCAGTCCATGTACCAGGTGTAGGGTTTAGGGTTCAGGATTGAGATGATAGGGTTCAACGAGCACTCCATGTATCAGGTGTAGGGTTCAGGGTTAAGGATTGAGATGATAGGGTTCAACGAGCAGTCCATGTACCAGGTGTAGGGTTCAGATTCAAGGATTGAGATGACAGCGGTCAACGAGCACTCCATGTATCAGGTGTAGGGTTTAGGATTAAGGATTGAGATGATAGGGTTCAACGAGCACTCCATGTACCAGCTTCAGGGTTAAGGATTCAGATGATAGGGTTCAATGAGCAGTCCGTGTACCAGGTGTAGGGTTCAGATTTAAGGATTGAGATGACAGCGGTCAACGAGCACTCCATGTACCAGGTTAAGGGTTAAGGATTGAGATGAAAGGGTTCAATGAGCAGTCCATGTACCAGGTGTAGGGTTTAGGGTTCAGGATTGAGATGATAGGGTTCAACGAGCACTCCATGTATCAGGTGTAGGGTTCAGGGTTAAGGATTTAGATGATAGGGTTCAACGAGCAGTCCATGTACCAGGTGTAGGGTTCAGATTTAAGGATTGAGATGACAGCGGTCAACGAGCACTCCATGTATCAGGTGTAGGGTTTAGGATTAAGGATTGAGATGATAGGGTTCAACGAGCACTCCATGTACCAGCTTCAGGGTTAAGGATTCAGATGATAGGGTTCAATGAGCAGTCCATGTACCAGGTGTAGGGTTTAGGGTTCAGGATTGAGATGATAGGGTTCAACGAGCACTCCATGTATCAGGTGTAGGGTTCAGGGTTAAGGATTGAGATGATAGGGTTCAACGTGCAGTCCATGTACCAGGTGTAGGGTTCAGGGTTAAGGATTGAGATGATAGGGTTCAACGATCAGTCCATGTACCAGGTGTAGGGTTCAGGGTTAAGGATTGAGATGATAGGGTTCAACGAGCAGTCCATGTATCAGGTTTAGGGTTAAGGATTCAGATGATAGGTTTCAACGATCAGTACATGTATCAGGTTTAGGGTTAAGGATTGAGATGATAGGGTTCAACAATCAGTCCATGTACCAGGTGTAGGGTTCAGGGTTAAGGATTGAGATGATAGGGTTCAACGAGCAGTCCATGTACCAGGTGTAGGGTTCAGGGTTAAGGATTGAGATGATAGGGTTCAACAAGCAGTCCATGTATCAGGTTTAGGGTTAAGGATTCAGATGATAGGTTTCAACGATCAGTACATGTATCAGGTTTAGGGTTAAGGATTGAGATGATAGGGTTCAACAATCAGTCCATGTACCAGGTGTAGGGTTCAGGGTTAAGGATTGAGATGATAGGGTTCAACGAGCAGTCCATGTACCAGGTGTAGGGTTTAGGGTTAAGGATTGAGATGATAGGGTTCAACGATCAGTCCATGTATCAGATTTAGGGTTAAGGATTGAGATGATAGAGTTCAACGATCAGTCCATGTATCAGGGTTAGGGTTAAGGATTGAGATGACAGCGGTCAACGAGCACTGCATGTACCAGATGTAGGGTTCAGATTTAAGGATTGAGATGACAGCGGTCAACGAGCAGTCCATGTATCAGGTGTAGGGTTCAGGGTTAAGGATTGAGATGATAGGGTTCAACGAGCAGTCCATGTACCAGGTGTAGGGTTCAGGGTTAAGGATTGAGATGATAGGGTTCAACGAGCAGTCCATGTACCAGGTGTAGGGTTCAGATTTAAGGATTGAGATGACAGCGGTCAACGAGCACTCCATGTACCAGGTTAAGGGTTAAGGATTGAGATGAAAGGGTTCAATGAGCAGTCCATGTACCAGGTGTAGGGTTTAGGGTTCAGGATTGAGATGATAGGGTTCAACGAGCACTCCATGTATCAGGTGTAGGGTTCAGGGTTAAGGATTGAGATGATAGGGTTCAACGTGCAGTCCATGTACCAGGTGTAGGGTTCAGATTCAAGGATTGAGATGACAGCGGTCAACGAGCACTCCATGTATCAGGTGTAGGGTTTAGGATTAAGGATTGAGATGATAGGGTTCAACGAGCACTCCATGTACCAGCTTCAGGGTTAAGGATTCAGATGATAGGGTTCAATGAGCAGTCCATGTACCAGGTGTAGGGTTCAGATTTAAGGATTGAGATGACAGCGGTCAACGAGCACTCCATGTACCAGGTTAAGGGTTAAGGATTGAGATGAAAGGGTTCAATGAGCAGTCCATGTACCAGGTGTAGGGTTTAGGGTTCAGGATTGAGATGATAGGGTTCAACGAGCACTCCATGTATCAGGTGTAGGGTTCAGGGTTAAGGATTTAGATGATAGGGTTCAACGAGCAGTCCATGTACCAGGTGTAGGGTTCAGATTTAAGGATTGAGATGACAGCGGTCAACGAGCACTCCATGTATCAGGTGTAGGGTTTAGGATTAAGGATTGAGATGATAGGGTTCAACGAGCACTCCATGTACCAGCTTCAGGGTTAAGGATTCAGATGATAGGGTTCAATGAGCAGTCCATGTACCAGGTGTAGGGTTTAGGGTTCAGGATTGAGATGATAGGGTTCAACGAGCACTCCATGTATCAGGTGTAGGGTTCAGGGTTAAGGATTGAGATGATAGGGTTCAATGAGCAGTCCATGTACCAGGTGTAGGGTTCAGGGTTAAGGATTGAGATGATAGGGTTCAACGATCAGTCCATGTACCAGGTGTAGGGTTCAGGGTTAAGGATTGAGATGATAGGGTTCAATGAGCAGTCCATGTATCAGGTTTAGGGTTAAGGATTCAGATGATAGGTTTCAACGATCAGTACATGTATCAGGTTTAGGGTTAAGGATTGAGATGATAGGGTTCAACAATCGGTCCATGTACCAGGTGTAGGGTTCAGGGTTAAGGATTGAGATGATAGGGTTCAACGAGCAGTCCATGTACCAGGTGTAGGGTTTAGGGTTAAGGATTGAGATGATAGGGTTCAACGATCAGTCCATGTATCAGATTTAGGGTTAAGGATTGAGATGATAGAGTTCAACGATCAGTCCATGTATCAGGGTTAGGGTTAAGGATTGAGATGACAGCGGTCAACGAGCACTGCATGTACCAGATGTAGGGTTCAGATTTAAGGATTGAGATGACAGCGGTCAACGAGCAGTCCATGTATCAGGTGTAGGGTTTAGGGTTAAGGATTGAGATGATAGGGTTCAACAAGCACTCCACATTTCAGGTTTTAGGGATCAGGTTTGAGGATTCATATGGTGGTGCTCAACGAATTATGCTCATAAACATCTAAAAACTTGAATGGAAACGTGCCCCCTGTTTTTTCTCATGCATGAAAAAGAATGCATTCTGAGGCGTGGACGAAGGAAGCCACCTGTTTGGCTGTAGCACTCTTGGGCTACATTCCTGGGCTTTTTATTCTCACTATCTTCTCTTCGCTCCCTGCTCATGCATGGCCCTTTGTGAAGCCATGGTCCCTATCCTGTTTTACTTGCATGCTCCTTCTCTTGTGCTCCTCCTTCCCCTGTTTCTGAATCACATACTCAGTATAATCAGTTGAAATAACGGTGCCTGAAACTCAGCTACGAAAGTCAGCTACCGTCAGGACCGAAATCGGCACAGCACTGAGTATCTTTGTTTATTTTAGTGTGCCAAAGCACCTTCGGGGGGCCGCTGATGTAGCTGAAATGTAGCTGAAGCACGCTAGAATAATCAGTGCTGGGTAAAATACATGTCCTGGTTCCCTTGGTAGCTCATCTAGTGCTGCGGCCGAACGGGTGGCTTCCTTAATCCACGTCTCAGGGCGTATCGTTTATTTATTGATCCTGGTCATCCTGGCCCCTGCAGACAATTACACTGAGACGATCCATGCCGGCCTGGACTTTGAGGTCAATGCGCCGTACCTGATGTACACGCACGGCAACTCTGAGGTGAGTCGCAGGCAAATAAACAAGGATGAACCTACCAAGTTAAATCCTACCAAGTATGAACCTTCAAAGTTTGAACCTTCAAAGTTTGAACCTTCAAAGTTTAAACCTTCAAAGTTTGGACTTTCAAATTACGAATCTACCAAATTTGAACCTTCGAAGTCTAAACCTTCAAATTTAGAACCTACAAAGTTTAAACCTTTCTCGCAAAGTATAAATTTCCCCACACCCTTATGTCACTGCTGTAGATCCACGGTATCTGGTTCTACGACCAATCGGATCTCGACCGTCTGTCTTCGCTCCTGAACCGCGTCAAGTTGGGCCTGCCCAAGGCGGATGTGATGCCCAGCGCCGCTGTGAGTCCTCTTTCCCTGGGTATTTACAAACCCTTAACCCTGCCCAAGGTGGATGTGATGTCCAGCGCCGCCGTGAGTCTTCTTTTGTTGGAATTAACAAAGTGGGAGGGCGGCCGCCCAACCCTAAAACCTGAGGCGCTGACACTGAAAAAAACAGCCCGGGTGCGCATGTGGCCCAAGATTTGTTAAGCCGGGCGCCTGTTCAAACAGGGGGCTCTGCCATCTAGTTGTTTTTGTTATGACTCAGCTACATGTCAGCTACACTCCAACCGTTGATTGGAGTCCCCATTGTGGCCAGTCAAGCTGCTTTGGCCGCCATTTACTGGGTGCTGCGGCTGCCGGGTCTGAGGCGCATCCTTCTGGGATAAGAAGGTGGACCTTAACCCTGTTCCTGAGTCCTAGCCACGTTTGCATCCGCAGGGTGCTGTGGCGGCTGCCGGGTCTGAGGGCGCCTCCTTCTGGGACAAGAAGGTGGATGTGTCACAGGCAGGCGACATACCACTCAAGGCTGAGATGCAGGTGTGTGTGTCGTTTGTCTATGTGTTCGTCTGTGGGTGCCTGCCAGTCTGTGTGTGTGTGATGTGCATCAATTAGCCAGGGACAAGAAGGTGGATGTGTCACAGGCGGGCGGCATACTGCTGAAGGCCGAGATGCAGGTGTGTGTGTGTGTGTGTGTGCAGTGCATCACTTAGCCAGGGACAAGCAGTTGGACGCCTCACAGGCAGGTGGCATACCGCTCGAGGCTGACATGCAAGTGTGTGTGTCTGTGTGTGCGGTGCGTGCCGTGCATCAGTTAGCCAGGGACATGAAGGTGGATGTGTCACAGGGGGGCGGCATACTGCTCAAGGCCGACATGCAAGTGTGTGTGTGTGTGTGTGTTGTGCACTAGTTAGCCAGGGACGAAGAAGGTGGATGTGTCACAGGCGGGCGGCATACTGCTCAAGGCCGACATGCAAGTGTGTGTGTCTGTGTGTGCGGTGCACCAATTAGTAAGGGAAGAAGAAAACAAAAAACGTTGGAGGGTGTCTTGAGGAGTAAGAAAAAGGAGGAAGACGGCCCCCTGTCTAGGAGACTGCGTTTGATTCAGTACACACCCGACACATTTAGGGTTTAGGTGACAACTACCCTGGGACAGCACCTAGGGCCCTTGGTCACACCGCTTCACACTCATTCACACTCGTGGCTCCCAGAAAAGTCCCCAAAATCGAAAAATAAGCACTGTCGGCTCCCCTTAGCCCTCCCTCCCGTCCTCCTAAACCCTCAACCCTAACCCCCCCACCCGTCCTCCCTTCTCCCTCGCAGGCTGCTGCCCCTGCCACCGCCAACCCGCTGTCCAGCTTGCTGAAGCAGGCGCATATGAAGCAGCAGCAACAGCAGCAGCAGCAGCTCTCTGGCCAGGTGTCACCCACCCAGCAGCAGCAGCAGCCTCCGCCGCCGCCGCAGCAGCTGATGCCACAGTTGTTGACGCCGTCATTCTTTCAGCAGAAGACGCCGCCACCACCGCAGCAGCTGCAAAAGACTCCGCCACCACAGCAGCAACAGCAGCCTGCTGAACCGGTGCAGCAGCAGCAGCGGAATGGCGGCTACGGAGCTGATGCCAGCATGGCTGCACCTCCTACGGTAGGCTTCAAGAAATTGAAACATTACATAAACCCTAGCTCCACAGTGACTGAGCCCTAACTAAGTACCTACTGAACCACAAGTAAGCCATACAGCCCACACCCTGAACCCTGAACCCTTGATATGTTTTCCTCAGCCCGCTTTCAGGGCCCTGCAGCTGGAGCAGGTTGGTCCCCCTAGCACTCAGCTCCACACCCTGGACCCTCTATTCGCCTTTCCCTCACCCTCACCCTAAACCCGCTATCCCTGAACCCGTGTCCCGAACCCAACCGCAGGAGTAGGTTGGTCCTCCAAGCACCTAGCTCCACACCTTACCTCTTAATCCGCTTTCGCTCCACCCAACTCTTCGTTCATTTTCGCTTTACCCTAATTCTGAACTCTGAATACGCTTCTCCTGAACCTGTATGCAGGGCCCTGCAGCGGGAGCAGGTTTGTCGTCCAAGCAACTAGCTCCACACTTTAACCCTGAACTACGAATCCGCTTCAACTGAACCCTAAATCCGCTTCCCCTGAACCTGCATGCAGGGCCCTGCAGCGGGTGCAGGTTTGTTGTCCAAGCAACTAGCTCCACACTTTAACCCTGAACTACGAATCCGCTTCAACCTGAACCCTAAATCCGCTTCCCCTGAACCTGCATGCAGGGCCCTGCAGCGGGAGCAGGTTTGTCGTCCTAGCAACTAGCTCCACACTTTAACCCTGACCTACGAATCCGCTTCAACTGAACCCTAAATCCGCTTCCCCTGAACCTGCATGCAGGGCCCTGCAGCGGGAGCAGGTTTGTCGTCCAAGCAACTAGCTCCACACTTTAACCCTGAACTATGAATCCGCTTCAACTTGAACCCTAAATCCGCTTCCCCTGAACCTGCATGCAGGGCCCTGCAGCGGGAGCAGGTTTGCCGTCCAAGCAACTAGCTCCACACTTTAACCCTGAACTACGAATCCGCTTCAACTGAACCCTAAATCCGCTTCCCCTGAACCTGCATGCAGGGCCCTGCAGCGGGAGCAGGTTTGTCGTCCAAGCAACTAGCTCCACACTTTAACCCTGAACTATGAATCCGCTTCAACTTGAACCCTAAATCCGCTTCCCCTGAACCTGCATGCAGGGCCCTGCAGCGGGAGCAGGTTTGCCGTCCAAGCAACTAGCTCCACACTTTAACCCTGAACTACGAATCCGCTTCAACTGAACCCTAAATCCGCTTCCCCTGAACCTGCATGCAGGGCCCTGCAGCGGGAGCAGGTTTGTCGTCCAAGCAACTAGCTCCACACTTTAACCCTGAACTACGAATCCGCTTCAACTGAACCCTAAATCCGCTTCCCCTGAACCTTCATGCAGGGCCCTGCAGCGGGTGCAGGTTTGTTGTCCAAGCAACTAGCTCCACACTTTAACCCTGAACTACGAATCCGCTTCAACTGAACCCTAAATCCGCTTCCCCTGAACCTGCATGCAGGGCCCTGCAGCGGGAGCAGGTTTGTCGTCCTAGCAACTAGCTCCACACTTTAACCCTGACCTACGAATCCGCTTCAACTGAACCCTAAATCCGCTTCCCCTGAACCTGCATGCAGGGCCCTGCAGCGGGAGCAGGTTTGTCGTCCAAGCAACTAGCTCCACACTTTAACCCTGAACTATGAATCCGCTTCAACTTGAACCCTAAATCCGCTTCCCCTGAACCTGCATGCAGGGCCCTGCAGCGGGAGCAGGTTTGCCGTCCAAGCAACTAGCTCCACACTTTAACCCTGAACTACGAATCCGCTTCAACTGAACCCTAAATCCGCTTCCCCTGAACCTGCATGCAGGGCCCTGCAGCGGGAGCAGGTTTGTCGTCCAAGCAACTAGCTCCACACTTTAACCCTGAACTATGAATCCGCTTCAACTTGAACCCTAAATCCGCTTCCCCTGAACCTGCATGCAGGGCCCTGCAGCGGGAGCAGGTTTGCCGTCCAAGCAACTAGCTCCACACTTTAACCCTGAACTACGAATCCGCTTCAACTGAACCCTAAATCCGCTTCCCCTGAACCTGCATGCAGGGCCCTGCAGCGGGAGCAGGTTTGTCGTCCAAGCAACTAGCTCCACACTTTAACCCTGACCTACGAATCCGCTTCAACTTGAACCCTAAATCCGCTTCCCCTGAACCTGTATGCAGGGCCCTGCAGCGGGAGCAGGTTTGTCGTCCAAGCAACTAGCTCCACACTTTAACCCTGAACTACGAATCCGCTTCAACTGAACCCTAAATCCGCTTCCCCTGAACCTGCATGCAGGGCCCTGCAGCGGGTGCAGGTTTGTTGTCCAAGCAACTAGCTCCACACTTTAACCCTGAACTATGAATCCGCTTCAACTTGAACCCTAAATCCGCTTCCCCTGAACCTGCATGCAGGGCCCTGCAGCGGGAGCAGGTTTGCCGTCCAAGCAACTAGCTCCACACTTTAACCCTGAACTACGAATCCGCTTCAACTGAACCCTAAATCCGCTTCCCCTGAACCTGCATGCAGGGCCCTGCAGCGGGAGCAGGTTTGTCGTCCAAGCAACTAGCTCCACACTTTAACCCTGAACTATGAATCCGCTTCAACTTGAACCCTAAATCCGCTTCCCCTGAACCTGCATGCAGGGCCCTGCAGCGGGAGCAGGTTTGCCGTCCAAGCAACTAGCTCCACACTTTAACCCTGAACTACGAATCCGCTTCAACTGAACCCTAAATCCGCTTCCCCTGAACCTGCATGCAGGGCCCTGCAGCGGGAGCAGGTTTGTCGTCCAAGCAACTAGCTCCACACTTTAACCCTGACCTACGAATCCGCTTCAACTTGAACCCTAAATCCGCTTCCCCTGAACCTGCATGCAGGGCCCTGCAGCGGGAGCAGGTTTGCCGTCCAAGCACATGACAGACCTCCGACGGGGGGCTGCCCTGTCGCCTTCAAGTTCAGTGACTTTGCCCGAGGCCGGGCAGCCGCCGGCGCAACAGAGCGGAGAGGAGCGAAACAGGCTGCTCCAGAAGCTGTTTCAAAAGTGGGTGGCCGGGGGGGGTGGGGCCTGCCATTGGGAGCTGTTTTTGTTTGCAGGGTGCTTCAGCTACAATTCAGCTACATCATAAAACAGGCTGTTCCAGAAGCTGTTTCAAAAGTGGGTGGCTGGGAGGTTGGGGCTCGCCACTGGGTCAAAAACAGTGTTTTCCTTAGAACAGTACACGGTTCGACTTGTATAAGGAAAACCAGCTTTTTTCTAATGTACTCAGTTTGATCTTTACCGAGAAATAATTTTTGCCTTAAGGAAGGCAGGCAATACTTACAAGGACTTATTTGCATCGTTCTTGACGCCAGATTTCAGGTGGAATTCGCAAGCAAAATGTCTGTTGCTGTTTTGCGTTCTTCAAGGCATGCCTCCTTCAAAGACATCATTAGCAAACAACCGAGGGTTTGAGGGGTCAAGAGATGGCGACGATGATACCGGTAACAAAAGATGTACCAGTGCCCGAAACCTGATCGTTCCGCGCTCCTCTTCCGCCCGCAGGCCGGCTATCGCACAACCCGTCCAGCCAGCCCCGCACCCTCAGCAACAGCAGACAGCCGCGGTCCTGGCAGGAGCTGCCAAGAAGCTGGACGCCAGCCAGCAGCAGCAGCAACAGCCCGCCGCTACTCCCGCAGCCGCGAACAACGCCCTGAGCAGGTTGTTCGCCTCCTCGTCAAACGCAGCCGCGGCTGCGGCGGCGGTGCCTGCCGCGCCGCAGGCGTCCATGGCCGGGGCTGTCCCGCAGCAATGCGCGGCGTCAACAGCGGCGACACGTATCAAGGTGATTGGGACGGTTGTTGGTTAGTTATTGTTCAGTTGTTGGTCGGTTATTGGTCAGTTGTTGGCTGTTTGTTGGTCAGTTGTTAGTCAGTTGTTGATCGGCTGGTTGTAAGTCAGTCGTTGGTACGGGAGGGTGCCGGACCGGAGCCATTTAAACCCAAAGTTGCCCTGTCTGGGGGTGTATCACACAGTTTTGATTCGTTTTGGGGGGCCGGAAACTCGGGGCGGCCCGCGTAATTGGACCAGTCAGGGGGGGAGGGTACGGGACTACTGGGGGTCAGTACAAGAAGGGTGGGTACTGGGAGTAGGGTTAGTACGGGAGGGTGCTGGAAATGTCTCGACCGTATAGTAGCCATTCGAAGCTGAAGTTACTTAAACGGTACCTCAGTATTTTTTCACATCCGGTAGTTCTTGTTTGTTTCTTTCCTCGCCAACAGATTGTTTGCGGTCAGTCTATTGATTTCAGTGCGCTCCAGACCTTTTATATGGGTGTTGCCTGGCGGCTGGGTTCTCTCTCATATTAAACCTCCCTTCTTTGTAGCCTCTCATTAGGGACCAAAGTTTGACCGGCCTGCGGCTGGTGGCGCTAAGCAACAGGGCTTGCTGCATCAAGCGCCCCAAGGGCCACATTGCCCTTAACCCGTAACCCGTAACCCTGAGTGGCACACGGCATAAAACCCTAAACCCTTATCCCCAAGGGTCACACAGCCCTTAAACCCTAAACCCAGAGTGGAACACTGCGCCAAATCTCAAACCCTTATCCCCAAGGGTCACACTGCCTCATCTCCGCTCCACACACACGTCTGAGCCACGATCTCAAGATACCACACTGCTGCACCACCACCACCCCATCACACGCATGTATATGGACGCACACCCAAGCCGCTTCCCCCCCGACCCCTGAACTTTAGCCCCGCACACACACACACACACACACACTCACAGGCTTTAGCCTCCTTGCACTAGACTGTTGACTCACACACATGCAGGTCCAAGCCTCCTTGCCCTTAACCCTAAACTCTTAAACGTGCACACACACAAACACACACACACACACAGGTCGGTCGGTCCTAGCCTCCTTGCCCTACACTGTTGAGACGCACACACACAGCCGCCTACCCTAGACTCATAAACATTCATACACACTGCCGGCAGCCGCCTCCCCCTCCCCCTGTACCCTTAAGACACACTCTCACCACACACACACAGGTCCAAGCCTTAGAGCCCTTAACCCTAGACAATTTAACGTGCACACACTCAGCCGCCTCCCCCCGAACCCTTAACACACACACACTCTCACACACACTCACACAGGTCCGAGCCGCAGTCCCCTCAACTCTTAGCCCGCAAACACTCACACAAGCCGCTTTCTCCGTAACTCTCGAACTCGCACACACTCGGGTATGAGCCCCAAACCCTGAGCCCAAACCCCAAACCCTGAGCCCTAACATACACACGCCCACACTCAGGTCCGAGCCGCTTTTTCGCGGCTTCTGGCCAACGACGCTTTTGTGGACATCCTCTCTCAAGAATTCCGGGCTGTTGGCCTCATCACCGAATGAGGGAGGCAGGGTTTGGGGCCTTTGGCTGCATCACCGAATGAGGGCGGCAGGGTCCTGGGCCTTTGGCCGCATCGCAGCATGAGGAAGGGTTGTGGGCTGTCGGCCTCATCAGCGAATGAGTGGCGCAGAGGTTTGTGGGATGTCGGGCTCATCAGCGAATGAGGGAGGCAGGGTCCCGAGCCTTTGGCCTCATCAAAAAATGAGCGCGGCAGGGTCCTGGGCGAGCAGCCACATCAGCGAAAGGCCAAGGCGGGGTCCCGGGCGTTGGCTGCATTCACGTAGAATCGGAGCGGAGGGTCTGATGACGTGCCCAACCCTTTCAAGTTTTCAGACCCTCCATCCTTGGCCCTAGAGCTAGGGGGGGGGGGGGTACAAAGTGTGAACTATAGGAGTAGGGGAGGGGGGGGGGCAAGAATGCTGGGTGGATGGAAATTCAATAGCTGTAGCCCTTGCGGCCCCTGGCAGCGTGGCCGGAAATCAAGGGCCCTAGAGCTGGTTTGAAGCTCAGGTCCAGCCTTGGCCCAGTGGCCTCTATAGATCAAATTGTTTTCCCCAGCGCTTTTGGCCTGGGCCAATTCTCATGTTGGCCCAAGGTCACAAGGGTAATGTAAGGAACCTTCTTGTGTTGGGATGTGGGATCTATTCGGTTATTATTATCTGTGGCGTTGCCGGAGGCATGCCCGCTGGTCAGTACAGTCGCTGGCCGGTGGCAGTGGCCTCTGGGCTCGGTTCGAATCCAACATTTGCAGAAGGGCTGAGCGGTTATTTTCGAAGCTGCATTGTGATGGGATCTGGGATTTAGCCGGTTATTATTTGTTTTATTCAATGAGGTTCCCCCGCTGGTGAGCACAGCCGCTGACCTCCAGCCGTGTAAGTTTAGAACGGTGCATACCCGCTGGGCCCTGCTGAATGCTCGGCCACGTGGGGCTGGTAGGGGATGGCTATAACGGTCAACGGTGCTCACCCGCTGGGCCCTGCTGACTGCTCGGCCGCGTGGGGCTGGTAGGGGATGGCTGTAACGGTCAACGGTGCTCACCCGCTGGGCCCTGCTGACTGCTCGGCCGCGTGGGGCTGGTAGGGGATGGCTATAACGGTCAACGGTGCTCACCCGCTGGGCCCTGCTGACTGCTCGGCCGCGTGGGGCTGGTAGGGGATGGCTATAACGGTCAACGGTGCTCACCCGCTGGGCCCTGCTGACTGCTCGGCCACATGGGGCTTGTAGGGGATGGCTATAACGGTCAACGGTGCTCACCCGCTGGGCCCTGCTGAATGCTCGGCCACGTGGGGCTGGTAGGGGATGGCTATAACGGTCAACGGTGCTCACCCGCTGGGCCCTGCTGAATGCTCGGCCACGTGGGGCTGGTAGGGGATGGCTATAACGGTCAACGGTGCTCACCCGCTGGGCCCTGCTGACTGCTCGGCCGCGTGGGGCTGGTAGGGGATGGCTATAATGGTCAACGGTGCTCACCCGCTGGGCCCTGCTGACTGCTCGGCCGCGTGGGGCTGGTAGGGGATGGCTATAACGGTCAACGGTGCTCACCCGCTGGGCCCTGCTGACTGCTCGGCCGCGTGGGGCTGGTAGGGGATGGCTATAACGGTCAACGGTGCTCACCCGCTGGGCCCTGCTGAATGCTCGGCCGCGTGGGGCTGGTAGGGGATGGCTATAACGGTCAACGGTGCTCACCCGCTGGGCCCTGCTGACTGCTCGGCCGCGTGGGGCTGGTAGGGGATGGCTATAATAGTCAACGGTGCTCACCCGCTGGGCCCTGCTGACTGCTCGGCCGCGTGGGGCTGGTAGGGGATGGCTATAACGGTCAACGGTGCTCACCCGCTGGGCCCTGCTGACTGCTCGGCCGCGTGGGGCTGGTAGGGGATGGCTATAACGGTCAACGGTGCTCACCCGCTGGGCCCTGCTGACTGCTCGGCCACGTGGGGCTGGTAGGGGATGGCTATAACGGTCAACGGTGCTCACCCGCTGGGCCCTGCTGACTGCTCGGCCACATGGGGCTGGTAGGGGATGGCTATAATGGTCAACGGTGCTCACCCGCTGGGCCCTGCTGACTGCTCGGCCGCGTGGGGCTGGTAGAGAATAATGAGATGATCAACCTCATTTCCAGCTACCTTGCACGGCCGGGCCCCTGGTGTAGCCTAGCTGTGCGATTTCAGGCGAATCTGAACCACCAACGATTGCCTTGTGTCCATTGTGTTCCTATGAAGGGCTGCATCTCCTGTGCAGCTCTTCAGGAAATGATGACGGAGGGGGCAGCTGTGAATTCTCGGACACGCCCCCTCATGAAAACTCCCATGAAGGAGCAGGGACAAACGGCAATATTTTACTTCGAAGTTGCAATCCTAAGAACAGGCAGAACAACACAATACCTTTAATGATCAGATTGATGATCGACGAAACGGTTATTTATCGACGTCACTGCCTAAACCAGACATTCCCACATTTTCCCAAGCCACAGTAATGCATTTCTTACCCTCACGCGCGAGAGAATGGTTGAATCACTTGGTTGAAGCTGTCCGTTGCTTGGAAAACTCCTGGCCGTGTCCCCCTTGGTGCTACACAGCGTATACAGGCCGTACACAGGAACCTTGTGTGTCGTACAATTCCATCGTACTACCAAAGTGTAATGCCAAATCGTATACCTATTAGTAAATGCTGACTTCACGCAGAACTGCCAGTAACTTGTGTGACCTTCCTGGAATTGTGTATGGATTGGATGATAAGCTTTGCCCTTAGGTTAGCTCATGAAGCCTGCCTAAGTGCAGCCCTCTGAGCCCCCAAACTTGCGCGCGGGATACCTCCTTCATCTGAGTCGACCATCGCGCCAGGTTCAGGGTTTAGGGTGTGAGGGCCAACTGCCAGGTTTTCAGGGTATAGGGTGACAGGGCCACCTGTCGCGGTTCAAGGTTAAGGGTTTGAGGGCCAACTGACAGGTAGGGGCTAAAGGGTGAGAGGGCCACCTGTCAGGGTTGCAGGTGGAGGGTGTGAAGGCCAACAGCCAGGTTCAGGGTATAGGGTGAGGGGGGTCACCAGTCAGGTTTAGGGTCAAAGGGCTACCTCTAGGGTTTAGGGTGTAGGGTGCAAGGCCAACAGCCGAGTTCGGGTTTCAGGGAGCCAGGCAAAATCCTTGGTTTGTGGTTCATGATTTAGCCATGCGTCACCACCCATGCAACAATGTGTCGGAGAGCTATGATTCATTGCAACCATGTGTCGGACAGCCATGCCTCTTTCCTCATGCATCAGAGCAGCACATGGCCATGTGTTTGTACGAACGTCGTCAGTAGCTCATGTCCCTCGCCGTATGGTGGGGTTTTTGTCTTCTTTAGGAAATAAAGCACAGCAAATCCAAATTCTAATGAATTAATTAATTATATTTATAAAAAAAAATCAACGAAAGACTTCAACAGCATGATTAAAAAACATCTCTGCCCGCAGGTAAGTCTCGCTTAGAGAAATATTTACCCCGCATAGATTTTGCGAGATGTTTTTTTTTAATTTTATTTTTTTACAAATCATCACTTTTTTTAGTCGTTTGCCTAATCCGCTCGGCCAATAGTACATTTTGCTTTTTAAATATCTGATTCGTTTTTTAATTTACTTTTATTTCTAGGTACTTATGGTAAAACAGTTTCCATTTTTTTTTTAAAGAACAAATCTTTTTTTTTTAAATGCAGTTCAAATAACCCATGAAGTAAAAAGTCTATGCCTTTGGGAATCTGACTAAGATTCTGCATGGATAAGATTCTGCTTTTCTATTAAAAAACGCTTCGCCCCCCTAAAAAGCAGTACTGCATTACCGAAGTTAAAAATTAGCCGAGCATTTTTAAAGACAGCAAAGTT
This sequence comes from Limnomonas spitsbergensis, assembly GCA_037349105.1. NCBI lineage: Eukaryota > Viridiplantae > Chlorophyta > Chlorophyceae > Chlamydomonadales > Limnomonas > Limnomonas spitsbergensis. The sequence goes on along the minus strand of JAYJMM010000092.1, from coordinate 1,681,058 downwards.
TTTCACTTTTTACAGAAAATGTGTTTGTATGCTGAGGGCCTGGTGCTGTTAGGGTTGGCTGGATCCTCGAGGCGATACGCACAGGCAAACGTCACGTCAGGCCTGGCCCGTCTTTGCGGGATAAATCACATCACACTTTCCATGCAAGCCCTGCCGTGTTTTCCTCTTCTTGACCTAGCCTTCTCTGTTTGTCTTGAATACGTTCGCAACCTAGTTTAAACCCATGCAACAAAGCAGGTGATCAGAGCGAGAGACACACCTCCAAAGCCCTTCATGCACACCCAAAACGGGCTGGGCAAGAAGCCGCTCCGAACTCAAGAGACAAGCAGCATTCGGAGTGCGCTCACTGGTTGGTGATGACGACGCACTTTCTACCAAGATGTCCCAGGTGGCCAGGTGTCTAGCACCTCCTCCCGCTTCGACGCTGTGACGAGGCCAGGTGCATGCGCTTGCGCAGATGCAACGGATGTGGCAAGGAGTGTTGAAAGAAGATTCGCTCCTATCGCCGTGCCTACTCCTGCTGCTCCCTTTGAGACGGACACGCGAGGGTCCGGGACGCCGAGGTCCTGGCCAGGGTTACCCAGTACGGGCCGTATTGGCCTAAAATCCCGTACCGTATCCGTACCGTACCGTACCGTTTGCAACACGGACAAGTACGGTCGCCATTTCCTGCACTGCATGATTGCAGGAGAGCATAAGTGCACAGACCAGTCAGACACATCAGATATTATCAGGATGGAGGTAGCGCTGAGAACACGTCCTAGGAAGGCAGCGTACACGGCTGATTCGCATTGGATTTTGCAGCCGTCATCGAAATCTGGCCAGGCCAAGCGCGCGTGGGCGATAGATGCAAATTTTGCGATTAGATTATCGTCAACACTATGCGATTTACCAATCACCTCGCGGGCATAACAGGACAAGTAGCGGCGTGTAAGACGTTAGGACGGGTGATACTGGCATATTGCGGTGATGTCGTGTGATCGTCTCCCTCGTCTGGCAAATCCACACCGTCCACAGTCCACACATCCAGGGCATCAAATCTACGTGATCTCGCTCGCTTCCTGAGGTAAAGAGGCGTTCGTTGCTCGTAAAAGTACAAGTCCACCCCAATACTTAGTGGCAATAAGACAGAACTTGGCGCCAAGTCACAATCCAAAGCTGCATGGAGGGGGCACGAGGCTAGGAGGAGTAGGAGCCCAGGAGTCCAGGACTCCCAGGAGGGAGGCAAGACACAGGAGCTCCGTGTCTCCTTACAAAGTGATTTCCATGCATGCCATGCAATGATGCAACTCAGCAACTATGCAAGGTGATTCTGAGGCCTCTTGTTTCTACTGCTATATTCATGCAAGTAAAATTTCATCTGCCATGCTGGTGGGTAGCGTTTATATGGACTGGCTGAATTACTGAAATGCTGAACGGCATGTTGGAACATTGTAATGGCGATGTCTGAGGAGTTTGGGATTGCATCAATGATCATATTTTCTCCTAGCATGTCAGCATGGTAAATCTGCATGCTGCATGCATGGAGATCCTTGGTGGTTATTTGGGGGCCATGCAAAACTTGCATGGGGACTGTCATGCAGCCATACAGTATGTCAGGATGTGCATGGGGACAAACAGTCATGGGAGTGTTGCATGCATGTGTTTCTCTGTGTGGATCATGCTGTTCTGAGCTTTGAAAATGGGGGAAATCTTGGACCGTATTGCCCTACCGTACTGTCCCTTTTGTCCGTACCGTATCCGTACCGTACCGTACCGTATTCCCGTACCGTGTTTCCGTACCGGGTTACCCTGGTCCTGGCCGGAAACGTGCCACATCGGCCTGCTTTTTATCAGGCGGTTGCCTATTTCAAGAGGAAAGCGGGTCTAGTGATGTTTAGGCATTCGAAGGGGATTCATTTGGGCTGTGGTAAATCGTGTTAGGCCTTAGGGCAGAGTGCGATTTATCTAAGGGCCTGTCCAGAACTGTACCCCACGAAGTGTGAGAGACCAACCAGGGTGGGACCTGGGAGGGTCGTCAGGTTAGTGACGGACACGGGATGGTTACTTTGTTAAGTCAAGTTGATTTTACAAAGCTCTGATCGGCTCGGCTTCCCTTAAAGAAGAAAAGTCAACCTTATAATTGAGATCTAGCATGTCCACTAGACCGCCGACAAAGGACAGGACCACATGGCTCTCCGACACATTGTTGCATGGGTGGTGACGCATGGCTAAACCATGAACCATGAACCATGAACCAAGGATTTTGCCTGGCTCCCTGAAACCCGAACTCGGCTGTTGGCCTTGCACCCTACACCCTAAACCCTAGCAGGTGGCCCTTTGACCATAAACCCTAAACCTGACTGGTGACCCCCCTCACCCTATACCCCGAACCTGGCTGTTGGCCCTCACACCCTCCACCTGCAACCCTGACAGGTGGCCCTCTCACCCTTTAGCCCCCACCTGTCAGTTGGCCCTCACACCCTTAACCTTGAACCGCGACAGGTGGCCCAGTCACCCTATACCCTGAACCTGGCAGTTGGCCCTCACACCCTAAACCCTGAACCTGGCAGTTGGCCCTCACGCCCTAAACCCCGAACCTGGCAGTTGGCCCTCACGCCCTATACCCTGAACCTGGCAGTTGGCCCTCACACCCTATACCCTGAACCTGGCAGTTGGCCCTCACACCCTAAACCCTGAACCTGGCAGTTGGCCCTCTCGCCCTATACCCTGAACATGGCAGTTGGCCCTCACGCCCTAAACCCTGAACCTGGCAGTTGGCCCTCACACCCTAAACTCTTAACCTGGCTGGTGACCCCTTACCCTAGACCCTGAACCTGACAGTTGATATTTTCATTCTACACCCTGAACCCTGACAGGTGGCCCTCTCACCCTCCTTATCCTAGTGGAGGCAGCTGACACGGTGGTTGGAAGAGATAAATACAGGCGGGTTGTCCCTAAGGCTAGATCGCCCCTGCGCCTCTTGAGCACACCATTTGTCAGTTAATGTGGAGGGAGCAGGGTCTGAGGGGCTGCGGGGCTGGACAAAAGAGTCAGGCGGGGGGGGATGAAAAGTGCTGGTTTGGGAAGGGGAGGGGGGGGTGGGGTGGGGTGTGTGTGTGTGGGGGGGGGTGAAAGTGTATTCTACAGGGTAAAAAGTGCTGCTGGAAGGATGCAATTGTCTGCTGTGTGGGGGGGGGGATTACAAAGTGTGAACTATGGGAGTAGGGGGGGGGGGGTGCAAAGTGTGTACCTATGGGATTAAGGGGGTGGGTGGGGGGGCAAGAATGCTGGGTAGATGGAAATTAAATAGCTGTGGCCCTTGCGGCCCCTGGCAGTGTGGCCGGAAATCAAGGGCCCTGCTGCTACGCAGCCTGAAAATACTAATCCAGACAGGCCGCCTGACGGTTCCATACTTCCACACCTCCATACCTCCATCCGAAATTCCATACTACCATCTGAAAAGGTGCAGCATGCAGACGTGACTCGTGTGTTCGTTTCTGTTTGGTTGGTGGTCTCTCTTCGGTTCGCTCTGACTGGCCTTTTCAAAAAGGCGGTGGGAGGTCGCGTTACCTTAGCACCAGCATGATGGGGCCTTCATCGCTGGCTCAGAGACCAGCCCTCATTAGCTTTTATAGCTACGGATAAGTTGTTTATCATTTAGGGCGTAAGGTTCAGTGTTCAGTGTCTCCACAAACCTAATGCACGGGTATAGCATGGGTGCATAGCAGCGCTATTTTTTCGGCTAAGAGTCCACCTTTGTCAGGCCGCCCCGTGGCCGCCAAAGACCCGACTGAGGCCAAAGCTTCGACCGGCCTACTACTGATGCACAAGGCAATTTGGCTGGCCATAACTGGGGCTTCTGGCCACAGGCCAGAGTGTAGCTGACATGTAGCTGGATCAAGAAGAAGAAAATGAGGGGGGAAATGCATAGCATGGATGCCCTGCTGTCCTGGATTAGTGTGACAGCGTTGGTGACGGAAGTTGACTGCATGTCCCCCACCCATGTACCCCCAACCCATACGCCGCCTACATCTCATGCCCATGCGCAGGTTGTCAGACTTGCGACAGGCCCTCAACCTAGTTGACCTGGATGATGACGGCTGCATTAGCTTGTGAGTGGTGCGCGTGCATTGCGTCATTGAGGGTGTAGGTTGAAGAGGTCAAGCGTGTAAGTTCGACCGGTGCCTAACATTGATAAGGATGGCTCCATGAGCTTGTGAGGGGTGCGGGTGTATCGCATTGTATCGCACTGTTTACGAACTTCCGATGACAATGTCTAAATGTTCAGATGGGGAGCCAACCATCGCCAGATTGAGGGTTCAGGGTTTAAGGCTTAGGGCCCCCCTGTGTCGATATTGATCATGACGGCTACGTCAGCTTGCGAGGGGTGCAGGTGCATAGATCATATAACTGAATAAGACCATACCAAAGATCAGCAGGTTAAGGGCTTAAAGATTCTAGGGCTTAGGGCCCACCGGGCCAAGCATGGATAGGGATGGCCACGCTGTTTCCTTAACCCTCACGCCCCTGCGGGGCGTAGTTTTCTTTCTTTCTAGGGATGGCTACGAATTGGCTTGTGAGTGGTTGGGTGGATGGCATTGTACAGCTAAGGATGGTGGGATGGATACGACGGCGGCGTTAGATGTTAAACGCGTTAGAGGGTCCAGGGGCAAGGAAGGCAAGGAAGAGTGACGGACTTCTAAGGAACGTGCCCACAGATGTTGCGTTAAGATGTTACTAAATATGATGCCTTGTAGTATGACCTTACTCACAAAAGTGTATACCTGTTCAGATGGGGTGCCAGCCAACGACGGATCGAGGGGGTTAGGGTTGAAAGTCCACCGGTGCCAAACATTACAAACATTGATTGGGACGGCTCATTCAACTTGTGAGGGGTACGGGTGCATTGCATTATGTAACTGCGTTGAAGATCTTCATCATAAATTCATAACATTGTCTACTTGTCCAGCTGAGGTGCCAGCCATGGACAGATCGAGGGTTGAGGGTTGAGGGTTCTGCGTCCACGGGTGCCAAAAAATGAAAAACAGCTCCCTTACCTGTGGAGTGGTGTGGACTGGTGTGGACTGGTGTGGAGTGGTGTGGATGCATCACATTATTAACCTGTGTATGATCATACCAAATATCACCAGGATTAAGGTTAAGGTTCCAGGTCAAGGCTTAGGTTTAGGTTCAGCTTTAGGTTTAGGTTTGAGTGTCCACCAGTACCACACATTGACAGGTTGGGAGTCCAGGGTGGAGGGTTTAGGGTGCACAATTACCAACAATTTCCAGGTTGGGGGGAAAGGATTGAGAGACTATGGGTTAAGGTCCAATGGCACAAGGATCGCATCTTGGTTTGTGTCAGAGGGCGAGCACCTGTGAGTCACAACCCATGCCCTGATCCAGGATCCGCTGGTAGATCCTCCCGCTGAGATCCAGATCTCAGTGCTGATGGATCCATAGATCCATCCTCCTGCTGTGATCTGAACCAGGATCCAGGAATGAAACGACTTGCTGATCCATCCTCCTGCCCAGATCCTGATCCAGGTGTGACAGGATCCACTGATAGATCACCCAGCCCTGATCCAGATATAGATCCAGATCCAAGAACAAAATCGGCCCACTCATCGTGCCCTTACTGTGCTGTAGGCAGGAATTTCAGACGTACATGTCTAAGGCCGGGCAGTACGGTCCGTACGGGCAGACCAGGCAGTACAAAAAAATGTGTGACGAGGCGGGAGCGGAAGAATGGCCGGATTCTGCTGCTGACTGGCCCTCGGACTCAACCCAACCACGAATCCCCAGCAGGGTGCGTGCAACAGCCTGGAAAAGGATAAGTAGCGTTGTGCAACAACCTACAACAGAATACGTAGAATAGTGCTTGCAACAGCCTGCAACAGGAGAAGTAGCATCGTGCAAAGACTAGCAATGGCAGAGGTCCGCCCAGATTAGGTTTCAGTATTTAGTGCTTAGGGCTCAATGCTTGGGTCAAGTGTAAGAGTTGACGATGCAGTGTTTTGTGCTTAGGGTTTTGTGTTCAGGGTTGTTGCTTCAATATGTACTTGTGTTGAGTTCAGTGTTTCAGGTTCAGTGTCCACGATTGAGGGTTCAGTGTCCGGGATTGAGGGTTCAGTGTCCGGGATTGAGGGTTCAGTGTCCACGATTGAGGGTTCAGTGTCCGGGATTGAGGGTTCAGTGTCCGGGATTCAGGGTTCAGTGTCCACGATTGAGGGTTCAGTGTACGGGATTGAGGGTTCAGTGTCCGGGATTGAGGGTTCAGTGTCCACGATTGAGGGTTCAGTGTCCGGGATTGAGGGTTCAGTGTCCACGATTGAGGGTTCAGTGTCCACGATTGAGGGTTCAGTGTCCGGGATTGAGGGTTCAGTGTCCACGATTGAGGGTTCAGTGTCCGGGATTGAGGGTTCAGTGTCCGGGATTCAGGGTTCAGTGTCCGGGATTGAGGGTTCAGTGTACGGGATTGAGGGTTCAGTGTCCGGGATTGAGGGTTCAGTGTCCGGGATTCAGGGTTCAGTGTCCACGATCGAGGGTTCAGTGTCCGGGATTGAGGGTTCAGTGTCCGGGATTGAGGGTTCAGTGTCCGGGATTGAGGGTTCAGTGTCTGGGATTGAGGGTTCGGTGTCCATGATTGAGGGTTCAGTGTCCATGATAGAGAGTTCGGTGTCCAGGATAGAGAGTTCAGTGTCCAGGATTGAGGGTTCAGTGACCAGGATTGAGGGCTCAGTGTCCAGGATTGAGGGTTCAGTGTCCAGGATTGAGGGTTCAGTGTCCATGATTGAGGGTTCAGTGTCCATGATTGAGGGTTCAGTGTCCATGATTGAGGGTTCAGTGTCCATGATTGAGGGTTCAGTGTCCAGGATCTCTATTTCCCCCTCTTGCCCGCAGGTTGGCTGCCTGCTGCTGTCTGAGATCTTCCTACTGTATCGTATCCGAGTCGTCGCCAGCCGCCGCCATCTCGTTGCAGCGGTAGGGTGTAGGGTTTGGAGGCGAACCTTGTTGGCTACGGTAAGGTCCAGGGTGTGGAGGGAAACCTTGTCGCAGTTAAGTATGTGGGGATTTTAAACTAGCCGCGCGCCAGCCGTCGACAATCGGTTGCTGCGTAAGGGCTAAGGTTTCAGGGTTGAGAGTTGAATATTGTAAATTTGTTCGCCAGGTAAATATAAAACCCCACCTTCCACCTCCCACACTCCATTCTCCACAACCCAGGACTCTTAAACCACGCGTCCATGACCCTGCACCCCCTATACCCCACCCTCCAACCTCCACCCCCCACCACCACACACACGCATCCCCCACACTCCACACACCACACACCACACACCACACACCTCCTCACTTCCTTCCCTCCTCCACTTGCAGGCCAGTGCCAGCATTCGAAAGCAGAGTTCCCGTCTTCTTCACCCGAGATCGTCCGTTATCTTTGCGCCGCCACCCTCAGCTCAGCCACGGCCGTCCCCTCTCTCCCACGCTCAGCCAACTCAGCCCCGTCAGGACGCGCCCGGCTACGCGCCCAGCAACGAGGCGTGGCCATCGTCCGCACAGAGCGGCCAGGGCGGGGTCAAGGCGCCCCGGCAGGGCGAGGAGCCTCCGTCCCTACTCTCGTCTCCGCCGCAGCCGCCCGGGCCGCTGCGCCTGATGCTGGCCTTCGGGCTGATGCCGCGCTCGGGTCCTCGGCGGCGCAGAGGCCATGGTTCTCCCGCTTTCCATGATGTCTCGGCTATCGGTCACGGGAGCGGCCGTGGTGGTCGGGGTGGCGGCGGGCGCTGCAGGGGCGCATCTCAGGCAGAACCCTGGGCCTGCCGGGCACGCGGCCAGGATCAGCATCGATCAAACTTCGGGGAAGCACACCGGTGAAATCTAGCAGCAGCGGCAAAAGCAGCAGCAGCAGCAAGCGGCTGCAATCGGCCCGTGGCAGGCTCCAGCGGAATTGCTCCGCGGCTTGGACAGGAGATGGGAACTGCGCCCCCCTGCCATATCAGCCCGAGGGGAAAGTGGACGCCACCATTGCGACCAGCTATTTTCAGCCCGACGACATGTCTGCTCCTGCCCCTCCATTGAGGGGAGGCTCCTATTCGGGAGGTTACCTTTTGGCAGCCCCTACTGTTGATAACACCTTCGTAGCGGTCAAAGCGCCTCATGTGGCCGCCGCCCGCAGCTCTGCGCCGCTAGCGTCACGCACGTCCCTCGCTCGGGATGAAGGGGCAGTCTGGGACAGCCTGTTAAGCCTCAAGCGCCGCTTGGTGGGTCGCACCACGGCAACAGCAGAGATGTGGGGGATGCAGGTGCCACCACCGCCGCTGCCGCAGCCAGCAGCGTCACAGCGGCTGTGTCTACCGCCATCAATGAGTTCCGGGCCGCCACTGCCTCGCGCTTTGCGTCGCGGGGGGCGCTCGTGTTGTCACGGGGCACAAGTTAGACAACCTGGACAACATGCAGGGGGGCTCAACCGCCTTGCAACAGCGGGCTCCATAGCTGCAAAGCATGCGGCAGGGTTTATGACTAAGAATCTAAGCTGGGGGCTGCAGCCCCCAAATCCATTTCGTACGGGTGTTGACATCTATGCTTTCCAAAGCAGATTGTTGGCTTGACGTCGCATGGAGGAAAGGTAGGAAATTAGTTGTGTCTCGCAAGTAAAAGTGAGGGTTGAAGAATCAAGGTAGTAACAGCACAGGCCTGGTCCATGGCTCCATGCTGTTCTAACATGAGCATGTCGTGCTGATGGTGTTCATTTAAGCCGATGGTGTTCACTTACGCCGATGGTGTTCACTTACGCCGATGGTGTTCACTTAAGCCGATGGTATGTGTTTACACTAGCTAGCTGACGTTTGGCGTCCTTCCCTACGGTATGTTGTTCATCCGTTTTTTGTCTTCTGGCATGTATTGAAAGCTTCTGCAGGCATGAGTGCAGCGATGAACATGCTTTGCATGGCCCTGCATGGCTCTGCATGACTCTGCATGACTCTGCATTTTTTTATTTTTTTTAACTGCGGTTAAATTGAAGCATAGCAACTTGCCATGCATGCGTAGGACCAAGCCATGCATGGGGCCAAGCGTGCATGCGGCCAAGCCGTGTAAGGGACCAAGTCATGCATGATGCATGGGACCAAGCCATGCATGGAACCAAGCCGTGCTTGGGGAAAAGTAATGCACGGGACCTCGCCATGCATGGGACCAATCCATGCATGGACTATATCATGCATGGGACCAAGCCGTGCATGGGACCAGGCATGCATGGGACTAAGTCATGCATTGCGCCGAATGTTAGGGTTTGATATATATTGCATGTGTGGTAGTTGTAGTAGTTGTGAAACCCCTATATGCGCATCATGATCAACGATGCATGTATAAACAAAGGACTTGTTTCATGGTTCATAATTTATGGTTTAAGCTTATATTTGGGAGGGAGAGGGCAGAAATTTATGACCAGACATTTGCCAAACTGGTTTTTACAGGACTTCGATTTGGATGCCACGAGGGTTGGCTACTGGTCGGTATATATTTTAATGATCTCATCATTTGCCTCCTTGTCGCTCAATGGACAGGTCATCTCTGCGAGTCCGTTTTCTTTTAATTTTCAGCACGTGTATCTCCAATAATTGTCAACAGATCAATGACAGGGCCGAAAGGTGTAATGTCATTGACTTGTCAACGTCGGAAAAAGTGCACGTGGGGGGAGACCTGCAGTGGGTTGACCCATCGAGGGACACAGCAGTGGGCTGACCCATCGTGGGGACCCATCGTGGGGATACCCATTAGGATATCTGCGTGGGGATGCCCATGGGGGTGGACCACGGTGGTGGACATTGTAGGTAAACCCACCGACCACCGTGGGGCGGCAAGCGACCCACGTGGGGTGGCCCACGCCCCGGTCCGGTAGGGTTAGATCCATCGTGGAGTGAGTGGGTCGCCCCACGTGCATTTTTTCGACGAACAGGCCCCGTGGTAACGAGTGCTCTTTTGGTTACTTCGCTCTTTGGTTACTTCGCTCTTTTGGTTACTTCGCTCTTCGCTCTTTTGGTTAAGTATGCTCCTTGCGTTGCGTTGCTGAGTTTTTCAGCCACCATAATTTCTAGGATTACCTAGCTACCCTACCAGTAACCGATGTCTTACTGCAAAATTCCGCAACGTTTTCTGAATTACGGCGTGATTGCATTTTCGGTTAAAACCATGAGACACTTAATGTCGTTTCGTCATGCAGGGCGCTAGTTATGATTTAGTAATCGCGGTGTAATTGCACAGCACTGGTGTTAAAGCCTGACCTTATTTAATTGCTTATGGGCATCGGTGTAACAATAAATGGGCTGAATGTTGGGCCATGGTAATTTTATGGGTTTTCTCAGGTGCACCTTGCAGCTCGGTACAGCCTTTCAGCTACCCTTTTTGTCTGGTTAGGCGAGTGTTAGGCCACTGGACACTTTTCAGGGTGTCACACATTTCTAATAACTGGACGGATAAAGGCATATTCGAGGGGGGGTGAAATAAAATGTAAGCTGTGCAAATCGACTTCGAAATACATTTTAAGCCACTGGAGGGTGAGATGGGGGACCAAAATATGCAACTGTCTGAAAGCTCGATATTTTCTTCCAGAAAAAGATTGAGCTTCCAACGGCACCGTCCCGAAATTTCCGGGACGGTGCCGTGGAATCAGCTTGGGTAGCGCTACCGATGTGGTGTAACGTCACTAACCTATGGATTCTGCCAGTATGATGGATTGCGTTTCCTGTTTACACCCCTTGGATAATCCACTTGAAACAGGAGGCTTGGAGCAGCATATTGCTTGGCAGCAGGATCTGCATTGGCAAGACCCCCTGAGGCTTGGAGCAGCATATTGCTTGGCAGCAGGATCTGCATTGGCAAGACCCCCTGAGGCTTGGAGCAGCATATTGCTTGGCAGCAGGATCTGCATTGGCAAGACCCCCTGAGGCTTGGAGCAGCATATTGCTTGGCAGCAGGATCTGCATTGGCAAGACCCCCTGAGGCTTGGAGCAGCATATTGCTTGGCAGCAGGATCTGCATTGGCAAGACCCCCTGAGGCTTGGAGCAGCATATTGCTTGGCAGCAGGATCTGCATTGGCAAGACCCCCTGAGGCTTGGAGCAGCATATTGCTTGGCAGCAGGATCTGCATTGGCAAGACCCCCTGAGGCTTGGAGCAGCATATTGCTTGGCAGCAGGATCTGCATTGGCAAGACCCCCTGAGGCTTGGAGCAGCATATTGCTTGGCAGCAGGATCTGCATTGGCAAGACCCCCTGAGGCTTGGAGCAGCATATTGCTTGGCAGCAGGATCTGCATTGGCAAGACCCCCTGAGGCTTGGAGCAGCATATTGCTTGGCAGCAGGATCTGCATTGGCAAGACCCCCTGAGGCTTGGAGCAGCATATTGCTTGGCAGCAGGATCTGCATTGGCAAGACCCCCTGAGGCTTGGAGCAGCATATTGCTTGGCAGCAGGATCTGCATTGGCAAGACCCCCTGAGGCTTGGAGCAGCATATTGCTTGGCAGCAGGATCTGCATTGGCAAGACCCCCTGAGGCTTGGAGCAGCATATTGCTTGGCAGCAGGATCTGCATTGGCAAGACCCCCTGAGGCTCTCAGTCGGCATCCGACGGCATGCAGTGCATTCTTAGGGGGGACGACTGTTGTTCAAACGTTGCATACCCTGTAGACCCTGCTGGGACTGGTAGGGACTGTCTAAGCTCAATTCCAGCTACCATGCACAGCCTGGGCCATGGTGCAGCCATGCCATCCTGCTATGTGAGGTGGCAGGGACATGGAACATGGCGTTCTAGGCTGGGGAGAGAGAAGATCGTCTGACGGGTTCATTATGTACCGATATGTCATCATATAGCAGTACGTAAAGAGGATAATGGCGCCTCTCGGATGTATCTTCGCCCAGGCTACGTTGTTGCCTTCACTCTCTCGCCCCCCTCATGACGTGGCATTCTTTCCTTCTTCTTAGATGCATAAGGATGCTGCATGAGGGCAGTTTTTGCTTAAGAATCAGGTGTTGTTTCCAAAACCTGGAGTCAAACGAGTCTGCTTGGAAGCGGCATGGATGCATGGGCTACATGAGGATGTTGCATGAGCACAGGTGGTGCTTAAGAATCGGGTCTTGTATAAATAAACTTGAGCCACACGTGTCTGCTTGGATGCAGCATGGATGCATGGGCTAGATGAGGATGCTGCATGAGCACAGGTGGTGCTTTAGAATCCGGTGTTGTTCCCAAAACTGGAGTCACACGTGTCTGCTTGGAGGCGGCATGGACGCACCGGCTAGATGAGGATGTTGTGTGGGCACAGCAGGTCAATGACGTTCCACCTCTGGGCCCTGCTCAAATAAGGCTCGACCGAGTGGGCACAGCATGTGCTTCAGCGTCAGGTGGCATGCCTGTTCTGTTTCCAAAACCGGAGTTACACGTGTCTGCTTGGAGGCGGCATGGATGCATGGGCTGGATGAGGATGCTGTGTGGGCACAGGATGAGCTTGAGCTTCGGGTGCTGTTTCAAAAACTGGAGTCACGTGTGTTTGTCTGGATGTGGCATGGGCGCATAGGTTAGATGAGGATGACTAAGGTAAATAAATACATCGATTGTCAAAGAATTCATATATTGGTTGATGCTGCATTAGCACAGTGGGTGCTTGAGCATCAACTGCTGTTTCCAAATACTTAAGACACGCTGTCAGCCGGGGTGCTTGGACTACATGAGGACGGTACATGAGCACAGGTGGTGCTTGAGAATCGGGGGTTGTACGAAACACTGGAGTCACACAAGTCTGCCTGGATGCGGCATGGACGCATGGGCTAGATGAGGATAATACATGAGCTTAGTGGGTGATTGGACATCTAGTGCTGTTTCCGAATACTAAAGACATACTGTCAGCCTGGATGCATGGGCTACATGAGGACGGTACATGAGCACAGCTGGTGCTTGAGCATCGGGTGCCGGATCCAATACGCCTCAGTCACGCGCGTCTGCCTACAGTCGAGGTGGTGCAGCTCCATGCAGTTGGTCAGTGGGGCGAGGTCTGCGACCAGCGTGCTCCGGCAGTCAATGCTGCGCAGGCCCGTGCAGGCAGCCAGCGGGGACAGGTCTGCCACTGGCGTCGCGCTGAGGTACACTGCCTTGAGCGTGAGGCACGCGGCCAACGGGGAGAGGCTGGACACCGCCGAGCAGCTGCAGTCTAGCTTCTGCAGCGACCGGCACGCGGTCAGCGGGGAGAGGTCCTCGACCCTGGTCTTGGTGCACGTGAGCGTCTGAAGGCCCTTGCATGCCGTCAGCGGGGACAGGTCTGCGACCATCGTGAAGCCGCAGTCCAGCCGCAGCAGCTCGCAGCAGGCAGCCAGCGGGCGGAGCTCCTCCACGCGCGTGTTGCTGCAGTTGAGCCGCTGCAGGGCGCTGCATGAGGACAGCGGGCTCAGGTCTGCTAAGCGGTTTCCGCTGCAGGTGAGCGTGCGCAGGCTGCGGCAGACCGCCAGCGGGGCCAGGCTGGTGGCCTTGCAGTTGCTGCAGTTGAGACTGGTGAGCGCGATGCATGCGGCCAGCGGGGCGAGGTCTGCGACCTTGGTGAAGCTGCAGTCGAGCGTGACTAGCAGGTGCAAGCACGCGCCCAGCGGGGCGAGGTCGGTCATGTGGCGCCCGCGGCACTGCAGGTTCCGGAGCGCGCGGCACGCGGCCAGCGGCGAGAGATCCGCCGGACCCGTGTGGCTGCAGTCGAGCGTTTGCAACGCCTGGCAGTTGGAGAGCGGCGACATGTCGACGACGGGCGTCCCACAGCATTTGAGCTCGCACAGCAGCGCGCAGGCAGATAGCGGGGAGAGGTCAGCGACCGGCGTGCTACTGCAGTCGAGCCGCTCCAGGCCGACGCAGGCCTCCAGAGGAGCGAGCTCCGAAACCGCCGTGTAGCTGCAGTACAACGCCTTGATGGAGCCTAGGCAGGGCCCCAGCTGCGTGAGGGATGTGGTGCGGCTGTCCCACCGGATGTTCAGCTCTTCGAGGCGGGTGCACCCCGAAAGCAGCGCGAGGCTGGTCAGCCCGCCACCGCTGTGGGTGCAGTGCCCCGCGACCAGGCGCTGCAGGTGAGGCAACTTGGCAAAGAAGGCGGCCTGGAGGGCCTCATCTGTCCGCGCGGGGCGGCTGTGGCGACTCTCAGCTACAGAGGAGACCTGGTGGGAGGGACGGCGGGAAAGTCCTAGGGGTGAGCGGGAGTGTGAGCGGAAGTGTGAGAAAGAGCGAGAGTGTGAGCAGAAGTGTGAGAGGGAGCGGGAGTGTGAGCGGAAGTGTGAGAGGGAGCGGGAGTGCGAGCGGAAGTGTGAAAGGGACGGTGGGAAAGTCCTAGAGTGAGCAGGATTGTGAGAGAAAGTGTGAGAGGGAGAGGCGGGAAAGTACTCGTGTGAGCGGGACTGAGATTTGAGGCTGCAAGTCAGTGATAAGCAAGAGAGAAAGGTATGGTACGATCAAGCGGTACTGTACGGAAAAAGTGGACGGACTGGTAAGAAAATGGCTGATACGGTATTGCTAAACGGTGCGGTACGGTGCGATAAGATCAAGCGGTACGGGACGGACAAAGTGGGCGGACTGGTAAGAAAATGGCTGATATGCTTTTTTTAAACGGTGCGGTGCGGTATGGACAAAGTGGACGGACTGTTAAGACGACAGCTGATACGGTTTTGTTCATCAGTGCGCTACAGTACGTTAAGCGGCCCCAAAAAGGGATTCAGGCCCCGAAACGGCCCCAATACAAGATTTAGGCCCAAATGGCAGCACAGGGTAACCCTGCCCATGACTATGCGATAAGAAAATTGCCCTGGCTAGGCTAGGTATCCTTCAAGCAGCCCCTCTAATCAGCCCCTACTAGCAGTCCCCATGCCAAACAGTATTTTCTGCCTGTTTGGCAGCATCCGCCATCCGCCATCCGCTGTTCCTTGCTCGCTGTCCTTCTGCCAGCTTGCAGGATCTGCCGCATAGGATCTGCCGCACAGGATCTGCCGCACAGGATCTGCTGCGCAGGATCTGCCGCACAGGATCTGCCGCGCAGGATCTGCCGCACAGGATCTGCCGCACAGGATCTGCCGCACAGGATCTGCCGCACAGGATCTGCCGCACAGGATCTGCCGCGCAGGATCTGCCGCACAGGATCTGCCGCACAGGATCTGCCACGCAGGATCTGCCGCGCAGGATCTGCCGCACAGGAGTGAAAGAAAGAAAGAAAGCTACACCCCGTGAGGGGCTTGAGAGTTAAGGAAGCAGCGCAGCCTAAGCCACATCCGCGCTGCGACACTGAAGTTCACCGATTGCTGTCTTTCGGCCTCCTCAACATCAACGGCTGTGCGATGTTTGCTGTCTTTAGTATGTCATCTAACCTCACAACCTTCAATAATTTTGGACATCTGGACGCTGTCACCACATTCCTTGATTGTGCATTTTGTCGATGCAATAGCAACGACTTGCCTGGCCAGGCTAAGCACCCTAAACCCTTAACCCTAAACCCTAAAAACAGCCCCTGGACTCATTTCCATTAAATTCAAATTTCAAGGAGCCCCTTCTGCACTTATGGTTGTGGTGGGTGGTGATTATGGTGGGTTGCCACGACAGTGCGACAAGTGTTTTATTTTCGTGTCTCAGCTACATGTCAGCTACACCCTGTCCTCTGGCAAGAGGCCACATTTATGGTCTGTCAGCCATGCTGCTTTGGCCACCAGTTGTAGGTCGGTCGGTGTGGTCCCAATCAGCAGCCGCGGGGCGGCCTACGGTAGATCGACTGGCAGCAAAAAAAAGAAACACCGAACGCGACAAGCACTCAAACCTGGGCATGAACCGTACAGGTAACGCCTGAAGATCTACCCCGGACATTCAATATAAGTAGGGTAGGAAATCTGGAAGTAACACATAACCCTGGACATAAAAAAGAAACCAGGATGCGACAAGTTCAACTTGCCTGAATTGTCTTGTCAATCGTCGTGTGCCTCCAATCGAACAAGGCTTTGCCCTGATGGAACGCTTCCATCAGAGTCTGCAGGCCAGATTGAAGGGATTTAAGGACTGAGGCGTTTTAACAAGCGTTTGTTATGACAGAAGGCGTCAATTATAGTCTGCAGGCTAGGGTGTAGGGTTCAGGATTTAGGCTCCAATTGCACAGGTGTTTGCTCTGATGGAACGCTTCCATTAGAGTCTGCAGGCCAGGGTGCAGGGTGAAGGGTATAGGCTCCTATCGAACAAGTGTTTATTATGATAGAAGGCATCAATTAGAGTCTGCAGGGCGGGGTATAAGGTGCAGGGTGTAGGGTGTGGGGTGCAGGGTGCGGGGGGTGCAGGGTGGGGGGTGCAGGAGGTGCAGGGGGTGCAGGGGGGTGCAGGGTGGTGCAGGGGGTGCGGGGGGTGCGGGGGGTGTGCAGGGTGTGTGCAGGGTGTGTGCAGGGGGTTCCAGGGGGGTTCCAGGGGGTTCCAGGGGGGTTCCTGGGGGTTCCAGGGGGGTTCCAGGGGGTTCCAAGGGGGTTCCAGGGGGTTCCAGGGGGTTCCAGGGGGTTCCAGGGGGGTTCCAGGGGGTTCCAGGGGGGTTCCAGGGGGGTTCCAGGGGGTTCCAGGGGGTTCCAGGGGGGTTCCAGGGGGGTGCCAGGGGGGTTCCAGGGGGGTGCCAGGGGGTTCCAGGGGGGTTCCAGGGGGTTCCAAGGGGGTTCCAGGGGGTTCCAGGGGGTTCCAGGGGGTTCCAGGGGGTTCCAGGGGGGTTCCAGGGGGTTCCAGGGGGGTTCCAGGGGGTTCCAGGGGGGTTCCAGGGGGGTTCCAGGGGTTCCATGGGGGTTCCAGGGGGTTCCAGGGGGTTCCAGGGGGGTTCCAGGGGGGTTCCAGGGGGTTCCAGGGGGTTCCAGGGGGTTCCAGGGGGGTTCCAGGGGGGTGCAGGGGGTTCCAGGGGGTTCCAGGGGGTTCCAGGGGGTTCCAGGGGAGTTCCAGGGGAGTTCCAAGGGGGTTCCAAGGGGGTTCCAAGGGGGTTCCAGGGGGGTTCCAGGGGGTTCCAGGGGGGTTCCAGGGGGGTTCCAGGGGGGTTCCAGGGGGGTTCCAGAGGGTTCCAGGGGTTTCCAGGGGGTTCCAGGGGGTTCCAGGGGGGTTCCAGGGGGGTTCCAGGGGGGTTCCAGGGGGGTGCAGGGGGTTCCAGAGGGTTCCAGGGGTTTCCAGGGGGTTCCAAGGGGGTTCCAGGGGGGTTCCAGGGGGGTTCCAGGGGGGTTCCAGGGGGTTCCAGGGGGGTTCCAGGGGGGTTCCAGGGGGTTCCAGGGGGGTTCCAGGGGGTTCCAGGGGGGTTCCAGGGGGGTTCCAGGGGGGTTCCAGGGGGTTCCAGGGGGGTTCCAGGGGGGTTCCAGGGGGTTCCAGGGGGTTCCAGGGGGGTTTCCAGGGGGTTCCAGGGGGTTCCAAGGGGGTTCCAGGGGGTTCCAGGGGGTTCCAGGGGGTTCCAGGGGGTTCCAGGGGGGTTCCAGGGGGGTTCCAGGGGGGTTCCAGGGGGGTTCCAGGGGGTTCCAGGGGGGTTCCAAGGGGGATCCAGGGGGTTCCAGGGGGTTCCAGGGGGTTCCAGGGGGGTTCCAGGGGGGTTCCAGGGGGTTCCAGGGGGTTCCAGGGGGGTTCCAAGGGGGTTCCAGGGGGGTTCCAGGGGGGTTCCAGGGGGTTCCAGGGGGGTTCCAGGGGGGTTCCAGGGGGGTTCCAAGGGGGTTCCAGGGGGTTCCAGGGGGGTTCCAGGGGGGTTCCAGGGGGGTTCCAGGGGGTTCCAGGGGGTTCCAGGGGGGTTCCAGGGGGGTTCCAGGAGGGTTCCAGGAGGGTTCCAGGGGGTTCCAGGGGGTTCCAGGGGGGTTCCAGGGGGGTTCCAGGGGGGTTTCCAGGGGGGTCCAAGGGGGTTCCAAGGGGGTTCCAAGGGGGTTCCAAGGGGTTCCAGGGGGTTCCAAGGGGGTTCCAGGGAGGTTCCAGGGGGTTCCAGGGGGTTCCAAGGGGGTTCCAGGGGGGTTCCAGGGGGTTCCAGGGGGTTCCAGGGGGATCCAGGGGGTTCCAGGGGGTTCCAGGAGGGTTCCAGGGGGGTTCCAGGGGGTTCCAAATGCCCCGAAAATCAAGAGCCCTGCTCGAAATTCGACCTGGCAGCAGCTGCAGACAAGTCTGTGAATTCTACCACGAGGAAAGACATTGCACATTCCTGGGCATGAGGAATTTGTACTTACTAGGGTTTAAGTTGTTAGGGTTGACATTTCCAGGCATGAAGAACCATTACTTGCCAGGCCCCAAACCGGCTCAACGTACCTGCATCAGTGGCGGGCTACCGGCACCTGCCTCCACCGGTGTGACCGGCTCCGCCAGCCGGCCGCTGCCGTCGGCAGCTGCGGGCTCTCCCGACCCGCTCCCGCTGGCCCCGCTCCCGCTCCCGCTCGCACAGGACAGCCTGCGGGCGCCGCCGCCGCTGGCTCCCCGGATGCCTATCCAGCTGGGGCACGCGTCCTGCTGGGAGTCTCCCCAGGCCAGGGAGGTGGTGGACAGATCCGATGCCAGGCGCAGCAGCTGGCAGCTGAGACGCATGCAAGACTTGTGTTCCGCCTGCGGAATGCCAGTTTGAACTTAAAATCGAAACAATTATGTTTCGGTTGGAAGCAGAGCATGTGCCAACCAGGTCAGCTTGCAGGTAACCGTGTGTGTCCCTTCACAGCAACATGTGTGTGCTAACCAGCCTGCAGCCAGCTTGAATCCAGTTGGGCCAGGCAGGCAGTCAGGGGGCAGGCACGCTGTCAGGGGCAGGCAGGGGCCAGGCAGGCAGGCAGGCAGCCTGAAGGCAGTGGGGCTTTTGCTGCACCTGGCCCCTTCTACAACAGGCCGAGGTGTAGCTGAATTGAAGCTACCTAGATAAAACAAGTGGCCATCATGCAGCAGTAAAAGTGGTAGTGGAACATAGGTGCCGCGCAGCACGCACCATTTGCATGCCCTTTCTTCTTTCAGCTAACATAACACCTTCAGTGGGCTGCCTTCCACCTTCCTCCTCCCACCCACAGTCTGCAGTGTCCAGAGCCACTCAAAGTAGCACAATCTGCCTCAAGCCAAGCCCAATCATGTCTACCTTGGTAGTACAATCCAGCTAAACCTGTGCTGTACCGTGCTACCTTGGTAGTACAATCCAGATTAACCTGTACTGTACCGTGCTACCTTGGTAGTACAATCCAGCTAAACCTGTGCTGTACCGTGCTACCGTGGTAGTACAATCCAGCTAAACCTGTGCTGTACCGTGCTACCGTGGTAGTACAAGCCAGCTAAACCTGTGCTGTACCGTGCTACCTTGGAAGTACAATCCAGCTAAACCTGTGCTGTACCGTGCTACCTTGGTAGTACAATCCAGCTTAACCTGTGCTGTACCGTGCTACCTTGGTAGTACAATCCAGCTAAACCTGTGCTGTACCGTGCTACCTTGGTAGTACAATCCAGCTTAACCTGTGCTGTACCGTGCTACCTTGGAAGTACAATCCAGCTAAACCTGTGCCGTACCGTGCTACCGTGGTAGTACAATCCAGCTTAACCTGTGCTGTACCGTGCTACCTTGGTAGTACAATCCAGCTAAACCTGTGCTGTACCGTGCTACCGTGGTAGTACAATCCAGCTTAACCTGTGCTGTACCGTGCTACCTTGGTAGTACAATCCAGCTAAACCTGTGCTGTACCGTGCTACCTTGGTAGTACAATCCAGCTAAACCTGTGCTGTACCGTGCTACCGTGGTAGTACAAGCCAGCTTAACCTGTGCTGTACCGTGCTACCGTGGTAGTACAATCCAGCTTAACCTGTGCTGTACCGTGCTACCTTGATAGTACAATCCAGCTAAACCTGTGCTGTACCGTGCTACCTTGGTAGTACAAGCCAGCTAAACCTGTGCTGTACCGTGCTACCTTGGTAGTACAATCCAGCTTAACCTGTGCTGTACCGTGCTACCGTGGTAGTACAATCCAGCTTAACCTGTGCTGTACCGTGCTACCTTGGTAGTACAATCCAGCTAAACCTGTGCTGTACCGTGCTACCGTGGTAGTACAAACCAGCTTAACCTGTGCTGTACCGTGCTACCTTGGTAGTACAATCCAGCTAAACCTGTGCTGTACCGTGCTACCTTGGTAGTACAATCCAGCTAATCTGTGCTGTACCGTGCTACCTTGGTAGTACAATCCAGCTAAACCTGTGCTGTACCGTGCTACCTTGGTAGTACAATCCAGCTAAACCTGTGCTGTACCGTGCTACCTTGGTAGTACAATCCAGCTAAACCTGTGCCGTACAGTGCTACCTTGGTAGTACAATCCAGCTAAACCTGTGCCGTACAGTGCCACCTTGGAAGTACAATCCAGCTAAACCTGTGCCGTACTGTGCTACCTTGGTAGTACATTCCAGCTAAACCTGTGCCGTACAGTGCTACCTTGGTAGTAAAATCCAGCTAAACCTGTGCCGTACAGTGCTACCGTGGTCGTGCAAGCTGGCTGAACCTGTGCTGAATCGTGCTTACAATCCAGCTGAACCTGGGCTGTATCTTGTTACCTTGGACAAAAAGGTGTATGTGTCCGGGCACCTACCTCCTCACATCTGGTTGAACCTGTGCCGTATAGTGCTACCTTGGAGACACTCATCAGGTGCTCAGTGCAGGTATCTGCCAATTTCTATTCCGTGACTTGGCTTCTGTTCGGCTACATTTCAGCGACCTCATGGCCCTTGCCTAGCGGCACCATGCACAGCCAGCCATGCTGCTTGGGCCACCGGCCTTAGGCCGGTCATGGTTTGGACCCAATCGGGCCTTTGGAGGCCGCAGGCCTGTCCCCCATCGGTGTTCTCATAGCAAAAAAAGAAACACAAAAAAGACACCTGCCCCTGCCCCAGGTAGTCACGTACAATCATACATCCTAGGTCCTTTCTTTCCCAGCGCGCACGCAACTGTTCTGTTCGTGTTTGTGTATTGGTTTTGCTGCTTTTCCGCTCGCGTTCAAAGTTTACTCGGTGCTTAAACCAGTTGGCAAGGCACCTGTCCCATGCATCTTATGAGATGCACCACTGGACAGGGATTTTTGGCTACTAAAAGGACCAACCATGCCAACTGCCAACTAGGGTTTCCCACATCTGCCCAGCAGCAGTCTCAGGCGGGAGGGCAGCTGTAGAGGATAAGGGGGGATCCCTAGCTAGCTCAGTGCCATTGAGGCTGCGGTCTGATTTGATGAGCTAAGTGCTGTGTTTATAGCTGATTGCGTCAGCCTCACCTCGACATGTGATGCCACAGCAACCAGAATCTCGACTGGGAGGCTTTCGAACAGATAGCTCGGGTCAGCCTCCGGCTCTATGTCGCCAGCAGCGTCAGTAGCAGGAGCAGCAGCAGCGGAGGTATCTTGATGAGAGGCAGCAGTTAGTGTAGCAGTAGCATCGATGTCAGCGGCCTTGCCGCGGCGACCTGTTAGGCTGCGCTGCTTCCACAGGTTGAGCAGAAGCGTCAGCAGGGGTGTCATCAAGCCGAATACCATGACGATGACGTCGCGATATCGTAAGGTTGAATGAGGGGCGATTGGATTTAAAATCAGCAGTTTTGAATGCTGTGGCTGAGGGGCTTCTCAGCACTGCTTGTCCGCCGCAGCAGGTGATGGATGCCTGGATGTTGGCAGCAGTCGTCAGTCCCTATATACCGTATAGTTCGGGTGACCTTGGCTGTGCGCTACTGGTAGAGGGGCTCGTTATGATGTCCGGTGCTAATAATCGGGCTGCGAGAAAGATGAAAAAAGACTGGAAGATGTAGCAAACCAGGGTTGTTTATGTTGACGTCGAGACAAAAAATCCCAGGACAGACAAGATGGCTTCACAAAATGATTCACATCAACAGATTGATGTCGTCGTGCAGTGCATTGTGTTCGTACGCTACATTAATTTGTCCAAAGGCCGACGAGGGGCATATATGGTACGTACGCGTACATGCGAGGTTTAGCTGGTGGACGCTGGGGGAAGCAAGTCAGGGCTGTTTCCTGGAAGGTTACCGAAAATATCTGGATACGTTGGTTGTGCTAAACCCTCAACTGATTAGGTGGTTACATCAGTTGGATCATGACACGTGCACACATCTATCGCATGCACGCGTGGTCCACAAAACCTCCGTGTATGAGGGTGGCAATAATTTGCAAATACATACAGCGGATATCAGATATGTTGGCCTCTGGGCCTACCGGATCGTGAGATTTCGAAAGTCATCCTTCGAAAGTCATCCTTCGAAGCCATCCAGAGCAATTGGTTCATTTCACAATTTTTGTTTTCACGCGTGGCATGTAAAATATGTTCGTCCCAATTATTTGGTCAAACTGTAGTTTTTATTTAGGTGCGAGGGCCATCAAAAGTAGATATATAATTAAGTTGCGGCGCCTGTTCAATGGAAAGCTGGCACTCTGTCCCTTCATTATCACTCGCACAATGCTCTGTCCTGAGCATTTGTACTGGTGCCATAGCATGTTGACGTAAGTTCAAGCTACCATCATGATCCTCCTATCAGCAGCATTGTGGGAGAGAGGGCATAGAGAGCTACCCTGTACTCCCGGGCTAAATAATTAACCCAAGGGTCAAAGATACGTGTGGAGTGTCCTTTCGTTAGGCGCCCACGCGGCCGAGCCTTTTCGAGCGGGCCCTGAGTTATATCGTCATTGACTCGTGGAGTGCAAAATGACCCATTTCCGAAGATACCAGCGCTTACTAGCGATGATATAGTTAAGCCACGTAAAATGACTAATTAATTAACATTTTATTTACCGTAGTATCAGTCAATTTTCGTTTTATATTGAATTCGTTTTTTGTTTGGAAACCTTCTAATTAACAAAATCACGCATTCGTTTTAGTGGTTCGTTTTTCTGATCGGAGGCTGAAATGTTTTACGATCACTGGTTCGTTTTTGCTCCAGAACCACTCAAACCGCTTGCCTTTCCGCTGAATGGTTGCTGGGCGCGCAGCTCTGAGAGCCGCGACCTCCTTGGCCCGCTGGATAACCAAAAGAAGTGGGACGCCCTCATAGTATCGAGATGTACAGGCCTGCTTTCTTCGGCGACTGGCCTTCGTTTTCATCTGCTGCGGTTGGAAGACGCGGCGGGGCCGCTCGCCTTTTATCTCGACATCCGGGTCTAAATCAATAATCACTATGGCAGGAGCTGTGGCTACTGGTGCTGCTCCGGGTAGATTCGTGTTTGCGACATGAACGGCGCTACTCTTCGTGCGGCAATTTGTTTAGGGTTTGGGGCTAAAATATTCGTTTTTATGGTTCGTTTTTGTCCCACAGTACACATTTTTATTGAAATCAACGGTTCGTTTTCTTGAAAAACGATCTATAAAACGAAATCGGACTGATACTACGGTATCCACGTGGGCCAATTACCATAAAGCATTGTGTAAGGCAAATAATGTTAGTGATATTATCTTATTCTAAATGCACCCCAGTCCAGGTCCCCTAGGTTTTAGCGTATAATAATTCTACACATCTGAGAAGAGTTATGCAGGTTGGTCTTTGAAGTTTGTTCGAAATTGTGAGGTGGGTCAGCCAGCCAGCCAGCCAGCCAGTCGGTCAAGCGAGTCTCCAGCCTGTCACCCGGCCAACCAGCCACCCATCTCTTCCGCCAGCCAGCCATAAGGAAATATCTAGCCAGTCATCCCGGCAGTCACCCGGCCAACCAGCCACCCAACTATCCAGCCAACACCGTTCACCCATCCGTTCATTCATCTACCAATATGGTCGGGGCAGTCTTGCACACTTGCATATGTCATCCTACATGATGTCCCCCATATGGATCGGAGTCTCTTCTCTCAGAGAAGTTCTCCGACACCCCTTTTGACAATGTGAGAAGCCGGAATTCAGACGGGATATGGTCATGATCTCTTCAATTACCTTGCGTGAACTCATGCATCCATGTTCTCCTTCGATGCCCCCATGCGCAATGTCACGGTATAATGCAGTATACGTGCCAAAACCGTAGGGACCGCTGACGCGTCCCCGTAGACTCCGCAGCTTCCCTGCGGAGCCCCTTTTTAGGGTTAGGAGCCCAGCTTCCCACTTTCGGGAAGATCTGAGGCAGGATTTCCCGTACTCAGTAAATAGGGCTTGCCAGGACCTTTGAATCCCGGCTTGCACGCTTGACATTTACTTCGTTCCTTTTAAGTGGACAGGCCTCTAATTGTAATCAGCACCGGCTATCATCCCAAGATATACCCTGTGAATACCAATAACGCCAGTACCACGAAGGCACGAAGACGATCAAGCCTAGTTCGGCCTCAGAGCCGACATAGCAACCTAGTAATCCTCAGCTAGATGCCCAGCCCGACCTAGGACACCGCCCGCAGTCTACGGCTACGACATCCCCCGCTTCACGCGGTAAGTGACTCAGCGACCCGACAGATCAGCTATCTGAAGGGCCAGCAGTTTAGCGTTACAAGTGACCAGCTCCGTGTCTGTCATCTAGTTCCAGCCACAGCTTAACGCGCTGCGCATCCGCGGCCAGTGTGTAGTCACTGAGTCCGCCCGTAGGCGTCCGCCACTATGTGGGGAAGAAGTCCGCCACGGACCCGAAGCAAACCTCTCGCAGTAAAGTAGGGGCGGTACCCACAGCTAGGGGCGCCCGGGTAGGCCAGCCTTCCCTCTTATACGGTATGCTGTACCAAGTTACCCCTTTACAGCCCTTGTACCTCCGCAGTGTAGTACAAGAGGCACGTGTGTACAGGTGTTCAACCTTAGTTGTGAGTAGTTTGAGCCTATCTAAGGCAGTACTGACAGCTTACACCATTTTGGCACGGTTACTGCTTTATGGTGCGACAGCAACTCTCACCATGTGCATCTTAATAACAACCAATGTACAATACAAAGCTCGGGGCAGGATATGGTCATGATCTCCTCATCCACCACTTTTGCACTCATGCATCCATGCTGCCAGAATCTCCTCTTATGCCCCCATGCGCCACAACCACCACGTGCAGCTTAATGTTCACGAACGTGAAATGCTAGGATCCGTGCATGATCTCCGTGAACATTGCATGTCTGCGTGACCTGCTTTCAAATTATGTGATTCAAGCATGAGATTGAAATAATCGTGAATGTTTTCGAAGCCCATTGGCCAACTGCTACCCGTATTACACCCCATCCTTTACACGAACGGGCTGCTTTGCCGTCATTTTTTCATCCATGAGAGCAAACATGTCTCCTCATTTTACCTGTACAAGAGATGCAATCAGCTAGGGAGGATGCAAGCTGCAATACTTGTGTTGTCTCGCTGCTCTTGGTGTGGAAGTCACTTGCGGACGCAGCGTCCATGCGAAGGTGGACGGCGTGTTCGTCTGCAACAGCCTTGCTTGCGACGCTAATGCTGCGATCACTTCAACAGTGTCACAAGCAAGGATGTTGCAGACGAACACGCCGTCCACCTTGGCCTGGACGCTCCGTCTGCTGGTGACTTCCACACCATCCGCAACACAAGTATTGCAACTTGCATCCTCCCCAGCTGCTTACATCTCCTTTACATGTGAGAAGAGGAGAAATGTTTGATCTTATGGATGGTGGCCACACGTGAACATTGCGTCCATTACATAGGCCATGTCTCCCTTTTCTTCATCAATGCCGCACGTATATCTTCAAGTTGACAACTGGACAATGCCAAGCTCTAGGCGGGATATGGTGCATGCTCTCCTCACGCCCTCATGCACCCCTCCCACTAAAATCTTCTCTCCCTAGCAAACATCTTTCCGGACATTTGGCTTCCACCCCTCAAGTCAGCCGGGCAGGCAGCATTTCCAACACATGCACACTTTTCCACACCCCTGGAAAACAAGTCCCAAACCTCCAAGTATACCACTGGCCACATGCATTCGCATACCTCATCTTGCATGATGTGCGCCAAAAAGGGCTTTATTTTCTCATGCCCCTGACGACATATGCGAGATATCAGGCTCGGGGAGGGATGAGGCACGAGCTCTCCTCTAACACGTCTAATAATGTCACCTTGCCCAACTCACCTGCATTTGCACTCACGCATCCATATCAACAGGAATTCCTCTTAAGCACGCATGCACCATTGTCACCATCCATCCATCCATCCAGCCAGGCAGCCAGCGAGTCAGCCAGCCTGGTAAGTGGCTCACCAACCAAGTGGAACTCAGCCTCATATGTCAACGTGCATGGTGTTGGTGTTGTTAAAATTTAACGCAAGCACGTAAGAAATGAGGCCCTCTGGTTATGTCCCCAAGAGCGGGCTTCATATTTGACATCCCTTATGACCAATGCCAGGTGCCAGCTTTGGGGTGGGATGTGGTGCATGCCCTCGTCTAGTGCACCCACACATCCGTCTCACCAGGTTTTGGGTGGTGTGTGGGCATGTGGTGCATGCTCTCGTCTAGTGCACACAGGCATCCGTCTCGCCAGGATTTGGGTGGGTTGTGGTGAAGTTCTCCCCGTGAAGTGCACCCATGCATGCATGCCTCCGTCTCACCAGAGTCTCCTCCTGTGCACCCATACGCCACTTTCACCAGACTGAGGGGTCCATGACCCGAGCAAGGTCTCTGTCTTCTTCATCCATGCCGGACGCGTACCCATTTGTTAAAGGTGGGCAAAGCGGGGGATTTTTCAATCGCAGTTTCGACTCTTTGGGGGCGCTGGTACCTTCAGAATTGCGAGCTGTCGTGGTTCCATTTTTTTGATGAATGCTGTAAGCTTTACATTTGAGAAATTCCTGAAAGAAAGAAAGAGAGAAAACGCCTGACGTCTTGTTGTGGCAGGGCCAAAAGGGAACAAGAAGGCATGTTGTGTGGCAAGCCCTACCTCCTCAGATCTGAGCCGAGCTTACGTGATTCACCGTTGTTGCTCCTCCAGATCGCACCCTGATACGCGCCTTCGCACGCATTATAAAGTATCTGTGCATCTTGCAACTCGACTAAGGCTGTGGGGGATCTATCGTAATTTTATTTCCCATTCCATCGCTGAGGCCTTGAAAGTGTGGTGAAGCAGCATGAGCGCCCGATATGACCGAGCTATCACCGTCTTCTCTCCTGATGGCCACTTGTAAGGCCCTTGCTCCTAAGCCCGATCTCCCACGACCTTGCTGCCCTCGCTGTATTACTGACCGACCCTGCGCTCCTGGTGGTCGCTCGATCTGATCATCATTCAGGTTCCAGGTCGAGTACGCATTGGAAGCAGTTCGCAAGGGCACGTTGGCTGTGGGCGTCAAGGGAAAAGACACAGTGGTTCTAGGTGAGTGGGAGGGGCCCTGCTGAGGCCATGCCTGCTGGCCCTTCACTCCCCTGAAAAAGAAGCCAAGTCTCTTGGATGCATACGGCGGGTACTGACTGGCTATGGGTAGAAAGGAACTGGCTGTCATCGTGGGCATGCGAGGGGTGGAAGCCTTGCACCATGCGGTAGGGAGTTCTCCATGTCAGTCTCTCAGCGGATGTTAAGTGCCTTCACCTCAGATTGCATGCATGTGGAACCCAATATCTGACCATTGGGGCCTGTCTCTTGGATCAGCCGGCTCCTGTTTGGATTCAATGGGTAGGATCCCATGCCTTCCCTGGCTTCAATCGAGCAAGGACATATGCACATGCACTGCCGTTACGGCGGTACAGATCTGATTTAGTATCCAAGGGTTTGCATGGCTATGCTTCATGCACTCTAGCCCTCTCTTTCAATGATAACTTCTCAGCCTCTTTAAGTGTCCGCTCTAGCGCTGCAGATTGAGCTAGACTGCACCCAGAAAGAATGTCTCTTGTCCAAAATGACACGACCTCCACATCGTCTCGGCACTTACTAGCCTTCTTATTCCCCCCCCCTCAAATTTGCGCTGCCTGTCTTTTCAAAGAGCGGTTGCGTTGCCGCTGCAACAACAAATCAATGTCATGCTGTGTGCTTGCGTTTCTCATGCTGCCATGCGGGTTGTTGCGTTGCTCTCGCTACTATGTGAGCAGTTGAATTGATGCGTAGCAGCTGTCATGGGCCTGATGCATGCAAGTGTTGAGAGGAAAGCTACCACCAGGCCTCCGGTCGGCCTAATGTTCCATAAGATTGCGCTTATACTGCCATGCGGGTAGATGCGTTGTCGCTGTTACCCAAATCTCACTACCATGGGCATTGATCAGTTCATTAGCTTTTGAAATGCCTTGTCTTTTGGAGAACTTAAACTTCATGGGTGTGGACTTTATGTGTCCGGCGAGGCATCGAATGTGGTAGCTTGAAGCAACATCAGCGGGCGCAGTGAAAGTCCGTCACTCTTTCTCGGCTGGTGCCCATTCAAACCCTGGACCCTCTACCGCATTAGACATCTAGCGCTGTCGTCTTATCCATCTCACCACTCTTAGACGAGTCGCGACTTAAAATGCTGGTGCTCCATGGGATTCTGTATCTGGCCAGTGGCTAGCCTAGCAGGCACCCAAATTGCGAGCATGGGCGAGCATGGGTGCCCACTAGTAATCCAAGTGGCACGCATGGGGTTTGCCCATGTGCTTAGGTGTTGAGGAGACTGCGGCTGCTAGGCGGCAGGACGGTCGGACTCACCATAAACATGTACACGCGCTGCCTTGCGGGTAGACGCGTCGATCCTGTAACAGCATCTCAACTGTCGTGCATGTAGGTGTGGAGAAAAAAACTGCTGCAAGATGGTCGGACTTACCCGGGAATTGTGCACACAGTGCCATGCGGGTGGGCACGTTGACGCAGTAACCGCATATCATCTGTTGTGTATGCAGGTGTGGAGAAGAAAGCCGCCGCTAGGCTGCAGGACGGTTGGACTTGCCCGTGGATTGTGCACACACTGTGCACATACTCGCAGACCGCGGACTTACCCGCGGAGTTTGCACACAGTGCCATCCGGGTGGGCACGTCGACGCAGTAACAGCATATTATCTGTTGTGTATGCAGGTGTGGAGAAAAAAGCCGCCGCTAGGCTGCAGGACGGCCGGACGTTCCGGAAGATCGTGAAGATCGACGATGAAGTGTGCCTCACGTTTGCGGGCCTCTACGCCGACTCGCGTGTGCTGATCAGCAGAGCTCAGGCAAGCAAGGGTTACAATGCAAGAAGGAAATGATAAAGTAGGGTGGGCAGGCGATAGATTGGCGATGGTGCCCAAGCGCAGAGCTCTAGTGTGCTGATCAGCAGAGCTCAGGCAAGCAAGGGTTAGAATGCAAGAAGGAAATGATAAAGCAGGGTGGGCAGGCGATAGATTGGCGATGGTGCTCAAGCGCAGAGCTCTAGTGTGCTGATCAGCAGAGCTCAGGCAAGCAAGGGTTAGAATGCAAGAAGGAAATGATAAAGTAGGGTGGGCAGGCGATAGATTGGCGATGGTGCTCAAGCGCAGAGCTCTAGTGTGCTGATCAGCAGAGCTCAGGCAAGCAAGGGTTACAATGCAAGAAGGAAATGATAAAGTAGGGTGGGCAGGCGATAGATTGGCGATGGTGCTCAAGCGCAGAGCTCTAGTGTGCTGATCAGCAGAGCTCAGGCAAGCAAGGGTTAGAATGCAGGAATTAGAATGCTTGAATTAGAATGCAGGGATCATAAGGCAGGGGGGAAATGATTGAGCAGGGAGGGCAGACGATTGTGCTCATGCGCAGAGCTCTAGCGCGCTGATCGTCAGAGCCTGGGCAAGCAGTGCTGACAATTAAGGATTGATTGAGCATGCAGAGGCCAGGAAAGCAGGAATTTGTATGCAAGAAAAAATGATAGAGCAGGGAGGGCAAACGATAGTGCCCAAGTGTGCTGATCGTCAGAGCCTGGGCAAGCAGTGCCCATAATCCAGGAACATTTGAGCATGCAGAGGCCATGAAAGCAGGAATCTGGATGCAATAAAAAATGATAGAGCAGGGAGGGCAAACGATAGTGCCCAAATGTGCTGATCGTCAGAGCCTGGGCAGGCAGTGCCCATAATCCAGGAACATTTGAGCATGCAGAGGCCATGAAAGCAGGAATCATAATGCAAGAAAAATGATATAACAGGGAGGGCAAACGACAGTGCCCAAGTGTGCTGATTGTCAGAGCCTGGTCAATCTGTGCCGATCATCAAGGAACAATTGAGCATGCAGAGGCTAGGAAAGCAGGGACAATGATAAATCCAGTGCATGCTGGTATGCGGAGCCCAGTCAAACGGCTGTACATTTAAAATGTGCACCAGGCCTCCTTTGGAAGGTCAATGAGGACCAGCATACAGCTGGTGGCCCAGACAGCAAGGCTTGGTGTTCATGGGCCTGGCGGCTGTAGGCTGGGATGTAGCTGAATTGTAGCAGAAATGCAATTCACCTGTGCAGGGAACCTGGGTCAACCAGAATGCCGACACTCATGCTCATGCTCCATACGCTCTTCCTCAGTGCGAGCATGCTCATGCTCCATGCTTCCTCAGTGCGAGCATGCTCATGCTCATTCTCCATGCTTCCTCAGTGCGAGCATGCTCATGCTCATTCTCCATGCTTCCTCAGTGCATGCATGCCCATGCTCATGCTCGTGCTTCCTCAGTGCAAGCATGCTCATGCTCCACGCTCCATGTTTCCACAGTGCAAGCATGCTCATGCTCATGCTCCAAACGTTTTGCTCGGTGCGCGCATGATTTGTGGGGGCATGTACCAGACCACCTTTGGGGCAGGCCCTCAGCAGTACACACAGGGCTAATTAGGACTGTTCGCTCACCGGCCTGCAGCTGAGGGACTAAGCAGCAGGGCTTGCTGCTCCAGGCCCCTATGCTGGAAATGGTGGTTCATTTGAAGCAAAATTTGAAGTGAGCACTGATGGATAAAGCCCGGAGTCACAGGCTCATGCTGGATTATAATTTGTCAATGGGGTAGTGGACTACATTGCTGAGTGTATTGCAGACGTCCAGGAAAAGCACTCGCATTCAAATCTTATGCTGCTGAAATGTGCATTACCAGGTGCAGGCCCAGAGGCTGTCGCTGGATGAGAAAACGTGTATGCGAGCTGCAAGTGCATCCAGGACAATGACCTTGCACTGTAATCTGTTGCTAAAATATGTCTTGCCAGGTGCAGGCCCAGAGGCTATAGCTGGATGAAGAAGTAGTGTCTGCGAAGTGCAATGCCAAGGCCCAAGGGCATCCAGGAAATGACCTTGCATTCAAACCTTATTCTGCTAAAATGTGTGTTGCCAGGTGGAGGCCCAGAGGCTCACGCCAGATGAGAAAACGTGTATGTAAACTGCAATGACAAGTACATTCAGGAAATGATCTTGCGCTAAAACCTCATGCTGCTAAAATGGTTGTTGCCAGGTGGAGGCCCAGAGCTACCGGCTCACGCTGGATGAGAAGGTGTCTGTGGACTACATGGCCAAGTACATTGCCGGCATCCAGCAAAAGTATACGCAGAGCGGCGGCGTCCGGCCGTTTGGTATCTCCACGCTCATTGTTGGATTTGATCCAACTGGCGTGCCGCTGCTATATCAGGTGGGACAGGCTTGTAACAGAATGTGGGGTAGGCTCCAGGGACTTTTTTAGTGGCATTTGTAACTGATTGCTGGTTACCAGAGTTAAGGTTTTGGTTACTACGGTCCTGGCTTTGACTTTGCCTAGTATACCACTGCACCAGTTATTTCAAGACTGGATGTCGACTTTTCCCCTCCGTTGTTCCATTAATTCAGCCTCAAGCAAAGCCTCAAACCGTATGCAGCCCAGGCATACGGCCTGAGGCATTGCTTGAGGCCAAAATATACCGGCCAATGTGTTGTTCCACTACTTTGCAGAGGCGTACGTATTGCCCGATTCTGAAAGCAAAAATAAAAGTCCGCCGATGTCCTCTCAGTGCCACTGACTTGGTCTGCTGCATGCTGTTACTGCTCTGTGTTTCTTTAAGCGCGCTTCGGCTACAACTCAGCTACATCGCGGCCTACGGCCATAAAGGCCTGGGGAAGCAAGTCCTACCACTTGGGCCACCGGCCATAGGTTGGTCAAGATTTTATCCCAACTGGCCCAGTGGTGGCTGCCCGGCGGCCGCCTACGGGTGGTCTGTCGCCCACTAAAAGAAACTCTGTTGCTGCTTTGTGCTGCTTGCAGACAGATCCCTCCGGCATATGCACCGCTTGGAAGGCCAATGCGATTGGCCGCAACTCAAAAACGGTAGGCCATGGGACGGGGGCTCACCGCAGACCATCAGGGTTGTGACAGGGGTCGACCAAGTGGCCGTTTTTTTTACCGGCTTAATGTTTTCGTGACTGAGCTACATGTCAGCCACACTCCGGCCGCTGGCCGGAGGCCCCTCTTTTGGCCAGCCTTGCTGCTTTGGCTGCCAGTTACAGGCTGGTCCAGCTTTGGTCTCAGTTGGGCCTTTGGCGGCCGCTGGGCAGCCTGCCAAAGTTGGACTGGTGGCCGAAAAAATAAGCACTGGACCCAGCCCCGTGATAACACTCAACAGCCTCCACACTTTTTGTAAGGATGCGCAGGAGTTGAAGCGTTGCTCCTTTCAGCATCGCCATACCTCTCCGTATAGTGGCTTTATATTTGTGAGACACTTCCGTAGGATTCCCGGACACCCCCCCTTCCCTCCCTCATCCCAACACCTGGATTTCTATGTTGCCTCAACCACCTCCACGGCCCACATGCTTTTGGGTTCCAGCTCGTCCGGGACCTAAATTGCGCTCCAAGGGTCACAAAACCTGTGTTTTAAGGGTTGCAAGACCTGCGCTCTTAGGGTTACAGAACCTGGCTATCATGGTTACAAACCTGCGACACCAGGGTAACAAGACCTGCGCGCAAAGGGTTACAAAACCTGCGACACCAGGGTTATAAAACCTGCAACCAAAGGGTTGTACAACCTGCGCTGAATGGGTTACAAAACCTGTGCTCAGAGGTTTGTACAACCTGTGCTCAAAGGGTTACAAAACCTGTGCTCAGAGGGTTACAAAGGCTGTGCTCAAAGGGTTGTACAACCTGTGCTCAGAGGGTTGTACAACCTGTGCTCAGAGGGTCGTACAACCTGTGCTCAGAGGGTCGTACAACCTGTGCTCAGAGGGTTGTACAACCTGTGCTCAAAGGGTTGTACAACCTGTGCTCAGAGGGTTGTACAACCTGTGCTCAGAGGGTTGTACAACCTGTGCTCAGAGGGTTGTACAACCTGTGCTCAGAGGGTTGTACAACCTGTGCTCAGAGGATTGTACAACCTGTGCTCAGAGGGTTGTACAACCTGTGCTCAGAGGGTTGTACAACCTGTGCTCAAAGGGTTACAAAAGCTGCGCTGATGCTACAAGGAGGTCAGTTTCTCTATTTATTTATCTTTGCTTCCCACACCCTTGGTTCTCCCCCCTGAAACCAGGTCCGTGAGTTCTTGGAGAAGCACTACGCAGAGACTTCGGGACGCGACACAGTCAAGCTGGCTGTGAAGGCTCTGATGGAGACGGTGGAGGCGGGCAGCAAGAGCCTGGAAGTGGCCGTTATGGAACATGTGAGAGATCTCGATGCTATTTTCGTGTGCGCTGAGCTGTTTTTAATTTGTTACTGGGGTTTAAGGGTGGTCAGTAAACAAAGAATTCAATTCGACTACCGGTAATTGTATGTTCAGTCGTACATTAACAGGAAGCCGAAATTGATTTTGATCTGGAGAGGCATTGCGGGGTTTTGGTACGAGCTGCACTGCCACCAGGACATCTTGTACAAGATATTCTAGTGGCACTGCAGCTCGTACCAATATTTTTAAAATTGAAGCAAGTGGTCAATGCTCTAGCCTGATCAAAGATTTGATTATAACCTATTAACCACCCAGTTGGGGTGGATACGTCGTTTCCCATGATGGGTTGGTTTCGGACTAGAAGCCCAAGCGCTTGCTGGCACTCAGACACGAAAATTCCGAGTTTGAAACCTGTCTGGAACACTGGCCGAAAAAGCCTGGACTGGATAAAATCATTTGATTGTGTATGTTGACGTGCATCGCTCAACAATGGGTGCCCAACACCACCTGCTCGGGGCCTTGGGCGGCCCCCAACCTTCGGATCCATTCCACTGCCGTTATCTCCCCATTTGCTAAGGCCGTATCGGCCGTATCTGATGCTCTGCTCAACTCAGGGTGTGGATCCTGAAAACCTGTCTGGAAATGTTGCACCATTCTGAAAATCTGAGGTGAACATCTGAAATATGTCCGAAATCTGAAATATGTATGAAAGTGTGGAACTCAAGGTTCCGCTTCTGAAAACCCGTGTGGAACTGTTGCACCCGTGTGGAAATGTTGCACCTGTCTGGAAATGTTGCACCTGTCCGGAACTCATGCACAGGGCTCTGGTCTGCGCATCTTGACGGACGACGAAGTGGATGCCATTGTGAAGGAGATCGAGGAGGAGAAGGCGGCGGCTGAGGCAGCCAAGAGGGGCGGGGGCGGGGCGGCAGGGAGTGGCGCCTCGTAGGCACGGTCAACGAAACTAAGGAGAAAGCGGCAGCAGAGGCAGCCAGCAAACGCAGGGCAGGGCTGGGTACGGATCATTGACTTGATACCCGTAATGACTGGTTAATGACGTTGCATCTCTGGGCCCTGCAGTGATGGCTTGTGAGAGGACCTGCCCATTTTCCAGGTCCACATTTGTCTCCAGGGTAACTGTCTCGTAGAGTCTTCTGTCCATACTGTTTGGTTGGAATGTCTGTTTATAGCTACGAGGCCAAGGGCAGGGCAGGGCGGTGGTAAGGAATGGTCCTGCTTAGTCATGGCTTCGTTCATTCGAGCTGGATGGAGTATGGGAAATGGCCGATGCAACGCCAGCGCGTTGTGTGAGTGGCATTTGCCACGATGCTGTGAAATGGAGTGGGATTCGTGAAATGGACATTGCAACGAGGGCATAGCGCGAGGGATTGAGCGCGAAGCATTGACCAGAGGTGTCAATGACTTGACACCTCTGGGCCCTACTCAAAAAGTCGGCATGGGCGCCCAACACGGAAGAAGGGAGATGAAAAGTATAGTCAAGAGGGAGACTTAACGGAAAACCTGTTAAATGGCCACTGCAACACAGGCGAAGCCCTAAGTGTTTACTAAGATGTTACTAAATTAGGAAGGTATGAGAGGTGTCGCACCATAATGCAGTAACCGTGATACTATGGTAAAAGCCGGCCAGGGCGCCTTAGAGAGGCGCCCTCTACCCACAACTACGGTACATCACCGTACACAAATGCACCTTGTACTACACTGCTGAGATACAAAGGCTGTAAAGGGTAACTGTATAAAGTACTGGCAGCAAGACAGCCCTAGTGGAAAGGCCTGCCTGGGTGCCCCTGACTCGTGGGTACCGCCCCTACTACTTTACTCCCCCCCGCTCCCAACGTGAAGCCCTACAGGCGTGCGTGGGGAGCCGAAATAGGGGTGGTGCTGAAAGAAAAACCATTCAGATATGTACAATCAGAAATAGAAGTTCCCTAACATCTGCCTGCAAACCAGACAGTCTTGAAGAAAGAAATCCACCTGCTTCAGCGGCCAACCCGTGGTCAAGCTTATACGTTCAGCGAACACCCCAAAAGACCCCTTTGCTACTCCAGATCACCCCCTGGCCTGATCAGGGCACAAGAAATCAGCCTTCAGAGTCATGCCTGGTTAAATCCACGAGTCATTCACATCCATCATGGCGCGTCTCTAGGAAAAACAGAAGGGGAAAGAAAATACTGATGCTCTCGCCCCACTGCGCCGTTGACACCTGGCCCATAAGGCCACAGGAGATGTGCGCGGTAGCAGCTGTATCCCCCCTCAGCCACGCCCCCCCGCTGGTTTTGAGCCCTAGGAGTCCTTGGCGCTAACTGAGTGGCTCGAAACAAAAATCTAAGTTTACTAATCTTCAGCACCAGCGCCCTCGTCCCTATATACTCCCGTGGCTCGCTGCTCCTGCTGCTACGGTACTTGATTAATATTGCATACTCGGCTGCGCCCCGCTGGCCGTCTGCCCACTGCCTGCTGTGTACTGAGGCCAACCGTGCCGCACTGGGAGGTGCTCCTCCCATTGTGCTGGCGCTAGCCCGTTCCTACCAGGTACGTGGCGTGGGGACCGTCAAGTGCTCAGCTGCCCTGCCGCTCTGGGGGGTTTGGCTCCCCCCTTATCCTTCCCAGCCATCTGCCCCTCGAGGGCCGACTCCTCCTCTTCGTTGGAAGCCTAGCGCCACCTTGGCCCTTCAATGGACCGCTCGCAGGGTGACGTTGGCCTCTCCCCTGCCTTTGGGGTACAAGATGCTATTAAGTCCGCTCGCCACTGGTCTTGCGATAACCCGCGCCCCATCTCTGCACCTTATCTCATCCACAGACGGCTGGCGTGACCCTGAAGGGCGCCCCCTTCCACTGGGCCCAGCCTGCTGCATGGGGGATCATAGCTGGGCCGGCTGGGCTGCGCACCTCCTGTGCACATCCCAGGCCCTGAGCCCGCCTGCCCTCTACCATGATCACCCAGCGCCTCAAGGAAATCCTCTCTCCAGGCCACCCTGGGCTGATCACCTGCCTGCAGATTCGGGCCACCCCACCTGGGTGACCGCCCCTTTTGTCTGCCTGCGTACAGAAGCCAGCCGCCGGTCCGGCGGGAACACTTCAATTGTAGCCCCCCGGTCCTGTGCCCCCTGGCTCAAACTTGGACAAGCTGTTGGGCGGTGCCCGGCCCCCTGGCTGCTCTTTGTGCCTAGTCAACGCCTTCAGGGGCACGCGCCGCTGCTGCGCCCCCGGACTGTGAAAACCTCCCCATTCTGGGTCCTGCTGGTCACCTTCCTCCGCGTCGTCTGTTTCAAAAAAATCCTGCTCCCCCCGCATCATAAGGTACGATCGATCCGCGTAGGTTGTGACTGCTCGATCCGCTTCCTGCCGGGTCACTCCCTTGGACCCCCTTCCAAGGCCAGCCAACAGCATACGCCTGTCAATCTCGGTGTGTGGGATCCCCATGAGGGCTTTTGCGGCCCACTTCCTGAGGTGATGCCTCCGGAATTCCTCTATGGCCATCGCCTGGTCACTGCCGTGAGAGAAATACGTGGCACACACCGCCTTCCACAAACCGGCAAGATCTTGCACCAGCACGCTCCACCCTATTGGCAAGGCCTCCACTTCCTCCTGATCCTCCATGTCCACTGACATCCTGCTTGCAGCGCCCCCAGATCCACTGGGACCTGCAGCCTGCCCACCGGTCACGGGTATCCGAGCTGGGTTGTTGAAATACCTGTACAGGCGTCCACCCTGACCTTGGTACCTCTGCTCTCCCAACCTGGGTCTGCCCCACGCCCTGGGCCCTTGGACTGACCTGCCGGCGCTGGACGGAACCTTGGACAGCATCGTTCCATACCCCGTGGACGCGGGTGCTGCTTGAACGGGTATTTGGCGCGGCTGTGCCTGCTGCCTCTGGTAGGACCCATACCTGGGTGACAACCACTGAAATTCCCGGATGCTTTCCTGCTCCACAGCTTCCACCCTGCCCCCCATTGGGTTGGGCTATTTTCCCTCCTCACTGCTGGAGCCTGCCTCAGCCTTCTGGGGCTGGTGTGTCTCCTGCACCCGCGGCTGACCCTGCCCCGGGTTCTCAACCGCCTCCAGCGCTGCCTGCCTTGCTCCTCCCCTCTGGATGTTGACATCCATGAGATGCTCACATGCCCTGTTGCTGTGCTCGCACTCGAACCCGCGGAACATGCAGACTCCTCCGGTGTTACGCCTCATGGCCTGACGCATGGCATTGCGGATGTCCATCGGCTGCTGATGGGCACATGCTGCGCGATCCTCCCAGAGCCTGGCCAGCTCCACATCTTCAGGCATCACAGCATGGATTGCTACCAGGCACACATTTCTGCTGCTGCTGTCGTCCTCGGGTGCTGGCACCGGATACCTGCTGCTCCTAGCTGCTTCCAGGTTACTGTCAGCTGCCCTGCCTGCCACTGCCTCGCTGGAACTGCTGCAGCCGTCTGGGCCGAGACTCAGGCTAGGGCTGGCTTGACCCACTGGCCCACACTGCTCTGCTGAGCGGAAGCCCTCCTGCATGGGCAATCTGGGCATGCACCCCTGGTGCTGCGGCGGCTGTGCCTCTTCTGGCACCTCATGGCTGGCCTGTTCAGCCCTGTGCCCCCTGGGTGGTTCCACGTGCCACGCAACCATGGCTGCGTGCTGCAGCTGCCGCTCATCCTCCTCCTCGCCTTGTGGCAGCAGCGCCTGCTGGAGGTTCTTTTCCAAGCGATGCTTCATCAGCTTCTGCCGGTACCAGTTCACCTTTTCCCTCAGCATGGGTATGGAGATTTCCTGTCCATCTGACCCCTCAGGATTCTCTGCCGCAACGGGCTTTGGAGAGTGTCCTCTGGGTTCCCCATGGGCACTGCTCTGGCTGGTTGGGCTTATTTCCCGTGTGCCCGGGATCGCCTGCCTTGCCCCTTCAGTTGGACCATGCACGGCCAATCCCTCTGGCAGATTGCCAGCCTGGTCCCCCTCCAGTCCTGAGGCCTCGACCTGGGACTGGCTAGGGCCGTTGGCAGCTGCAGGCACACCTGCCACACACTTGGGCGCCCCCAGCTGTTTGTTGGCCTGCTGGGCCGCCCCTGGTTCCGGTATCGACACCTGGCCCCCTCCTGGAGCTGCTGCCACCGGTGGTGTGACAGGCCCATCCTCTTCTGACTGGTGCATCCGCACCAGCACCGGCGCCTGCCCGTGCACTTGGTCCTCATCCTCCCTTGGCCCAGCTGGTTTGTCAGCCACCTGCTGGTGCAGCTTCTGCCCCCACGAACGCAGCTGGTCCTGATCGCGGCTCCCAGCCAACACCTGTTGGTTCAGCCTCTGCTCCCACGAATGCAGTTGGCCCGGCTCGCAGCCACCGGTCACTACAGGTGTCACAGGAGCTGCCTCCCTCTGCAAGCACAGCCGCGACGCCTGCACCTGCTGCTGGCCCGGCCTGCGGCCACCGGTCACCACAGGTGTCACAGGAGCTGCCTCCCTCTGCAAGCACAGCCGCGACGCCTGCCCCTGCAGTTGGCCCGGCTCGCAGCCACCGGCCACCACAGGTGTCACAGGAGCTGCCTCCCTCTGCAAGCACAGCCGTGACGCCTGCCCCTGCAGTTGGCCCGGCTCGCAGCCACCGGCCACTGGCTTGGGTGGACAGGCACTCCCTTTCGGAACACAGCTGATCAGGTACAGGTGATCGCTAGCTATCGGGCTATCCCGCCTGAGTGGACAGGCCCTCCCCCGGGTCTGCTGTTGGTCCCTGGGACTTGGCTCACCCTCACTGCTGAGGAAATCTAACATGGACCAGCCGTTGGGGGACACCTGACTACCTGGCTACTCCATACACCTGGTCAGTGCCTCCAAGGGTGCGCGCTGCTGGGGGACAGCCAGACTGCTTAACCCCGTCTGCTCTGCGTCACACACACTTTTCCACACTCCAGTGGCCCACCGCTGCCCTAGCCTGTTCCACCCTACCGGTTGGGCCAGATCCTCCTTCCTTTTTACTGGGGGCCATTCAGTAGTGGTGGCGGCTTTGCTCCCTCTACTGCCTGCAGATCTGCAGGTTTCCTGATCACCTGATTTCCACCACGGGGCATCGTCCCACTCTCCTCTTTAACGCATTGCGCAGCACTTGCCACTCCCAGCGGCCTCTTCTGCGTCGCGTATTCTGGTCCACTGCATAGATCCGCGCCCCCTAGCGGCGACACAGCCGTGTTTGGATCTGGAGCCGAATCAGAGGCGCCTCCTCCCAGTTTCCACCCCTGCTCATACTCCAGGCCTTGCCCTAGTATTCCCAGGTTTGATTGGGGCACTGGCCCACCTCGGCCGATCCCTTTGTGCGACACTGCCGTATCCGGATCCAAAACCAACTCAGGGGTGCCTCCTCCCAGTTTCAACCACTGCGCATGTTCCAGGCCCTGCCTTGAAGTATCCAGGGTTGATTGGGGCACTGGCTCACCTCGGCCGATCCCTGTGTGTGACACTGCCGTATCTGGATCCAAAACCAACTCAGGGGTGCCTCCTCCCAGTTTCAACCACTGCGCAAATTCCAGGCCCTGCCTTGAAATATCCAGGGTTGATTGGGGCACTGGCTTTCCCACTGGAATCGCTGGCGTCTTCTGGGCCTGCGGTTCATTGCAACTCTGCAAAACCGGCTGGGTCACCACTGGCCTGGCTGGCTCCCCGTCCATCCTGACTCTTGATCGGCACCTCGAGATCGGGCTTGGCCTCGACCCTCCCGCGGCCCCTGCCCCTCCGGGCAGGCCCTGCAGCGGGGCTCCCTCTGACGCGCTGTCCTCTCCTGCACCACTGGCCTGCGACCCCTCAGTGGGCGGATCCAAGGTCAGCTCAAGAGTTCCTCCCTTAGGCGCCGGCCACTGTTTCGCTTCCAGGCCCAGCCTTGGGACATCGGACACTGGGCCACCTCGCCCGATCCCTCTGCGCGTCACTTCAACGCACACAGTGCCATCAGCCTGCCCGACATCGTGCGGTTCCAACCCCCTCAGCCTCCCACTGCGCCTCTGCGCATCTGGGTGCTGATGGCGATCTGGATCTAAATTTGGTCCCTGCATTTCTGAGGGCTTTCTAGACAGGTCCGGTCGACAGGCAATTATAGCTCAAGGACAGGCAATTATAGCTCAAGGACAGGCAATTATAGCTCAAGGACAGGCAATCATAGCTCAAGGGCAGGCTATTATAGCTCAAGGACAGGCAATTATAGCTCAAGGACAGGCAATCATAGCTCAAGGGCAGGCAATTATAGCTCAAGGACAGGCAATTATAGCTCAAGGACAGGCAATTATAGCTAAAGGACAGGCAATTATAGCTCAAGGACAGGCAATTATAGCTCAAGGACAGGCAATTATAGCTCAAGGACAGGCAATTATAGCTCAAGGACAGGCAATTATAGCTAAAGGACAGGCGATTATAGCTCAAGGACAGGCAATTATAGCTCAAGGACAGGCAATTGTAGCTCAAGGACAGGCAATTATAGCTCAAGGACAGGCAATTATAGCTCAAGGACAGGCAATTATAGCTCAAGGACAGGCAATTATAGCTCAAGGACAGGCAATCATAGCTCTAGGACAGGCAATCCGACTCCCTCGATTTGCTCAACAAGATCTGGTGCTAGGCGGAATTCTCCTTTGCCCGTGCCAGCTTTCTTTCTCCCAGCTTTCTCCCAGCTTTCACTGTGATCCTTCACAGCGATCCTGGACAGTGACCTTCACAGCGATCCTTCACTGGATCCTTCACAGCTGGGGTTTGCAAGATCTGATTTGTCACGAAAAACCCAAGCATAATGCAGCGACAAGGGTGCTTTTTCAAAGTGTCCAAGGCAAACAATTCAAAAAAAAATCCAGGTCAGACAAGCTTAGCTTCCCTCAGCGAGGTACTTGATGGCAAGCAGCTGATCAGGCTGCAATACCACTTTGTCCCTGAAGGACACTGACAGCGGGTCTGCTCGGGGTTGCGAAGGAACGGCGACGGAGGTGACTTTGTTCTGTGGGTTGTGTCGCCGGGCGGACTCAGCTGGAAGCTGGTAAGCCGAGAGCTCCTGGTCGGCTTTGCGCCTTCTGGTCTATTTAGGTAAATATCTGCCTGGGACTGCTTGCCTGATTAGTCGTCTCAGATGGACGAGTAGTCAGGGATTGGCACCGTAGGCCGCGCGCTCTTCAGGGCGAGCGCCGCAGATCACGTCGGCTGGGGATGACCAGTGATCTGGATGGGGCTCGCTTGTCACTTGCTTATGCTATCACCACTTTCCGTGGTGCTAGGCTTGACTGAAGTGTAAGGTACTAACTTAGTGGCAAGCAGACGCTAATATCCGTGAGAGCTCGGGCTATACTCTTTACACCAGAGGCCTGTCCTTCAAAAGGGACAAAGTAAGTAGCAAGCTGGCACGCCGGGATTCAAAGGTCCCGGCATGCCCTATCTACTGAGTACTGAAAATACTGCCTCAGGCCATCCCGAAAGTAGGATGCTGGGCTCCTGATCCAGATTTGGGGACTCCGCAGAGAAGCTGCGGAGTTCCCGTGGCCGCAATCAGCGGCAATACGGTTCTGTCACGTATATTGCAATATACTGTGACAGAGGGCCAATGACATTACACCTCTGGGCCCTGCTAAAAGGCTCGGCCGCGTGGGCGCCCAACTGTCCCATTGGAAGAAAAGAAAGTTGAGGGGAAGAAGGAGAAGAACACAAAGAAGAAAGAAATAGCCCCCAAAAGGAAAAGGCAGCCTCTCAAGCCTATTCCCCAAGAAGGCAAAGAAAAGCCGAGGGGGGGGGCAAAAAACAACTGAATACACCCCATCATCAAAAGTTGTAGAGCTTGACGAGAGCTTTCCATATCTGGTCTTAAAATTGTTTTTGGCCCAGGGGAGCCACGGCCCCGGCCACGTTGGTTTTGGACTTCCTTCACGGCTTCACCGAAAGTTCATACTGCACAGTACGTGTCGTGCACTCGCGTTGCTCTGCTTGAAGCGCAAACTCGTTGAACATGTCAGGCATGATGACAGGGCTGCTCGCGTTGATCCGTATCGCTGCAGCCAGCGGCTGACTAGTTTTCGAACTTGCAGGATGACAGTTGACAATGCAGAACATGTGAAACACCATCGTGGGGACTGTCGTGCAGCTTTGCTCTAGGCGCGAACTCATTTTCTATGTAAGGTTGGCAGTGTCAGCAGAATCGCTTGCCTGCTTCAGTTTTCCGTGCATGAAGTGCAACGACTTTTCGGCTGAGCGTCCAGTGCCGCCATGCACCAACTCCGTCATCCAGACACACCACAATTACAGCAGCTTAACAAGAAACAGATACGCTCACGCACATGTCAACATATTGGTACTTTTGTCTGTTCTGATCGAGGCTTAGGACCTGCTGCTCAGGACTGGTCAGCTGCAGTGCTGTGTTCGGTGTGCAATCAGACTGTTGCTGTGTGCACAGTATCACTTCTGACACCCAGCTTGCACATACAGCAAATAGATTGATGCGATGACAATTTGTGACAAAGCGTTAAGTGCCATGCTTAGCTGGACAGCTGGTGGACAAACCATGAATCCTAGCAGAGGGACTGAGGCAAGCACTGTGCCGCAGTGGCGCAGCATGCAATGCACCTTACAGAAAACATGCAGCAAGCGCACGCAACAAGTCCCAGCACAGAAAACCACCCCACTTCATGTTGTGCTCATACCGGGTCACATGCACACGCGATGCAATAAATATGATGCCGAGATGTCTGAGCGCTGTGATACGTTAGGGTCACTGGTACCTTGTGACAGCCGCACTGGGCTGTAAAAACAAGTGCTAGGCTGACATGGTGTCACAGGTGACATTCATCACAGCCGATCAGAAGCAACTAGGCACGCACGCAAACGCAGTAGAACCCTACATACCGTACACAATACCTACAATGCCACCGCACACGCACCACACGCAACACACACATCACCAGCACCACCCAACATTCCTTCAAGAAAGCAGCACCATCGCCCAACATGTTCAGAACGTAAACAGAGGCAGGGACAAAGTAGGCAACTCCTGCTGGAACACACAGCAGCCTAGGACACCGCAACAGTTTCCAGGGCACACCCGTCACTCGGGGGCTGTGCCAAAGGCACAGCTTTTACAAATATAATAGAAGTATTCTAGGTACTTTCCAGTTCACTGCAGGGGTCACTGAGTATGTTCCTGTCCATGCCCACCGACCTAGGCACAGACGTGACACACCTCGCCGCCCCGAACTGAGAACCCCGTCCACCCGACGGAATGCACAGTTGTTTTCGCAGTGTATATAGTGAAAAAGTGCTCTTACACCGGTATGTAAAGCGTCCCAGCTAGGCCAAAACAGCCCCCTTCTCAAGTCAGC
Organism: Limnomonas spitsbergensis; assembly: GCA_037349105.1. Taxonomy (NCBI): domain Eukaryota; kingdom Viridiplantae; phylum Chlorophyta; class Chlorophyceae; order Chlamydomonadales; genus Limnomonas; species Limnomonas spitsbergensis. The sequence continues at coordinate 1,637,334 of JAYJMM010000092.1, read as the reverse complement.
TTTGCAACGGCCTGGCGCTCTCTCTATTTTCTTTTCCATGCAGGCTGTATCCTCTCATCTATACCCGTACAGCTTGCTGATAGCGCCCGTAGCAGATAGGATAGTGTACGCGCCACCCCCCGTATTACGCATATCTCTGTGACTCACTTGATATGCGGTCACTGTTCTCTTTTTGTTGGCGCTCTTCAATTGCCGAGAGGAGAGAGGAGCAGCTGGGCAGCACCGAAATCTCAGAGGGCAAAAAGAGGAACATACGGGCTGGCACCTCCACGTCAACCTTGGAGCCAGCACTCGCAACAGCAACAGCAGCGAAATCAGATGGATCTACCGCGGTCATTGGCAACAGCAGCTATCAGAGTACGAACGCGCAGCTGGTCCTTGACGCCTCGCAGCTTCTTACCATGTCGCCATCCATCGTCGCTGGCCGCAACGTGCCCTTGTTAGTCATGAAGCTGGTGGCAAGCTCCAAGGCAGAATTTGAACGATACTGCGAGCTGCAGGATGCACCAGTCCCCCCACATCCATCCGGGCCGGCCACCCCTGATGGGCCAGCAATCCTCGCTAACCCAGCTTCTGCATTGCTTCTGAAAGCACCAGCACCCCTTCCGCATGCTAGCATGCGGCCATGCCTCATGCATGTGGACGGCTGCGGCAACGTCAGCCTTGTCTACCTGCCCCCTCATGGCGGCTCGCCAATGGACTGCTCTGCATCTCCCCTGTTGCTCTGGGAACCAAGCACGAGCAGTTACAAGCGAGACAGCAGCAGCACCAGCACCAGCAAAGACAACAGCAGCGGCAGTGACCTCTCATCCTATTTTGCAGTGATCTTCACCGGCGGCCAGGCATCTCCACACAGCACGTTTGGTTCCGATCCCTCGGGATCCGAGCAAGCCCCTGCCAATACCGCTCCCTCCTCTGATGCATGCACATGCACTTGTGCTAACGAAACGGCCGGCAACGGCGAGCATCGCACGAAAGCGGCGGGCCCATTGTCAACCAGCGGCCGCGGCAGCATCTGGGACGTCCACAGCAGCCCCTCCTGCATCTCGTGCGCCTACCTGCGTGCATTGTGCGGCGAAGCCTCTGCCTGCCCACGATTGGCCCTACTGCTATCCCTTGCCGCCACGTCGCTGCAGCTGGGCAGCAACTTCAGGCAGGAGCACGAGCTGAGGCGCCCAGCCGGTGTCGAGGAGGGGGCCTCGAGAGCACGAGCAGGCGCCGACAGGTTCCCGACGTGTTCCGGCCTGCCACGGGCTGCCGGCACGGCCTGGCAGCTCTTCGGCGCGGACGATGCCACCATCAAAATACGCACGTGCGCATGGCAGGCCTCCCCAGCGACCTCTGCCTCGCCATCGCTGCTTACATCGGGTGCGGACCAAGGCCTGTCAGGTGCGGGCCCACGCAGCCGGGCCCTGCTCCTTACCTGGACATCGCATTCAGCGGAGCCGGGCGCCGACCCGGCACGCCCCGCTGACATCGGCCAAGGCGATGCCGGCAAGCCGGGCAGCGCCGGCCACAGACGCGGCTCGACGTCGGCTACTGCGGTCATAGCTTCCGGAGGGCCGTTCAGCCTCGTTGACAACGTGCCAACAATGTTCACCCTGTGCTCGTTGAAAGGCTGCATACTTTATCAGGTGATTGTCGCACAGTGCTTATTTTTTTGTGACTCAGCTACATGTCAGCTTCACTCTGGCCTCTGGCCAAAGGACCCAGTTGTGATCAGCCAGACTGCCTTGGGCAACAGTGGTTGGCCGGTCGTGGTTTGGTCTCAATCGGGCCTTAAGCGGCCGCGGGGCGGCCTGCCTAAGGTGGACTATAGCCAAAAAAAGAAGCACTGGTGAGTGCACTCCATGCTGGGAATCCTCCTTGAGCAGTTAGCTGGCTGGCAGCACGATGAGCGGATTTTATTTCCACGCTGTGCCCGTTGGAATGCCGCATACTGTACCATTTGAGTGTCGTACTCCACATTTTTATTTTAAAGAGCGCCAGATCACCTTCTGAGGGGGCCCTATTTTCAGCCATAGCAACAACTCAAACCGCTCAACCACAGTACGCTTGGCTCTATGGATGACATATCCGAGACCACTGACCAGGTATGCTTTTCAGTGCTTATTTAAGCGCGCTTCAGCTACAATTCAGATACATCACGGTCTCGGCCATGAGAGGCTGGTGCAGCCAGCCCTGCTGCTTGGACCGCCGGCCATAGGCCGGTCAAGGTTTGGTCCGATCTGGCCCAGAAATGGCCGCCCGGCGACCCCCTTAAGGTGTTCTGGCGCGCTGTAAAACAATCACTGATGTTTTTTTTCCGTGTCCCCATTGAAACTATGGACCGGCCATCCGTCACCACTACATGCTTGTGACTCATGTCCCTTTTCCTATTGTGTGTACAGAACATCAGCAGTTTGGAGTACTTCGGCGATCTTGCATCGGCACAGGAGACCTCGAATGCCCCGGAATCCCCAAATGTCAACATGGACCGCTCTGTACCTCTGGTGCACAGTGTACCTCTGGTGCACAGTGTACTGCTTTTTCAGTCCCCGGAGCTGGCTGGCCTGGAGGTGTTTCTCGACAGGCTTCTGGTTCTGGAGCCTGATGTGACCGAAGAGATTATGCGTGCGGTGCTGCCGTCAGGTACTTGGTGTGCTGCTGGGTGTACTGCTTGGTGTACCGCTGATGTACAGTGTTTATGTTTGAGCGTACCAGATTGCCTTTGGCAGGCCATTGTGCGACCACCAGAAAGCCGATGGGGAGCATACCTAGTCTGCCTTGAGCAGGCTTTTAGGTAGCCACCACTGGGCCGATGGGGACCAAAGCTAGATCGGCCTACGGTCGATGGCTCAAGCAGCAGCATGGCTTGTTGCACCAGGCCTCCCTGACCCCAGGCCTTGATGTAGCTTAATTGTGGCTGATTCAACCTCAAACAAACATTGGATTCCAGATTTTGCATGTTTGGATATGGGGTAGGTTTTGTATGCTTGGAAGCTTGGTATCTTGATGCGCATGGGATCTCTTTGTGTATGGGATCTTCTTGCTCGTGGGATCTCTTTGTGTATGGGATCTTCTTGCTCGTGGGATCTCATTTTGCATGGGATCTTATTGCTCATGGGATATCTTTGTGCATCGGATCTTATTGCTCATGGGATCTTTTTGCTCATGGGATCTCTTTGCGCATGGGATCTCATTGCTCATGGGATCTTATTGCTCATGGGATCTTATTGCTCATGGGATCTTATTGCTCATGGGATCTTATGTCGCGGCACAGGGGTGCACCCTAAGGAATGGGTGCACCAAGCAAAAAGAATACAAGACATTCGTGACACTAATTGCTCATGGGATCTCTTTGCGCATGGGATCTTATTGCTCATGGGATCTCTTTGTGCATGGAATCTTATTGCTCATGGGATCTCTTTGTGCATGGGATCTTATTGCTCGTGGTTCTGAGCATCTGGCCATAAATTACACCATAATTCCACCATAATAGAAAACCGTTATTACACCGCAACCCTATATCGCCCAACACTGATTATTATTGCACATGGGATCTCGTTGCTCATGGCATCTTGATGCATATGGCCTAATCTTGCAAATGGGATCTTGATGCTCGTGGAATCTTGATGCACATGGGAGTATAATAGTATATTGCAAATGGACTATAATTGCATATGGGGTCTTCATGCACATGGAATCTTGATGCACATGGGAGACATTGCACATGCGACTATTATTGCATATGGGGTCTTGATGCACATGGAATGTTCTCTCTCATGTGATCTTATGGCACGGTAACTGCACCTTGCACAGGCCAGGGAACAAAGCTGTCCTCTCTGATGCAGTCGGTAGAAAGCCCCTTCAAAATCTTTCGACCCAGGTTCCCAGTGGAATGTCGGGCTTCACTGTTTATAAACATTTATTTGTGGGCGGGCGCCACTGTCGGGTGCCGATGTTTATGAACATTGATTTACCTCCTCTGTGAACAGTTGCGGCCAACTATGAGCCCGGGGGCGGCGCCAGTAGCGATCACGCACAGCGCGGGAACGTGGCGAGGTCTAGCCGCGGTGGAGGCGCCTGCTGCAAGTGGCGCGGCTTAGTCAAGGTGCCGCTACCCAAAGAAGCACTTACGCAAAGGCAAGGTTCGCTCTCAACTGTCGATGAGAACGGGTCTGGATCGCAAATCAGTCGGGAGGTGTCCGACCATCTTGTCAGCAGGCATCCGTCGACGCTGGACATCGTGCATGAGGATTCGTTCGAGGTGAGCCGCGATGCAAGTTCACACCTGGGGGTTCACACCAGTGCTTCGCCTGGAATGTTTTGGGGAGGGAAGGCAGTTTATCGTGGTTCCTTATAAATGGCAAAATACGCAGGGTTCATGCGTGCTTTGATGCTTCTCGGCTTGCAAACATTCAGCTTTCGACCTTGAATTTGAATTTGATGACTGTGCAGCATGTCAACGATTTTTTTTATACTAATTGAGACTCCTTGTTCCATGAACAATGACCTTGCTGTAACAAATTGGCCGTGTGGTTGCCTGTTGGTCCTGTACCCCTCCTATTCCTGCTCGCCATGAATCATGTGTGCCTCAATTCATTAGGGGTTGCTGAAGCCAGGGTAAACCGGTACGGAATACGGTACGGTATGGGTACGGGTACGGTACGGTACGGACATAATGGGATGGGCTCTTAAGAAAATGGACAAAACGGTAGTTCCAAACGGTACGGTACGGGATACGGTACGGGAATTTTGCCAATACGGCCGTACTGGGTGACCCTGGCTTAAGCTGCCTGTCTCACTGTTTGTCAGGTCAAATAAAGGAGAATAAACGTAATAATCTTGCTAACCGGTTATGATAACTGTTTTCATCTTGATTGCAGTTTACCGGCATCATGATGTCTCAAGCCTCTGTTGGGTCACGTTGGGAGAGTTTCAACGCCAACAACACGGCTTCAGAAATGTGAGTTGCACAGCCTAGAGTGTGGAGATGGTGGTACTGTATATTTGATTGCCTTCCCTTATAATTGACCTTGTTTGGGGATCCATGAATATACCAAATACCGATGGTGGACGCCAGTTTCCAGTCAGAAATGAAGAGTTTTGGTCCATTATTTGCTACGAGGGCAGCTTTGAAAGAAATCGTTTTTCATACCCGAGGGAAGGCAAATCAAATGCACGTATGCAATCGGGTAATCTGACCTGAAAATTGGAACATTGGGTCAGGATACAGACAGAGGCTTTACGAGGCACAGCTTTGGGGTCGAATTTGTGGCATCACAGGGGGCTGTGAGGAGCAGACAGCCCTTCAAACAGGATATGTCAAGGTTTCAAATGTTTCTTGGTCGGCTTGATCAAGGAAAGTCTTGGCGTTAGAAGGATCAGACAGCGCTAGTGAGGCCATATGGACGTCACCTCAGTAATCCTCAACGCTGCCGGCCATCGGCCAAGTCGTAGCTGTAGCAGTGCGATCCAGTAACAGTGCAATTTCCAATTACAGTGCGATCCAGGTTCTCGTCATCCCTTGGGCTGTTAATTCCGAGGGTCTCGATGCAGACACCCTGGAAAACTGCTTCCAACTCAACCCTCAACTATTTTTGGTGTGCAAACCCTCAACTATTTTTGGACTGCTGTCCGAAACCGCAGGGTCCAGCCGGTGGCCCACGACATGCAGGGCCGCCATCCCACCCTTGACTCCCGCCAGCTGTCCGGCCGATTCCAGCGCACGATGAACCTGCTTGCGCTCAAGAGCGAGAGGCAGCGGGCGTCCAAGGGTACGCACGGGCCCGAGAATTTCTTGATGCTCTCTTCACGCCTGTCTCACCTCTCCCACAACAGGTGCGCTGTCCAGCTAGGGTCATGGCCTCATGGGCCCTGGTCTGACCAGGGTTTCAGTGTTTGACCAGGTTTTCAGTGTTTGACCAGGGTTTGAGTGTTGGACCAGGTTTTCAGTGTTTGACCAGGGTTTGAGTGTTGGACCAGGTTTTCAGTGTTTGACCAGGGTTTGAGTGTTTGACCTGAACAGCAGTAGCCTTCGCGTCACATTGCACAGCCGAAGCACTTTTCTCTATTGCGAAGGGGCGCCAGCCAGCTGGGTGGGACCAGTAGGGCAGCAGCCTTCGCGTCACATTGCCATGATGCAGCAGGGCTCTTCTCCCTTGCAGCGCGCCATCCTGGTGCGCCATCCAGCCAGGATTTAACCTGCGCTGCCATAGCAGGGCTCTTCTTGTTTGTGGTACGCCATCCTTGTGCGCCATCCAGGTGTGCTAATGAACCAGCTTTTGCCGAGACTTAAACATAACAGCAGCAGCTGTTCTCTTGTCACATTGCGCTGTCCTAGCAGGGCTGAGCTTTCTTGCAGCAGGTGCGCCACGAAGCTAGATTTAGCCAGGGTTTAACCAGCACAGCAGCAGCGCTGACAGGGTTTAACCAGCACAGCAGCAGCGCTGACAGGGTTTAACCAGCACAGCAGCAGCGCTGACAGGGTTTAACCAGCACAGCAGCAGCGCTGACAGGGTTTAACCAGCACAGCAGCAGCGCTGACAGGGTTTAACCAGCACAGCAGCAGCGCTGACAGGGTTTAACCAGCACAGCAGCAGCGCTGACAGGGTTTAACCAGCACAGCAGCAGCGCTGACAGGGTTTAACCAGCACAGCAGCAGCGCTGACAGGGTTTAACCAGCACAGCAGCAGCGCTGACAGGGTTTAACCAGCACAGCAGCAGCGCTGACAGCTGCTATTGTCACATTGGATTGTTGTGGCAGGACTACCCAGTCTTGCAGCAGGCGCGTCATCCAGCCAGGTTAAGCCAAGGATTAGTCACTTCTGAAGCAGCGCTGAAAGTCGTTCTCTTGTCACATTGCGCTGTCGTGGCAGGGCTATCCTGTGTTGCAGTAGGTGTGCCATTTGGCCAGGTAAAGCCAAGGTTTGACCAGCACGGCAGCAGCCGTTCTTGTCAATCTGCACTTTCTAGCAGGGCTCTGCTGTCTTGCAACAGGTGCGCCACCCAGCCAGGTCCAGCCAGGGTTTGGCCATGAGAGCAGCAACGCAGACGGTCGTCCTTGTCTCACTGCAAATTTGTAGCAGGGCTTCCCTCTCGCAACTGGGAAGCCCCGCTACGAAAGCCGTCCAGCCAGGTTCAGCCAGGGTTTGGCCGTAAGAGTAGTCGTTCTCGTCAAATTTTGCTGTCGTGCCAGGGCTATTCTCCCTTGCAAAAGATGCACCATCCCGCCAGGTTTGCCCAGGGTGTGACCATGGCAGCAGCAGACGCTGTCTTCTTAAATTAAAAATTCGCCCTAGAAATGTGTGTACCAAAATGTGTGTGTGTTTGTAGACAAACACTGATTGATTTAAATCGTACCCCCTAATCGTACCTCCCTCATTACCCCCCCCCCCCCGCCCTAAATCGTACCCCCTAATCGTACCTCCCTCATTACCCCCCCCCCGCCCTAAATCGTACCCCCCTCCCCTATCATTTGAACCGTACCTCCCTCTACCCCTCATTCAGGCGTGGCTCGGACTCCGAAATTGGAGAGGCTATGGCACCCACTACTGGTGATTCTTTGTACTCAACTGGGCCGCGGCCGCGTAGCTGCTCGACCGCAGAGTGCGCGAGACCGTCGAGCGAAAGTGCAGCCGCCGCTGCTTTGGATCCTCGCCTCAAGTCGAGAGTCAAGCTTGCAAGGGGCATTCGCATACCTCAGCCCCCGTCCGATGTCGGCGCTGCCGTCGACAGCAGCCCTCCTCCCGCCCAGGCTGCCAGGCCCTCCTCCGCTTCTCCCGGACATCATTTCGAAAGGAGCGCGGATGACGAGGAGCAGGGGGGCGAGCCTAGCCGCGGCTCTTGGAGGGAAGGGAACATTTGCTTATCCCCCGATTGTATTCCAAGCACGCAACGGCAACGGCCGCTGCTCCGGCTGCAGGCGGAGCAGGAAGAGCGGCTGGAAGAAGCCGAGACCCTGGAGTTGTTGTTCAGCGCGCCTTCGGGCGGCGTAGACGGCTCAAGCCGAAGCCCGCTTGGGGGCGAATCAGGTTCCAAAGCCACCTCCCGCCGAGTCAGCGGCGTCCCCTCGTCAGCCGATGCCGCCGCTTCGGACACTGCTGGCTCGGTCATTACCGCGACACCGGCGGCCGAGTTGGCGCCCGCCTCGGCTGCGGCTGTTAGCGGGCTTCTTCTCCGGCCACCGCCGTCGCTGGGTTCCAGGCGCTTTGAGTTTCAGCAGCGCAGCCTCAGTGGGCCCCTCGTGCACTGCAGGCAGCAAGCCGGCAAGCCGCGGCATAGCAGCGATGGCAGCAGCCGGCCCGCATCTTCGTCGGCGGCAGCGTTAGCGGCGCACGGGGCTGGAACCCGCACATCGGCCCCCAGCGCGACAGCGGTGGCCATGGCCGTGTCACGCATCTCAACCTCTGGCGCTTCTTTGGCGGTGCCCCATCGCTCCCTTGACTCCAGCGTCTCGCTGCCGCTGCTGACCATTGGCAGAATGACGCCCCGGCATTCGTTCAGGAAGGCGAGCGCGGCCTCCTTGGCCCCGACGAGGGCGGGGACGCTCGCCGAGCCGTGTTGCTGCTGGCATGAGCTGGAGGTGCACTTGGTGCCAGACCCTTTCAAACCCGAGTGAGTTGCGTGTTTGCTAGTCCAGGCCGACGTCACGGTGCTTATGGAGCTCCTCAACCCTTAGCCCTTGGCCCTAAACCTTGGGTACATTTGCCACCTCTCCCTCTTGCGCAGCCGCATGGCCCTGCTTCTGGTATAGACTGACGTCAAGGCACACATGGAGAACCTTAACCCTTAACCCCTTGCCCTTTACCCTTGGCCCTAAACCCTGGACACATTTGCCCCCCTTCCCTCTTGTGCAGCCGCATGGCCCTGCTGCTGGTGCAGACCGACGTCACGGCGCGCATGGAGACGGAGACTATGCTGGCTGACATGTCCGAGGGGCAGCTGTCGCTCCTATCCACCATCTTCCCCCGACACGTTGTGGAGCATCTTGCTCTCACCGGCCTGTCCACACTTCCTTCACACTTTGGGGGGCTGGCACGCTCCCACGAGGATGTGAGTGCGTGATGGTGTGAGGCAGCTGTAACCCTTGAATGCTAAAAAAAGTGTTCACACCTGGCTGTGTCCACACCTTGTTGTGTTCACACCAATCAGTGTTCACATGTAACCTTGTTCACACTTAGCAATGTCCACACCACACACTGTTCACACCAAGCAATGCTCCCTGAAAACAGCGGTCATACCTAAGTGTTCACACTTCACACCTATCAGTGTCCACAACAAGCAGTGTTCACAGTGTCCACACCAAGCAGTGTTCAGGGTATATATATCTAGCAGTTTTCACATATTCAGGTCGCCTGCTGTGCCCACACTTCTCCCTAACGCACGGTGCACTTCCGCTGTCTTGGCCGAGTGATTTGGGCTCACTTATGTTCCAGAGCGCGGCACCTGCCTCTTTGCGCATAGATCACGAAAAAATGCTCTTGCTCCCACAGTTTTTGCCTTGTGGGTTGGCCACATTTCTAATACAGAGCGTGGCACTTCCCTCCTCGTCCGCAGGTTACGAAAAAACACTTCTGCCCCCACAGATTTTGCCAAGCGAGTTGAGCACATTTCTGATGTAGAGCACGGCGTGCCTCCTTGCCCGCAGGTCACCGTCCTTTTCCTGGATATTGCTGGATTTACTGACATGAGCAACAGAGCAGCGCGTTACATAGCACATGTCATCCATGCCCAGGCCGTGTGCCTCACTCATCCTGCAACATTTTTTCTTCTTCTTTGGGTTAGAGACCGTGTTACCTAAATAAATAAATAAATAAATAGATGTTTGGGGTGTGATACAGAGCCTAGTATGCCCCCTTGCCTGTAGGTCACAATCCTTTCCCTGGACCTTTATAAAAAATAGCGAGTGCCGCCATTTTCACAGATCACAATATCTTTCCTGGACATTTCTTTATAACCTGTAGTCTTGTACCGGTAAGACTTGTCCCCGGACTCGCAGGTCACGATCCATTTCCCAGTGGGTTGGAAACCGTGTTACAAAGCATGTTATGTCTCCTTATTACGAGGTCAAGATCCTTTTCCTGGAGATTGTTAGTTTCACTGACATGCGCAACAGAGCAAGCACGTGTCATCCATGCCTCACGTATCCCGCAAAATCCCTTTTTTCCTGTGGGTTGGAGACCGTGTTACAAAGCCTGGGATGTCCCCTTGCCTGTAGGCCACCATCCATTTGCTGGACATTTATTAAAAAGCGCGAGAGACGGCATGTTCACAGATCACGATATCTCTCCTGGACATTTCTTTGAATCCCTGTAGTGTTGTACCGGTAAGACATGTCTCCTTGCTCGCAGGTCACGATCCTTTTCCTGGACATAGTTGGTTTCACAGACATGAGCAAGCACGTGTCCCCCAGCAACATCCTGGTCTTCCTCAACCAGCTGTTCACCATGTTTGACTACCTGGCCGACCAGCACAAGGTACAGAAGGTGGACACGGCAGGCGACTGCTACATCGCGGCGGGGGGCATCACAGGATCGGAGGACCATGACGGAGGTTTCTATGAGGTAAGGCTGGGCTTCGAAATTGGATGGGGAAATAAATGTTGCAGAAGTGTTGCAGAAGTACTGCATAACTGCATATAACTGTTGCATAACCTGCATGTAACTGTTGCACTACTGTTGCAGAAGTACTGCATAACCGCAATAACTGTTGCATAACTGTTGCATAACCGTCGCAAAAGTGTTGCAGTAGTTTTGAAGAAATGGTGCATACATGTTGCCGGGGGATGCAGACATGCTGCAGAAGTGTTGCAAAAGTACTGCATAACTGTTGCAGAGGTGTTGCAGTAGTCTTGCAGAAATGGTGCATACATGTTGCCGGGGGGGGTGCAGAAGTGTTGCAAGGCTGAGAGAAGGAGACTTCTCCGCAGGGAGGCCGGACGGACAGGCAGGTCTTTGAAAGTGACATCCATTGCATTTTTGCGGCGATTTACAAAAACTTGCATCATTTTGAAAGTGCGGTTCATCAATATATGTTACCAGTAGTCAACGGGCTTGAATAGTAATCAAAAAATGTATTTTGTGAGAGGAGATCGTGTGGCGGCATGGCTTGACTTAAAATGGGGCCTGCTTCACCTCCAAACCCCCGAGTCTTAATCGCGTTTTGATTTTGTATCCCCACTTCATTTTCGGTTCAGAAAGAAAGATAGAAAGAATGAGAAAGATGGAAGAAAGAGAAAGAAAGATGGAAACTTCCTGTTCAGACATGACTAGTTGAATACTGAAAGAAAGAAAAAAAGGAAGAAGAAAAGGGGGGGGTAATTTTGTTCAGACATACCTATTTGACTCCTGGTGCGCACACTTGCAGGTGGGAGGGACGCACGCCACGGATGCCGCTGGCAACGCTCAAAGCATGATGTCCTACGCCAAGGACATGCTGCGCTGCTCTAAGGAGGTAAGGCCTGGTACTTCCAAGAGGGTGGTGGATATGCAAAGGACGTGTTGCCCCGCTGTAAGAAGCTGGGAGCGTGTGAGAGGCGTTTTGATGGCAATGCGTGAAGCATGATAATTTATGCCAAGTACGTGTTGCCTGGCGACAAGAAGGTGAGGATGGGTGGGGGATGCCCCTGGTTAGGCCCAGGGCATGATAACCTCCTTAAATCTGATAAGAGCAAGGGAAGGATGATGTTGGGGATGCACGGGGCCTGGTGAATTCTGCAATGGACACGTTCCAATTTTCGAAGGAGGTGAGCGTGAAGTGAGAGAATGGGAGAGGGGTGCCCCTGGTTATGTAAACGATGTGTTGCTCGGCTGTAAGGAGATGGGAGGGTGTGAGAGGCATTTGTCTGGCAATGCACGAAGCATGATGTCTTACGCCAAGGACGTGTTGTCCCGCTGTGGGGAGCTGGTTGTGTGAGTGGAATCCTGCCGGCAATGCTCGAAGCATGCGTCCATGCCTCACACCTGCCCTGTTCATGTCTTATTCCCACTAGGTCCTCATGCCTCACACCTGCCCTGTTCATGTCTTACTTCCACTAGGTCCTCATGCCTCACACCTGCCCTGTTCATGTCTTATTCCCACTAGGTCCTCATGCCTCACACCTGCCCTGTTCATGTCTTATTCCCACTAGGTCCTCATGCCTCACACCTGCCCTGTTCATTTCTTATTCCCACTAGGTCCTCATGCCTCACACCTGCCCTGTTCATGTCTTACTTCCACTAGGTCCTCATGCCTCACACCTGCCCTGTTCATGTCTTACTTCCACTAGGTCCTCATGCCTCACACCTGCCCTGTTCATGTCTTATTCCCACTAGGTCCTCATGCCTCACACCTGCCCTGTTCATGTCTTACTTCCACTAGGTCCTCATGCCTCACACCTGCCCTGTTCATGTCTTATTTCCACTAGGTCCTCATGCCTCACACCTGCCCTGTTCATGTCTTACTTCCACTAGGTCCTCATGCCTCACACCTGCCCTGTTCATGTCTTACTTCCACTAGGTCCTCATGCCTCACACCTGCCCTGTTCATGTCTTACTTCCACTAGGTCCTCATGCCTCACACCTGCCCTGTTCATGTCTTACTTCCACTAGGTCCTCATGCCTCACACCTGCCCTGTTCATGTCTTATTCCCACTAGGTCCTCATGCCTCACACCTGCCCTGTTCATGTCTTACTTCCACTAGGTCCTCATGCCTCACACCTGCCCTGTTCATGTCTTATTCCCACTAGGTCCTCATGCCTCACACCTGCCCTGTTCATGTCTTACTTCCACTAGGTCCTCATGCCTCACACCTGCCCTGTTCATGTCTTACTTCCACTAGGTCCTCATGCCTCACACCTGCCCTGTTCATGTCTTACTTCCACTAGGTCCTCATGCCTCACACCTGCCCTGTTCATGTCTTACTTCCACTAGGTCCTCATGCCTCACACCTGCCCTGTTCATGTCTTACTTCCACTAGGTCCTCATGCCTCACACCTGCCCTGTTCATGTCTTACTTCCACTAGGTCCTCATGCCTCACACCTGCCCTGTTCATGTCTTACTTCCACTAGGTCCTCATGCCTCACACCTGCCCTGTTCATGTCTTACTTCCACTAGGTCCTCATGCCTCACACCTGCCCTGTTCATGTCTTACTTCCCACTAGGTCCTCATGCCTCACACCTGCCCTGTTCATGTCTTACTTCCACTAGGTCCTCATGCCTCACACCTGCCCTGTTCATGTCTTACTTCCACTAGGTCCTCATGCCTCACACCTGCCCTGTTCATGTCTTACTTCCACTAGGTCCTCATGCCTCACACCTGCCCTGTTCATGTCTTACTTCCACTAGGTCCTCATGCCTCACACCTGCCCTGTTCATGTCTTACTTCCACTAGGTCCTCATGCCTCACACCTGCCCTGTTCATGTCTTACTTCCACTAGGTCCTCATGCCTCACACCTGCCCTGTTCATGTCTTACTTCCACTAGGTCCTCATGCCTCACACCTGCCCTGTTCATGTCTTACTTCCACTAGGTCCTCATGCCTCACACCTGCCCTGTTCATGTCTTACTTCCACTAGGTCCTCATGCCTCACACCTGCCCTGTTCATGTCTTACTTCCACTAGGTCCTCATGCCTCACACCTGCCCTGTTCATGTCTTACTTCCACTAGGTCCTCATGCCTCACACCTGCCCTGTTCATGTCTTACTTCCACTAGGTCCTCATGCCTCACACCTGCCCTGTTCATGTCTTACTTCCACTAGGTCCTCATGCCTCACACCTGCCCTGTTCATGTCTTACTTCCCACTAGGTCCTCATGCCTCACACCTGCCCTGTTCATGTCTTATTCCCACTAGGTCCTCATGCCTCACACCTGCCCTGTTCATGTCTTACTTCCACTAGGTCCTCATGCCTCACACCTGCCCTGTTCATGTCTTACTTCCACTAGGTCCTCATGCCTCACACCTGCCCTGTTCATGTCTTACTTCCACTAGGTCCTCATGCCTCACACCTGCCCTGTTCATGTCTTACTTCCACTAGGTCCTCATGCCTCACACCTGCCCTGTTCATGTCTTATTCCCACTAGGTCCTCATGCCTCACACCTGCCCTGTTCATGTCTTATTCCCACTAGGTCCTCATACCTCACACCTGCCCTGTTCATGTCTTACTTCCACTAGGTCCTCATGCCTCACACCTGCCCTGTTCATGTCTTATTCCCACTAGGTCCTCATGCCTCACACCTGCCCTGTTCATGTCTTACTTCCACTAGGTCCTCATGCCTCACACCTGCCCTGTTCATGTCTTATTCCCACTAGGTCCTCATGCCTCACACCTGCCCTGTTCATGTCTTACTTCCACTAGGTCCTCATGCCTCACACCTGCCCTGTTCATGTCTTACTTCCTACTAGGTCCTCATGCCTCACACCTGCCCTGTTCATGTCTTATTCCCACTAGGTCCTCATGCCTCACACCTGCCCTGTTCATGTCTTACTTCCACTAGGTCCTCATGCCTCACACCTGCCCTGTTCATGTCTTACTTCCACTAGGTCCTCATGCCTCACACCTGCCCTGTTCATGTCTTACTTCCACTAGGTCCTCATGCCTCACACCTGCCCTGTTCATGTCTTACTTCCACTAGGTCCTCATGCCTCACACCTGCCCTGTTCATGTCTTACTTCCACTAGGTCCTCATGCCTCACACCTGCCCTGTTCATGTCTTACTTCCACTAGGTCCTCATGCCTCACACCTGCCCTGTTCATGTCTTATTCCCACTAGGTCCTCATGCCTCACACCTGCCCTGTTCATGTCTTATTCCCACTAGGTCCTCATGCCTCACACCTGCCCTGTTCATGTCTTACTTCCACTAGGTCCTCATGCCTCACACCTGCCCTGTTCATGTCTTACTTCCACTAGGTCCTCATGCCTCACACCTGCCCTGTTCATGTCTTACTTCCACTAGGTCCTCATGCCTCACACCTGCCCCGTTCATGTCTTACTTCCACTAGGTCCTCATGCCTCACACCTGCCCTGTTCATGTCTTACTTCCACTAGGTCCTCATGCCTCACACCTGCCCTGTTCATGTCTTACTTCCACTAGGTCCTCATGCCTCACACCTGCCCTGTTCATGTCTTATTCCCACTAGGTCCTCATGCCTCACACCTGCCCTGTTCATGTCTTACTTCCACTAGGTCCTCATGCCTCACACCTGCCCTGTTCATGTCTTATTCCCACTAGGTCCTCATGCCTCACACCTGCCCTGTTCATGTCTTACTTCCACTAGGTCCTCATGCCTCACACCTGCCCTGTTCATGTCTTACTTCCACTAGGTCCTCATGCCTCACACCTGCCCTGTTCATGTCTTATTCCCACTAGGTCCTCATGCCTCACACCTGCCCTGTTCATGTCTTACTTCCACTAGGTCCTCATGCCTCACACCTGCCCTGTTCATGTCTTATTCCCACTAGGTCCTCATGCCTCACACCTGCCCTGTTCATGTCTTATTCCCACTAGGTCCTCATGCCTCACACCTGCCCTGTTCATGTCTTATTCCCACTAGGTCCTCATGCCTCACACCTGCCCTGTTCATGTCTTACTTCCACTAGGTCCTCATGCCTCACACCTGCCCTGTTCATGTCTTACTTCCACTAGGTCCTCATGCCTCACACCTGCCCTGTTCATGTCTTATTCCCACTAGGTCCTCATACCTCACACCTGCCCTGTTCATGTCTTACTTCCACTAGGTCCTCATGCCTCACACCTGCCCTGTTCATGTCTTATTCCCACTAGGTCCTCATGCCTCACACCTGCCCTGTTCATGTCTTACTTCCACTAGGTCCTCATGCCTCACACCTGCCCTGTTCATGTCTTATTCCCACTAGGTCCTCATGCCTCACACCTGCCCTGTTCATGTCTTACTTCCACTAGGTCCTCATGCCTCACACCTGCCCTGTTCATGTCTTACTTCCACTAGGTCCTCATGCCTCACACCTGCCCTGTTCATGTCTTATTCCCACTAGGTCCTCATGCCTCACACCTGCCCTGTTCATGTCTTACTTCCACTAGGTCCTCATGCCTCACACCTGCCCTGTTCATGTCTTACTTCCACTAGGTCCTCATGCCTCACACCTGCCCTGTTCATGTCTTACTTCCACTAGGTCCTCATGCCTCACACCTGCCCTGTTCATGTCTTACTTCCACTAGGTCCTCATGCCTCACACCTGCCCTGTTCATGTCTTATTCCCACTAGGTCCTCATGCCTCACACCTGCCCTGTTCATGTCTTATTCCCACTAGGTCCTCATACCTCACACCTGCCCTGTTCATGTCTTACTTCCACTAGGTCCTCATGCCTCACACCTGCCCTGTTCATGTCTTATTCCCACTAGGTCCTCATGCCTCACACCTGCCCTGTTCATGTCTTACTTCCACTAGGTCCTCATGCCTCACACCTGCCCTGTTCATGTCTTATTCCCACTAGGTCCTCATGCCTCACACCTGCCCTGTTCATGTCTTACTTCCACTAGGTCCTCATGCCTCACACCTGCCCTGTTCATGTCTTACTTCTACTAGGTCCTCATGCCTCACACCTGCCCTGTTCATGTCTTATTCCCACTAGGTCCTCATGCCTCACACCTGCCCTGTTCATGTCTTACTTCCACTAGGTCCTCATGCCTCACACCTGCCCTGTTCATGTCTTACTTCCACTAGGTCCTCATGCCTCACACCTGCCCTGTTCATGTCTTACTTCCACTAGGTCCTCATGCCTCACACCTGCCCTGTTCATGTCTTACTTCCACTAGGTCCTCATGCCTCACACCTGCCCTGTTCATGTCTTACTTCCACTAGGTCCTCATGCCTCACACCTGCCCTGTTCATGTCTTACTTCCACTAGGTCCTCATGCCTCACACCTGCCCTGTTCATGTCTTATTCCCACTAGGTCCTCATGCCTCACACCTGCCCTGTTCATGTCTTATTCCCACTAGGTCCTCATGCCTCACACCTGCCCTGTTCATGTCTTACTTCCACTAGGTCCTCATGCCTCACACCTGCCCTGTTCATGTCTTACTTCCACTAGGTCCTCATGCCTCACACCTGCCCTGTTCATGTCTTACTTCCACTAGGTCCTCATGCCTCACACCTGCCCCGTTCATGTCTTACTTCCACTAGGTCCTCATGCCTCACACCTGCCCTGTTCATGTCTTACTTCCACTAGGTCCTCATGCCTCACACCTGCCCTGTTCATGTCTTACTTCCACTAGGTCCTCATGCCTCACACCTGCCCTGTTCATGTCTTATTCCCACTAGGTCCTCATGCCTCACACCTGCCCTGTTCATGTCTTACTTCCACTAGGTCCTCATGCCTCACACCTGCCCTGTTCATGTCTTATTCCCACTAGGTCCTCATGCCTCACACCTGCCCTGTTCATGTCTTACTTCCACTAGGTCCTCATGCCTCACACCTGCCCTGTTCATGTCTTACTTCCACTAGGTCCTCATGCCTCACACCTGCCCTGTTCATGTCTTATTCCCACTAGGTCCTCATGCCTCACACCTGCCCTGTTCATGTCTTACTTCCACTAGGTCCTCATGCCTCACACCTGCCCTGTTCATGTCTTATTCCCACTAGGTCCTCATGCCTCACACCTGCCCTGTTCATGTCTTACCTCCACTAGGTCCTCATGCCTCACACCTGCCCTGTTCATGTCTTATTCCCACTAGGTCCTCATGCCTCACACCTGCCCTGTTCATGTCTTACTTCCACTAGGTCCTCATGCCTCACACCTGCCCTGTTCATGTCTTACTTCCACTAGGTCCCCATGCCTCACACCTGCCCTGTTCATGTCTTATTCCCACTAGATCCTCATGCCTCACACCTGCCCATTTCATGTCTTGCCACTAGGTGTTGATGCCTCATAACGGACAACCAGTCAGCGTGCGTATCGGGCTGCACACCGGGCCCTGTGTATCAGGGCTGGTCGGGATGAAGGTGCCAAAGTTCTCTCTCTTTGGGGACTCGATCAACACGGCGTCGCGCATGGAGAGCACCGGCATGACGGGTATGTGGAGAATGTGGAGGAGGCGGAACAGGGCGGTGTCTAGAAGGGAACGAGTAGGTTGGGGCACATGGACAGCACCGGCATGACAGGCATGAGACAAATGGGGAGGGTGCAGAAAGGGGCGGTGTCAAGGAGTGGGGGGTAAGTTGGGGCTTGGAGGCGCATAAAGGGTACCAACATGACAGGTAGGGCGGTAGGAGATGTATGTGGAGGGGGCGGAACGGGGCGGTGGGAAGGGAGGGGGGGGGGGGGGTAGAAGCGCATGGAGAGTACTGGAGTGATGTGTATGACATGGATGGGGGAGAGGGCAGAAGTGAGCAGGGCTAAGAAGCGAGGGTGGTAAAGGGGCGGGGTGAATATTGATGTTAGGGTGCGCATGGAGAGTACCGGCATGACATGGATGAGATGGATTGAGAGAGGGCAGAAATATGAGCATGGGGTGAAGTATAGACGGAGGGGAGAGGGGGTGGGGCTAGGATGGGGTTAGGAAGCGAATAGTGAGAACCGGAGTGATGTGTATGAGACAAATGGGAAAGAGGTCAGGAACGTGAGCTTGGGGTCACAAAGCGAGGGGGGTGTAGGAGGGAGGGGGTAGTTTGGGGTTGAAAAGGGTGTGAGGGGAGGAGGGTAGAAGTAAGAGCTTGGGGCTCGGAATGGAGGGTGATGGAGGGGTAGGTTGGGGTTAGGAAGGGCAGGTAGAGCCCTAGAGGGAAAGGCATGACTTAGATGGGGGAAAAGGCAGCAACAAGGGCTTAAGGTGAGGAATAGAGGGGGTGTGATGTGTGTGTGTGGGGGGGGTGTACTTACACAAGGAGGGGTATGGAGGGTAGAAACAAAAGCTTTGGGTTAGGAAGCAAGAGGGGTGTAGGAGGGTGGGGGGGGAAGATGGAATTAAATACATGAGGGTGGAGGGCATAAGCAAGAGCTTGGGGTCGGTAAGGGAGAGGGGGGGGGGGGGGGGAGGAAAGGCAGCGCGCGGAGAGCTCTGGAGTGAAGTCCTTCAGATAAATGGGGGACGAGGCGGAAACAAAGGCTTGGGGTTGGGCAGCGGGGATGAAGGTAGAGAAGCGCAGGGCGTTACGTGGGTTTAGGTATAGGGTTTCAGGGTTTGATGATGAGACCTGCCTGGGATCAGTGCTGGTCGAATTCTGGGATTTGATTTACTTGCCCTTGGTTAGTTTTGACATCAAGTGCAGCACTCACGGCTTGATTTCTGCATCCCAAACGTGACCCTTCACCCCTTGCAACGTTACTATATATCCCTTAACCCGCCAGCTCGAAACTCTGAACCCTAAACCTTTAACCCTAAACCCATACCACGTTACTACATATGCCCTGACCTGTAAGCTCAAAACCCTGAACCCTGAGCCACACAGCTCTGCAGGGCAGGGGCTCGTTTCCCCTCTCTTCTCACCCCCTCTGCACTCCCGCAACATTTCTTGGCCTCAGAACCTGGGGGCACCGGCAGCTGCATCTTGACCGGTTGATGTGTTGGATTGCTGTAGGTTCCATCCATCCAATTTCACACCCATAAGAGAAAACCACCGTGAGGAAGTTGCTTCTTTATTTTTGCCTCATGGTAACGGTGCGGATGTGGCTACGGCCCCAAGCTGCGTTGTTTCCTTAACCTCCATGCCCAAATGGGGCGTAACTTTCTTTCTTTCTGATGTGTTGGGTTCTTTCTTTCTTTCTGATATGTTGGACTGCTGCAGGCTCCATCCAGGTCTCGGCTTCGACTCACGCGCTGCTGATGAGTGCCCGGGGCGCCGACGGCGCACCGGAGGCAAGCGGCGACACCAGCAGCGGCGGCGGCGACGCTCTGAGTGGCAGCCGCGGTCAGTGGCAAGCCACGGGTGGCCTGCTGATCAAGGGCAAGGGTTTCATGGAGACTTACATCTGGCGGCCGCCTGAGACCGGCTTCTACGACCTGCCGCCGCCCGGGGTAGTGCAGCCCGTGCTGCGTACGGTCCGGCACTGTGCGGTGGCGGCGGAGGGGGAGGTTCGGGAGGGCCGCGCAGCTGCGGCTGGGGACGTCTCGGATGACTCGATTAAGCTGAGGTTTGTGCGGCATGGAGGGGGGGGGCACCTCCTTTCAATTGATGTCATTTACGGTTGTCCAGTACCGTGGTGTCAGTCCAAATTCGTTTATGGATAGTTCTTTAAAACACAATGCTTGATATAAATGACTATTTATACCAATTTGAAAAAACGAACCGGAAACTCGAATATTGTTTTCGCCCTAAACCCTAAAGACATAGCCAACACAGAGCGCAACGCCTTTCTCCGCACAGGCATCGTTAAGAGTTTTACATGCTGCCAATATGAAAAGGCAGTGTCTGTCGCCGAGTCATCTGCTAGGGCTTACTGGCACCAGATGCAGATTGAGTAGTTCTGGAGCAAGAACGAACCGCCGATATGAAGAAACAGCTTCTGATCAGATTAAGTAACCAATAAAACGAACTGTTGAACGGGAAACAACAGCTTCTGATCAGATTAATTAATTAATAAAAGGATCAGCGTGATTGAGGCGAAAGAAGGTTTCAAAACAGAAAACGAACTTGGACTGACACTTCGGTAAATTCAGTTTGCCTTCTCGCACCCCTTGGAAAACGACCTTTTATATCAAGCCCCGCACCCCTTTTTTCATTGTTTGCAAAGCCTGGCTGGGGGAAATTGCATTGTTTATTAACTTCACGCACTGCCCGCCAGTGGGCGTTTTCCTTAACTCTCGCTTTAGGGCGCTTGAATATTTCTTACCGCAAGCTCCGCGTGAGGCACTTCCCTCATGCGGGGTTTTACCCCAAAGGTTCCAACAGCAAGAAATTTCTCCCAGAGCCCCAGAAAGCGGTACCGCAGCCTGACTCGTCGTAACGGTTGCGCTTGATGTTGCATCGCCTGCACCGTCCAACTCGCCGTCAATCGTTTTGGCATTTCTGATCCCCCCATTCTTCTTCTTATTTTCTTCACTTGCAGCACCTCCCACACGCGGCTCCACCCCAGCTGCCTGGCATTGCCCGCGACTGTCGAGGAGGAAGGCGCGGACCAGATCCAGAACAGCATGGAGCTTCTTAACCCGCTGAGGTGAGCTGATCCTGGTAGATCTAGGGGGATCCTGGTAGATCTAGGGGGATCCTGGTAGATCCTATGGGGATCCTGGTACATCTAGGGGGATCCTGGTAGATCCTAGGGGGATCCTGGTAAATTTTGGTAGATCTAGGGGGATCCTGGCAAATCCTGGTAGATCCTAGGGGGTCCTGGTAAATCCTGGTAGATCTAGGGGGATCCTGACAGATCTTGGCCCTCCCTGACGCTATGTTTTGTGGCCAGAATGTCGTACGTCTTCTCAATCTGCTCAGGTGAGCACATCCTGTTAGATCCATGCAGATTCTGGTATGTCCTGCCAGATCCATGCAGATCCTGGTAATCTCTTCCGGATCCTCCCAGATCCTGGTTGATTCAGGAAGATCTTGGCAAATCCTAGCTGATCAATGACATTGCT
The DNA here is from genome assembly GCA_037349105.1 of Limnomonas spitsbergensis. Taxonomy (NCBI): domain Eukaryota; kingdom Viridiplantae; phylum Chlorophyta; class Chlorophyceae; order Chlamydomonadales; genus Limnomonas; species Limnomonas spitsbergensis. The sequence continues at coordinate 1,615,816 of JAYJMM010000092.1, read as the reverse complement.
CTTCAGAACCCGATCTAGACGCGACGGAAGGTGAGAGCGTGTCACGCTTGGTCAAGCTGTGAGTCACAGGCTGTGATTAGGCAGCGGCCCAAGGGGAAAAAACGCTTCGCTCATTCTTCAAAGGTTGGATCTTGGTGGTTCCTAATAAATATTGATGGATGTTGGTACATCATGGCAGATCCTAATAGATCCTAGGAGATCCTGGGAGATCTTGGTGGATATTGGGGTACATCCTAGCAGATCATGAAAAGCTGATTTACAGCTTGGTCGACCAAAGGCTCTGCATACATTTCTTATCACAGAAAGCATACAACCGGTACGTTAGAATGGGGAGTAAAAAGTGAAAAGTAGGAACTGAGTTGCTGAAAAGTGGAAGGTGGGTTTCAGTAAGTGGAAAGTGTTGAAATTAGTTGTTTACATGCAAAAACTCAAAAGCGAGTTTCCGCTAGTCCGTCAGTAGAAAGTGAGTCGTGAAAAGTCGAAACTGGGAGTGGGACTGGGACTGGGACTGGGACTGGGAAGTCTTGAGTGCAAAGTGAGATTTGCAAAGTGGTTGTTTAGGGAAGTAAGGATTTCCAACTTATCACCTCGATTTCAAAAGCTCACTTCTCACTTCAAAAATGTTACCTCCAGTTTCGAACTACCGTATCCACGAGTGGCTTTTTTCTCATGGCCTACTAAAAGCTCACTTTCCAGATTTTGCATGCCTAAAACTAATTTCTCACTGTCCACTTCGTGAAGCTCACTTTCTACTTTCAAGCAACCTGGTTCCCACTTTTCATATTTCACTCTATTTATCTAGCTTACGGTTAAGGGTTTTCTTATTTCGCTCTCCATTTTCTAGTTTGTTTATTGTAATGTACTGTGCTGTTTGGGAACTGTGATGAACAACTTGGCCAACCCCTTGCGCCTTCACGCCTTCCTTCACGCCCCCCTTCACGCCCCCCATGTTGTGCATGTACGCTCTTGATCCAGCCCCTCAACAGCATGGCCAACCTATTGAAGCTTTATAGGGTTATTAAGCTAATACCGTAGCTTAGTAACACGGGCTGGTTAGGAGACCATGCCTGGTCTCCAGAGAACATTAGGGGTCACCACAGGGGGCAACCTCCGAAGCCCACACCTTTCTTTAAAACGTTATACAATCTCAATAAATGTCTCTTGCACACCTCCCCTGGTATGTGTGTTTCCTATGTTGTATTGTATATTGTTGCGTCCCCTCATCCGTGCACACACCCTCCTTGTTGTGTGTAGGCTCCTGATCCAGTCCGTCAACAACATGGCCAACATATCGCGGCTCAGCAGCAACCGCAACTCCCTAAACTCGGTCAACTCTGGCAGCCATACGCTGGGGTCTAGCAGCAATAGCATTGTGGACTTGTCGTCTCGCAACATGCCGCGGCGCGTCCACACGGCCTTGGACTTGAGGAAGCCCCAGCGGTCTACGGGACATGACGCATTTCGGGGTAGCTGGTCGTCCAATGCGGGCGATCCTGCCGACGGTGCGCCCACGGCCGCGTCGACAGTCAAGAGATCATCGCCGCGCCGCAACTTGAGCTTCGTCGACGCGTCGAACTCGTCCGCAGGCTTGATCTCCTTTCCGGACCAGCCGCCGCCGCCCGCTTCCGTGTCGCACAGGTTTCGCAGCAGTAGCTTCAACATCGCAGGCAGCAGCCACGCTGCGCCCCGCGCCGCGCTCCGCAAGTTTGCGACGTCGCACGACCTGCAACACGAGCATTGCGAGGTGCGGGTAATGGACCAGAGAGGCCCGCCGCCACTGTCACCGCTGAAACCTATGACGCAGCGTGACGGCACGAGCAGCAGCGCCGTTCGTGGGGAGGTGGCGGCCGCGGCGGCGCAGGCAAGAGCATATGGCGGAGATCAGCTGCTGGATCTTCCGCGCCACGACATCGGCTCGGCACTTGCCCTGGCAGCGAGCAAGTCAAGCCCTGATGAGATTGCAGTAGAGACCTATGGTAAGCAGCCTTTGCATCAACTGCCGGCTGCGGGGAACGCCACGCCAGCTGCGACGGGGATCATCACGAGACACAGCAACGGGGAGTCACAGCGTCCGCCGCGCCGCCGCAAGAGCTTCATGCACGAGACGCCGCTGGCCGCTGCCGCCGCTTGTGGCTGGACCTCAGCCGGCCATGCCCGCACTGCAGGCAGCGTTCCGGTGTCTCCATTCGTCACGCGCCGCGCTGGGAGCATCACGGACGCTGCGGCGAGCCGCTGTAGGTTGGGCAACGAGTTGCGAGCGGTCACGCAAAGTGGCTTAAGCCAAGGATCGATGCTGAGGATTTGGGAAGGATGAGGGAGGACTGGAGGAGAGTGTTCCCGGTAGGGTTCCCGGTAGGGTAGATGAGATAGAGAGGTAATCACCCCAAAACGCAGCCAGTGAAGACAGAATGAACGCTAATAGGAATTTGGGGGGGGGGTGCTTGGTTTGCAAAGAAGAGTTGTTTATTTTATTCAGGGGCTTGAACCCATTTTCCCCCCTCACTTTGACATTCGTTGGCCGGGACCTTAACGTTGACTGTGCAGCAATGATATCACCCTTCCATTCCAAATCGTACTTTTTTTTGCTGTTTTTAAATTTTCATAACATATGAGGATGTGGGCGGCCAATGGTGAATGAATGGGAAATGGCAGACGCCAACATGAAGAGGTTTGTGATTTCATTGTTTAAGGGGTAGATTGACAACAATCACCTAAAATTTTGCGTAAACTTCAATCCTATCGTGTCCAACTTCAATCCTATCGTGTCCCACTTCAATCCTATCATGTCCAACTTCAATCCTATCGTGTCCAACTTCAATCCTATCGTGTCCAACTTCAATCCTATCGTGTCCAACTTCAATCCTATCGTGTCCAACTTCAATCCTATCGTGTCCAACTTCAATCCTATCGTGTCCAACTTCAATCCTATCATGTCCAACTTCAATCCTATCGTGTCCCACTTCAATCCTATCGTGTCCCACTTCAATCCTATCGTGTCCAACTTCAATCCTATCGTGTCCAACTTCAATCCTTTCTAATTCCTCGGCAAACGTGTCTTTTGAAGTACCAGTACCGAATATGTATGGAGTCATTTCCTCCTTATTGGTCAATGCTTGTGTGCTTGTTGCATGTTACTCAATTGACCGTACTGCCACGATGTTTTGGTGCTTCGATGCCTTTGGGGGTCCATTTTGAGGCATTTTATAATATTCTGGGGGTTCGCTTTGGGGGTTCGCTGAAGCCTTCAATATATTCCGGTGATATGACTTTGGGGGTTGATTTCCCCCCAGAATTAAAAGCAATTAGCGGCATTGGCGTGTTCGTATGTGGTCGTACGCTTCAAGTGGTCGGGGAGGAGGGGTGGTGCCCTACATAGTGAAGAACCCGTTTTTAGACGGCGCAGGAGAGTGTCAGCGGTATTTCACTGAAATGCCACACTTGGGTTGAAAATGTGTGGTGATTTGAATTTGGGGGTTCGCGCGGACCCCTAATATCGATGGTGCTACTATTGGGGGTTGCTACCCCCAAAGTCCGAGCACCAAAACATCGTGGCAGTTCGGTATACGGCGGATCTTCAGACTTCAAGATAACTCCTTGGAAGGGATTACGGCGCTGCTTCGGCTACATCCGGCGGTAGGCGAAGGAGCAGCCACAGCTGCAGCCCTGCATTCCGCAAGAGCCGCCACAGTCCCAACCGTCTAGCTCCGGCAGTCCTAGACATCTATTATTTCTTAATTACCGTTATCCATCGGCATCCAGTCGCAGCCGTTCTTAAGCATTCAGCATCTGTCAGCACTTGTTTGAAAATTGTACGGATGATTCGAATATCTTAAGGGCCTCATTCCACCAAAGCCTGTTGCCACGTCTAATGTGATAAGGCGTCGCGCTACCGATTCTACCGGTGCACCAAACGTAATTTTTCTGAACGAAGACAGCGTGAATAACCGCATTATGTAAAAGTCGGATTGGGCGTCGCTTCTCTGATGGAATGAGGCCCTATGAGCCTCCCCTCCTCCTCATCACTGTCGATTGGCAGGATGTAGCTTAGTGACGCTACACCTCTGGGCCATGCTGAAATGAAGCTCGGCCACGTCGAAAAACAAAAAGGCAGCTAGGACATGATGATGCCTTGGTGTTGGTGAGCAACCAACCGAGAATAATTCTTAGAAACAGCTTCGCCCCAGCAACGTGATATTACCAGATTTGAGCACCAAAAAACAATCCTGAACTTCACTTCAAGTAAAATGGTCTCGACAACTTCGAAAAGTCTGCGGCCACACAACATGCACATCAACTGTTGATGACCCCTTGTATCAGGATCTCTACATTTTGGACCGATGACGATTTCCCAGCAGTTCTGCCTGCCGTCTCTTCATCTCTGCGAACTCCGTCTGTGCAGCAGCAAGCAATGCATTAGAGAGTGCAAGGGTTTAGGGTATTGGGTTTAGGGTTAAGGGCTCTGCTTGCCGATCTAGGCAGCAGCAAGCAAGTAGAGGAAGTAAGAACTACATGTGGCTGGTTTCCAATCTTTCGTGATTTAACAGATCCCCAGGTATAGGCGATTAGACCTACCCGCACGGGATACGCAATGATACATCTTCCCCATGTCATTGCATCGTTCATCGTGGATCATCGGTCTGTGAAGGCGCAAGCAATGCATTGAAAGAAAGAAAGCTACGCCTATTAGGGGGTGCAGGGTAAGGAAACAACGCAGCTTGGGGCCGTAGCCACACCCGCGCTGTTACCATAGGGTTTAGGGTTTAGGGTTTAGTTTAATGCATTGAGGAATGTAAGCAGCATCAACAACAGCAACAGCAGAGAAGCAGGTCACTATTCAAGACCATGGTTACTGGTACGAAAAAACGGCACGGTCAAACGGCACGGTACAGTACAGATACTTGTACGGTACGGCCAAAATGGACGGACCAATCAGAAAACGGCCGATACGGTGCGCTTCAACACAGTACAGTATTGTGAAAAGTACGGCGCCTGACGGGAAACGGTACAGGATTTGCGCCCAAACAGCCGTGGGCGCAAATCCTGTACCGTTTCCCGTCTGGAAACCCCTGCTCAGGACCAACAAGAATAGCAATCCGACATGTCAGCTGCAGAAGCAACAGCAGCAACAAGGCACGCCAGCAACTTCAATACATCGAAGTACTACAGCAGTATGTTGAAATACGTCAGCAACGGCAGCAACAGCGACAGAAGTACAATGACGCACGTGAGCGATTCCAGGAAGATTATATGAATAAGTGCATAACCTGCAACAACAGCACATTGAAGTACATCCGTAGCAGCAGCAGTACATAAACACACGTCAGCAGCAACAATAGTGTACAAGAGCATAAGATTCAGAATCGGTACATCGATGTACATCAGCAGCAGTGGAATAACATTGAAGCAAGTCAGCAGGAACAACAGTACAGGAGTACAGAAGTGACAACAACAACACATCGGCGTATATCAGTAGTAGCAGCAGCAGCAGTACACTAAAGTACGTCATCAGCTCAGGCAAAGTTGCGAACGAGACAGCGAAGCATTTATCTAGTGAAGGAAGCGATTGTTGCGATCCCACGAAGGGGCAAAAGGTTGTACCTCTGGACCTACTTGATGTGTCCGTCTCCTCAGTAAATAATGGATGGGGGGATGGCGAACCTCTGGTATTCCCGGGTGCTGACAAGCCGTACACAAGCTAGATGGTAGCTTGCCCAGTGCTACGGCCGAACGGGTCCCTTACTTAATCCACACCTCAGGGTGTATATCTTTCTTTCTAAAGGAAGCGTACGTGCCGGTTACATGTTCCCAGCATGCTCAACAACCCCATCAAGGCTCAAGTGCAGCTACCATGCATAGCTACTGGTAAGGGCCGCAGCTAGATAGAAGATGGGTGGCAGCTGGGTAGTAGCTGGGATCCAGACAGGCCATGCACTGGCTTCGAGTCTAGTAATTAGTTAAGGAAGTGGACGTGCCGGTTACATGTTCCTAGCATGCCCATTGCCTGCCAGCACTCAAGATCAATAAATAATTCAAACCAGATATACTGTCAGGGTGTGGATAGGGCCAAGAAGTGTGAGACAGTGCACCTGCATTCCCACCTCCCTAGTGATTTTTTCCCCGGCTGACAAGACCAACTTTGGCAGGCTGCCCAGCAGCGGCCAATGGCCCAATGAAGACTGAAGCTGGACCAGCATGCAACGGGTGCCCAAAGCAGCAGGGCTGGCCACAAATGGGGCCGGGTGGCAGCTGACATGTAGCTGAGTCACGAAAACAGAGACACTGTCAACCACATGCTCTTAACCCTCAACCCTAAATTAGGCTAGCTGCACAGCTTTGCTGAGTCAGCGTCCTGTTAGCTGCACCATGCCCAATCTGTCAGAGGCTGCGATGTAGCTGAATTATATCTGGATTGTAGCTGAATTGTAGCTGATTTATAGCTGGGTTGTAGCTGATTTGTAGCTGAATTGTAGCTTGAGCCCCCTTGAGAAGACAGCAGTTTACACCAGGGGTTGGCAGCTTGCATGGTAATTGTATTTCCCCATGCACAGCCGAAACATCCCATGCCCACCCAGACCATGCAAGCTGAAACTTCCGCCTTGACACATGAAGATAGAAAGGAAGCTACGCCCTATCAGGGCGTGGAGGTTGATGAAACGGCGCAGCATAGCGTATCACATCACATCACATCACATCACATCACATCACATCACATCACATCACATCACATCACATCACATCACATCACATCACATCACATATAATCACATCACATCACATCACATCACATCACATCACATCACATCACATCACATCACATCACATATAATCACATCACATCACATCACATCACATCACATCACATCACATCACATCACATCACATCACATCACATCACATCACATCACATCACATCAAATATAATCACAGCCGCCTTGACACATCAGCTCAAGAGCTCGAACCCACCCTGAGCCCCCAAGCCTGCACCCCAAACACTCCTTAACCCTCAACTCACATGGACCCGTAATCTTGATCCTTGAGCCTACTTGAACCCTAAACCCTGAGCAGTTTTTTCAGTGAGCACACTCGAGTGGTATACCACGATAAGCTACAGTTCAGCTAAACTGTGCCCCCGGGCCATAAGCCCCTGGTTCGGCCAGCCCTGTTGCTTGGACCACCCGCTGGAGGCCGGTCCAGGTTTTGTAGGAATCGGCCCAGGGGTGGCCGTGGGGCGGCCCAGCAAAGGTGGCCCGGTACCCAATATAATTAATAATGACCCTGAGCTTATCAGAACCCTCAACCCTGAGCCCAACTCAAACCCCAACCCTGAGACCACCTGGACCCTGAACCCACCTGAACAAATGCCACAATCAAGTTAGGGTAGGGTATGGCTGAGAAGCTGCTGCTGTCACCCTTGGACCACCTACGTAATAGGGTAGGGTATGGCTGAGCCACAATCAAGTTAGGGTAGGGTATGGATGAGAAGTTGCTGCTGTCACCCTTAAACCACCTACCCTTAAACCACCTACCCTTAAACATTGCCAATTGAATATGAGCACACAACTCTGTTGAACAGAGAGAAAAAATGATGGCAAAGTGAGGGTGACGGGCTGACGGCTACAAGACATAGTGGGCCGAGGCCGTGGCCATTCTCTGAGACCACCTGCACACATTTTTTGTGTCAGCAATTGAACCCGTAGAAGCAAGCACAATGCCTTCACAACACAGCACAAAATAACTCAGCACAGCACAGCACAGCACAGCACAACACAACACAACACAGCACAACACAGCAAAGCGCAGCACAACACAGCACAGCGCAGCACAACACAGCACAGCACAACACAGCACAGCGCAACACAACACAACACAACACAGCACAACACAGCACAGCGCAGCACAACACAGCGCAGCACAACACAGCACAACACAGCAAAGCGCAACACAACACAGCACAACACAGCAAAGCGCAACACAACACAGCACAACACAACACAACACAGCACAACACAACACAACACAGCACAGCACAACATAGCACAGCACAGCACAGCGCAACACAGCACAACACAGCACAACACAGCACAGCACAGCAAAGCGCAACACAGCACAACACAACACAGCGCAGCACAACACAGCACAACACAGCACAGCACAGCAAAGCGCAACACAACACAGCGCAGCACAACACAGCACAGCGCAACACAACACAACACAACACAGCACAACACAGCACAGCGCAGCACAGCGCAACACAGCACAGCGCAACACAGCACAGCGCAGCACAGCACAGCGCAGCACAGCGCAACACAACACAGCGCAGCACAGCACAGCGCAGCACAACACAGCACAGCGCAGCACAGCGCAACACAGCACAGCGCAACACAGCACAGCGCAAAATAACTCAGCACAGCACAGCACAGCACAGCACAGCACAGCACAGCACAGCACAGCACAGCACAGCACAACACAGCACAACACAGCACAGCGCAGCACAACACAGCACAGCGCAGCACAGCGCAACACAGCACAGCACAACACAGCGCAGCACAGCACAACACAGCACAACACAGCACAGCACAACACAGCGCAGCACAGCACAGCGCAGCACAACACAGCACAGCGCAACACAGCACAGCGCAACACAGCACAGCGCAAAATAACTCAGCACAGCACAGCACAGCACAGCACAGCACAGCACAGCACAACACAGCACAGCACAGCACAGCACAGCACAGCACAGCACAGCGCAACACAGCACAGCACAGCGCAGCACAGCACAGCGCAGCACAGCACAGCGCAGCACAGCACAGCGCAACACAGCACAGCACAGCACAACACAGCACAGCACAGCACAGCACAGCACAACACAGCACAGCGCAGCACAACACAGCACAGCGCAGCACAGCACAACACAGCACAGCGCAAAATAACTCAGCACAGCACAGCACAGCACAGCACAGCACAGCACAGCACAACACAGCACAGCACAACACAGCACAACACAGCACAGCGCAGCACAACACAGCACAGCGCAGCACAGCGCAGCACAGCGCAACACAGCACAGCACAACACAGCGCAGCACAGCACAGCGCAGCACAACACAGCACAGCACAACACAGCACAGCACAGCACAGCGCAGCACAACACAGCACAGCGCAACACAGCACAGCGCAACACAGCACAGCGCAAAATAACTCAGCACAGCACAGCACAGCACAGCACAGCACAGCACAGCACAGCACAACACAGCACAACACAGCACAGCGCAGCACAGCACAACACAGCAAAGCGCAACACAACACAGCACAGCGCAGCACAGCACAGCACAGCACAGCACAGCGCAACACAGCACAGCACAGCACAACACAGCACAGCACAGCACAACACAGCACAGCGCAGCACAACACAGCACAACACAGCACAGCGCAGCACAACACAGCGCAGCACAGCGCAACACAGCACAGCACAACACAGCGCAGCACAGCACAACACAGCACAACACAGCACAGCGCAGCACAGCACAGCGCAGCACAGCACAGCACAGCACAGCACAGCGCAACACAGCACAGCGCAACACAGCACAGCGCAAAATAACTCAGCACAGCACAGCACAGCACAGCACAGCACAGCGCAACACAACACAGCGCAACACAACACAGCGCAAAATAACTCAGCACAGCACAGCACAGCACAACACAACACAGCACAGCGCAACACAGCACAGCGCAGCACAACACAGCACAACACAGCGCAGCACAGCACAGCGCAGCGCAACACAGCACAACACAGCACAGCACAGCACAACACAGCACAGCACAGCACAGCACAACACAGCACAGCGCAGCACAGCAAAGCGCAACACAACACAGCACAGCGCAGCACAGCACAGCGCAGCACAGCACAGCGCAACACAGCACAGCACAGCACAACACAGCACAGCACAGCACAGCACAACACAGCACAGCGCAGCACAACACAGCACAACACAGCGCAACACAGCACAGCGCAGCACAACACAGCACAGCGCAGCACAGCTCAACACAGCACAGCACAACACAGCGCAGCACAGCACAGCGCAGCACAGCACAGCACAGCACAGCACAGCGCAGCACAGCACAACACAGCAAAGCGCAACACAACACAGCACAGCGCAGCACAGCACAGCGCAGCACAGCACAGCACAGCGCAACACAGCACAGCACAGCACAACACAGCACAGCACAGCACAGCACAACACAGCACAGCGCAGCACAACACAGCACAACACAGCACAGCGCAGCACAACACAGCGCAGCACAGCGCAACACAGCACAGCACAACACAGTGCAGCACAGCTCAACACAGCACAACACAGCACAGCGCAGCACAGCACAGCGCAGCACAGCACAGCACAGCGCAGCACAGCGCAACACAGCACAGCGCAACACAGCACAGCGCAAAATAACTCAGCACAGCACAGCACAGCACAGCACAGCGCAACACAACACAGCGCAACACAACACAGCGCAAAATAACTCAGCACAGCACAGCACAGCACAACACAACACAGCACAGCGCAACACAGCACAGCGCAGCACAACACAGCACAGCACAGCGCAGCGCAACACAGCACAACACAGCGCAGCGCAGCACAACACAGCGCAGCACAGCACAGCGCAGCACAGCACAGCGCAGCACAACACAGCACAGCATAACACAGCACAGCACAGCACAGCACAGTGCCGCACAGCGCAGCACAGCACAACACAGCACAGCGCAGCACAGCGCAGCACAGCGCAGCACAGCACAGCACAGCACAGCACAGCACAGCACAGCACAGCACAACACAGCAGAACACAACACAGCACAGCACAACACAGCACAGCGCAGCGCAGCACAGCACAGCACAGCGCAGCGCAGCACAGCACAGCACAGCACAGTGCAGCGCAGCGCAGCGCAGCGCAGCGCAGCACAGCACAGCGCAGCGCAGCGCAGCGCAGCGCAGCTTGAGCCAGCACAGCGCAGCGCAGCGCAGCGCAGCGCAGCGCAGCGCAGCGCAGCGCAGCGCAGCGCAGCGCAGCACAGCACAGCACAGCACAGCACAGCACAGCACAGCACAGCACAGCACAGCACAGCGCAGCGCAACACAGCGCAGCGCAGCGCAGCGCAGCGCATCACATCACATCACATCACATCACATCACATCACATCACATCACATCACATCACATCACATCACATCACATCACATCACATCACATCACATCACATCACATCACATCACATCACATCACATCACATCACATGACATGACATGTCATGACATGACATGACATGACATCACATCACAGCGCAACACAGCACAGCGCAACACAGCATAACACAACACAACACAGCACAGCACAGCGCATCGCATCCTCCATCCCCCATCCCCCATCTCCCATCTCCCATCTCGCATCTCGCACCGCCGCACCGCACCGCACCGCACCGCACCGCATAGCACAGCACAGCACAGCACAACATAACAAGGACCATTGATCGTCAAGCCTTAACCCTTGACCCTGCCGCACCTTTCTAGAACCACCCTGTTGGCGTACACATGTGCCACCAGCTGTAAAGGGGGGCAACCAAATAATAAGGAGTTCAGGAGGCATCCTACAAACTGACGGGTTGAAAATAAAACAAAAGGTGCACGTTGGCTTATGGCACACGCGAGTCAGCGCCTTCTCTACGAACCGACGGATGAAAAATAAAGCTAAGGGCACACCGGCACTACTGTAAATTAGCTTTGCTTTTGTTCATGATTATCAACGTGTTGTTTGGAGGTGAGGAATACAATGAAAAAACAACTGTCATGGAAAACCAGTTTCCAGTCAGGAACCGAGAGCTTTGGTCGAACTTACGCCCTAAGGGTTTTGGGGTTCAGGGTTTAGGGTTAAGGGTTTAGGAGCTTTGGTCGAATTTACGCCGTGAGGATCGCATACAAATAAATAATGAGTTCAAACCCGAGGGCGGGCGAATCAAACATAAGGTAGCAAGCAGATGCTCAGTCCTGCTTGATAGGAATAACAATGCAGATTTGTCTCCAGACCCACCCTTGTGCTGCATGGTAGCACGATACGGCATGATACAGCTTGATACGGCACAGGTTCAGCCGGATTTTCCTCCAGACCCACCCTTGCGCTGGTCCCCCAACTCTCGCGCCTAAGGAGAGCGTTTCAATTCATTTCTCATCTTCCTCTTGTTTCAAATTTAAGAACTCAAAATCAAAATTCAAGGTGAATCCCAGTTGGTCGCCCAAAGCTTTATGAGCAGGGCCTTAAGGTGTAAGTGCACTAACCCCACTGACCCCTAACCCCTAAATTAGGCCTTAAGGTGTAACAGCACCAACCCCTAACCCCTTAACCCTAAACTTGGCCTTAATGTGTAACAGCATCAATCCCTAACCCCTAAACTAGACCTTAAGGTGTAACAGCATTTATACCTAACCCCTAAACCCTAAACTAGGCCTTAAGGTGTTACAACACTGGCTCAGGTTTCGTATACAAAGCTCCTGACCAGGTTTTAGGGTTAAGGTGTAGGGCTTAGGGTTTTAGGGGTTTGGGTTTTTGATAAGCAGCATTTTGTATTAAGTGGCCGTAAAAAAGCCAGCTGGGTGAACAGGGCGCCTCAAGCGTCGAAATTTCCCCGATACTAATTGATATCGTCGTTTCACGTTGCCGCGCGACTGAACCTCCCAGCTTGATGCCGAACTGTTTGTTTGACTACCACTGAAGTTACCCAAATCGTAACCAGTAACCACAAAAAACACAATCCCTGCCAGCCCCGACATATTTTTGCGCCACAAGCAAACACTTTTCAGGAAGCGGGAACTGACAGCACCTGCATCGCGATTGTCGTGGCAGTTAAACAACCAAGAGAGGGCAGAGAAAGGAAGAAGACTACGTCCCACAGGGGCGTGAGGGTTGAGGGAACAGTGCAGCCTGGGCCGAGGCCGTGTCCGTGCCGTTACCAAAGAGGGCATGTATGAGGGTATCGGCACGGCAGACACAGCCTCGGCCCATGCCGCACTGTTCCCTCACACACACTCGCTCGGCCTCGTTTTCACTCTTTCTGAACAGAAAGCAGCGGTGTTGTGGGCGGTTTAAGTTAAGGGTTTAGGCAGACCCTAAACCTTTCTGAACAGAGATCAGCAGTGCTGTCGGTAGTTTAGGGTTCAGGGTTCAGGGTTAAGGCCAACCCTAAACCCTTTCCGAATAGAGAGCAGCGGTGTTGTCGGCGGTGATGATGGCACACGGTGAGGGTTCACGGTTTCAGGTAAAGGGTTAAAAAAACCTTACACCTAAATGCTCATCCCTTTCCCTGAACCCTTGAGGGGGTTAAGTTGAGCGTGCAGGGTTTAGGGTTTAGGGTTGAGCGTTTAGAAGCAGCCCGAGGGCTGACAGCAAAAGGTAACGAGCAGTCTCAGACGATCGAGCATATCAGCTTTTCTTGGCAAGAGACGACGAGCAACTGATATGGTAGCCATGTTAATCAAACGGTAGCGAGCAGTCTCAGACGATCGTGCATGTCAGTTGTATCCTGGAAATGGAGGATTGAAAAGAACCGATGTGGTAGCCAAGTTAATCAAAGAGTAGTGAGCAGTCTCAGACGATCCTGCATGTCAGCATCATCCTGGCAACAGATGACGAGCAACTGACATGGCAGCATCATCCTGGCAACAGATGACGAGCAACTGACATGGCAGCATCATCCTGGCAACAGATGACGAGCAACTGACATGGCAGCATCATCCTGGCAACAGATGACGAGCAACTGACATGGCAGCATCATCCTGGCAACAGATGACGAGCAACTGACATGGCAGCATCATCCTGGCAACAGATGACGAGCAACTGACATGGTAGTCATATAAGTATCAGGTAATGTGCATTCTCAGAAGACCGTGCATGGCAGTTATATCCTGGAGGGAAATGGAGGATGATTGGCAAGCAACCGATGTGGTAGCCAAGTCCAATGCTTTGGATAAATGGGAGGCTTTGCAAGGGGCCCGTCACTTAGGGGGTCGGACGAGTCCCCCAACAACCGCTGTCGACCCTGGGGATGGGGTCCTTCCACGCACAAAGTTTTACTGGCGTCCAGGATTTAATGCGGAAGGAAAGTTCGTTTTTTTTTCTGGCGAACATTTTAAGTGGAAAGGCTCCATCCCGGCCGAAACCCCTTGTTTGGGGGGACTCGACCGACCCCCAAATGACAGGCCCCTTGGCTTTGCTTTTCTCCACTCCAAAAGATGACCTTCCCTTTGTTATATCGGTAGCAGCGCGGATCTATATTCTGGATCCATATTCTGGATCCATATTCTGGATCCATATTCTGGATGCATATTCTGGATCCATATTCTGGATCCATACTCTGGATCCATATCGCACCGTTCCCTGGACCCTCACGCCCCTGCGGGGTGTAGCTTTCATTAATTATAGTTGCAGCTTACATACCCTCGGTATATGAGTATATAAAAGCCCTTAACCACATTCTGTTTGCGCCTCCCCCCCCCACCCATACTCGCGCGCTATGCCCTATTTATATATGGGGCAAGCCCCAAACCCATATTCTGTTTGCACCCCCCATTCCCCATACTCGCGTGCAATGCCCTCTTTATATAACTTTCTGTTTGCACCCCCCATTCCCCATACTCGCGTGCAATGCCCTCTTTATATAACTTTCTGTTTGCACCCCCCATTCCCCATACTCGCGTGCAATGCCCTCTTTATATAACTTTCTGTTTGCACCCCCCATTCCCCATACTCGCGTGCAATGCCCTCTTTATATAACTTTCTGTTTGCACCCCCCATTCCCCATACTCGCGTGCAATGCCCTCTTTATATAACTTTCTGTTTGCACCCCCCATTCCCCATACTCGCGTGCAATGCCCTCTTTATATAACTTTCTGTTTGCACCCCCCATTCCCCATACTCGCGTGCAATGCCCTCTTTATATAACTTTCTGTTTGCACCCCCCATTCCCCATACTCGCGTGCAATGCCCTCTTTATATAACTTTCTGTTTGCACCCCCCATTCCCCATACTCGCGTGCAATGCCCTCTTTATATAACTTTCTGTTTGCACCCCCCATTCCCCATACTCGCGTGCAATGCCCTCTTTATATAACTTTCTGTTTGCACCCCCCATTCCCCATACTCGCGTGCAATGCCCTCTTTATATAACTTTCTGTTTGCACCCCCCATTCCCCATACTCGCGTGCAATGCCCTCTTTATATAACTTTCTGTTTGCACCCCCCATTCCCCATACTCGCGTGCAATGCCCTCTTTATAGAACTTTCTGTTTGCACCCCCCATTCCCCATACTCGCGTGCAATGCCCTCTTTATATAACTTTCTGTTTGCACCCCCCATTCCCCATACTCGCGTGCAATGCCCTCTTTATATAACTTTCTGTTTGCACCCCCCATTCCCCATACTCGCGTGCAATGCCCTCTTTATATAACTTTCTGTTTGCACTACCCATTCCCCATACTCGCGTGCAATGCCCTCTTTATATAACTTTCTGTTTGTGCCCCCCCCATCCCTCATACTCTCGCGCTATGCCCTCGTTATAATAGGGGCAAGCCCTAAACCCACTTTCTGTTTGCGCCCCCCCCATCCCTCATACTCGCGTGCTATGCCATCGTTATAATAGGGGCAAGCCCTAAACCCACTTTCTGTTTGCGCCCCCCCATCCCTCATACTCGCGCGCTATGCCCTCGTTATAATAGGGGCAAGCCCTAAACCCACTTTCTGTTTGCGCCCCCCCCATCCCTCATACTCTCGCGCTATGCCCTCGTTATAATAGGGGCAAGCCCTAAACCCACTTTCTGTTTGCGCCCCCCCCATCCCTCATACTCTCGCGCTATGCCCTCGTTATAATAGGGGCAAGCCCTAAACCCACTTTCTGTTTGCGCCCCCCCCATCCCTCATACTCTCGCGCTATGCCCTCGTTATAATAGGGGCAAGCCCTAAACCCACTTTCTGTTTGCGCCCCCCCCATCCCTCATACTCTCGCGCTATGCCCTCGTTATAATAGGGGCAAGCCCTAAACCCACTTTCTGTTTGCGCCCCCCCCATCCCTCATACTCTCGCGCTATGCCCTCGTTATAATAGGGGCAAGCCCTAAACCCACTTTCTGTTTGCGCCCCCCCATCCCCCATACTTGCGTGCTATGCCCTCTGGACATCAGAGGGGGGTGCTCGCTTATGGCTCCTTTAGCTCCCCGGAGGGGTCCCCCTCGAAAGGGGGAGCAGGGTGGGGTAATATCCGAAAGGGGGGGGAAGGGTGGGGGTAAACCCTGAGAGCTTAAGTTGTAGGAAGGGATAGATTCCTCAATTCTCTGTGTACGGGCGTTTCCTTCTATCTCAACTTTTAACCCTGAACCCTGAACCCCAAACTTGCAACCTACCTCCAGCAGCAGCGTGTTCTTCTTTTTCAGCCCTGAACCCTTAACCCCAACCCTGAACCTGAAACCCTGCACCCTAAACCTAAAACCTACGTGCAGCAGCAGCGGTTTGATGGAGCTCTAAACCTTTAACCCCGAACCTTAAACCCTGAATCCTAAACCCTACGTGCAGCAGCAGAGGCTCGATGGTGGAGCCTTCAACCCTAAACCCTAAACCCTGAACTCTCAACTCTACCTGCAGCAGTAGCGGTTCGATGGTGGAGCCCTCAAGCAAATCAATGTTGTCAGTCGCGATCTGCGTCAGGGGGGCAGCAAGAAGCATGGCAGCACGATACGGCATGATACGGCGCAATATGGCACTGGTTCAGCCGGATTGTCCTACCAAAGTGCCACGATACGGCTCGATACAGCTCAATACGGCTCAATACGGCTCGATACGGCACGGGTTCAGCCGGATTGTACTACCAAAGTGCCACGATACGGCTCGATATGGCACAGGTTCAGCCGGATTGTTCTACCATGGCAAGAAACAAATCAATGTTGTCAGTCGCGATCTGGAAATAACAACTGGAGACTCATGATCAAATTGTATAAAATTATCGTTGCTAATGGAAAGCTGTCATTAAATCAATTAAATCAATATAGGAAGTAATGAAACCTGAACATAAGTCCCCAAACGGTCAAGCCAAAGTGCCATCAAGCGAAACATAGAGTGGCTAGTCACATGATGGAATTACTAAACATGAAACATTAATCATGAAACAGCTTTCTCCCATGCCCTTCTTTTTGTTTGAATGCATTAACCAAGTACCGTGGATTGTATATCATTCTTGTCCAAACGCCCTGATCTCCATCCCATCCTACGCATGTTGTTTTCTCGCTGAGAGGCTTTAAAACCCTAGTTTGAGAACGGTCACGAGGTATCACAAGTTTTTGTATTATTGATCTTTTCCTACCGTAGTGTCAGTCCTAATTCGTTTTATTCTGAGTTCGTTTTGCCTCAGCCACGCTGTTCGTTTTCTTGGTTCGTTTTTCTGATCGGAAGCCAACTTTTCCCCCGATCAACGGTTCGTTTTTGCTCTGGGAGGCGCATCTGGTGCCAACACGCATTTAGCCTTCGCCCTAGCGACTGACTCGGCAAAGCAAAGCTGCCATTTCATACTGGTCGCATGTCAATAGGAAGACAGCGTCTTCTTGCGATGAATGGCGCTGCACTCTGTGTTGGCGATTTTTTCAGGGTTTGGGTCGGAAGATATTCGTTTTTCGTTCAATTTTTTGATGTTGTACAAATAATCATCAAAATCAACCATTCGTTTTCTTGAAAAACGATCCATAAAACGAATATGGACTGACACTACGGTAATTGTTTGTTTGTTTATTTATGCATTCATATTTTTTGTTTCTTAGATTCAATCCTGATCTATTGTTGTATTGATTTATTCCCAAATGCTATGTCTCCCATGCACGCTGCTTTCTTGTTAAAAGGAACACTTTGGTTTTCAAACATTCACACATTTGCATCACACATGTGTTGATTTATTCCTGTCCAAGTGCCCATGTCTCCAACCTGTGCTGCTTTCTTGCTAAACCCTCAACCCTCAACCTTCAACCCTCAACCCGTGTGTCCCACCTGTGCCGCTTTCTCGTTGAGAGGCTGCAACACCTTGGCCATCCAACGCCTGTCAAGAGCATCAGTTGGGGGTCAACAGGCGCCAGGATTCAAGAGTTAGGTACTCAGCATCAATGCTGCCACACATGTATGTCTGTGCACTTCCACACATTTCCACACGTCTGGGCCTTTTACATGAAATTTAGCCTAACAACCCGTCGATGCTGTCGCATCTGAATGCCTGTGCCGTAGGACCATCCCTATCTTGCATGACAGCCTGCTAGAAGCCTTTTCACACATTTCCACACATCTGACACTTTTCCATCAATGCTGCCACATCTGTAAGCCTTTGTCGTTGGACCATCCCTATCTTGCATCACCGCCTGCTGGAAGCTCTTTCACATGTAGCCACAAATCTGAGATATTGTCATCACCGCTATCACACCTGTATGCCTGCGCCGTTGGACCATCCCTATCTTGCATCACCGCCTGCTGGAAGCCCTCACGATTGCCGTCAGGGCTATGCTGCTTCACCTGCAGACGTCAATATGCAGTTATTAATAACCGTCAACCCGGCAGATTCATATCATGACCGCAGCCGGCAGATTCATACCATTCATATCATGACCGCAGCTGACACTTTATAAGTCGTGTTTTAGGTTACGTTTTGGTCACTGTCGCTGGTTTCCCCCCAATACGCTCTGCCTGGCCCTTTCGCAGGAGCTGTAGGTGGTCGCGTCAGCTTTGTAACAACCAACTTTATACGCAAATTGGCACAGCCAGTCAGCCATCCAACAACATTTTTTTGGAAGGGACGGGCAGAGCTAACCGCAACGGAACCAGCAGCACAGAAAGGACCTTGGGTGACCCAGGCCTCATTAAATTTATCAGTGGACTGGAATGGTGTGGACTGAAATGTGTGAGATGGGATGGTGTGGAATAAATGGAATGGAATGGAATGTGTGGAATGTAATGGTGTGAAATATAATGGAATGGTGTGGAATAAACGGAATGGAATGTGTGGAGTGGAATAAATGGAATGGAATGGTGACCCATGGCACATCAAATTAAATTAAACTAATCAGATATGTTCCGATTACGATCCTTACGGTGGCTGAATGAAGTAGCTGAGCTTGAGTCAACGTAATTCCAAAGCAAAGTCGGCTCAAACATACCCCTGGCTTCTTTGTTCCAGATTCTGTACCCCCTGCACCCCAAGACCCCCCCCCCACCTTTCTCCCCTCTTCATTATACCTTTCCATTGCATCAAACGTGGACTGCATTGCCATCATCCCCCCTGTCCCCCGATGCCCCCCCCCCTCTATCCCCACTCCATCCCCGCTGCCCCCTCTCCCTCCTCTCCTCTGCCCACCACCCCCATATTCTCGCCTGACCCCCCCCCCCCCCCTCTCTCCCCTGCACCCCCCCCCCCCCCTCTCTCTCCCCTGCCCCCCCCCCCTCTCTCTCCCCTGCATCTCCCCCCCCCTCTCTCTCCCCTGCATCCCCCCCCCCCTCTCTCACCCCTGCACCCCCCCCTCTTTCTCTCCTGCACCCTCCCCCCCTCACTCCCTTGCACCCCCAACTCTCTCTCTCCCCTGCACCCCCTCTCTCTCCCATCCCCCCTGCCCCCCTCTTCCCGCTGTCCCCTGCCCCCCCCCCCCTCTCTCCCCTGCCCCCCACCAGCCCCCTCCCCCTCGCTCTCTTCCTAATGACTTGCCATTGCATCAAACGCGGTCTGCGTGGCCGTCACACAAGCCAGCAGAGGTCCGTAGAAGTCTCGGAGCTGCGAGGGCGCAGGTCAAGGGTCATAACTTTTGAGAAATTGGTGCTGTGCGAAGTAAGAAGTGCGTTACCCTAAACCCTCAACCCTAAACTAAGCGAAGTAAGGAATGTGTTACCCTAAACCCTCAACCCTAAACTAAGCGAAGTAAGAAGTGCGTTACCCTAAACCCTCAACCCTAAACTAAGCGAAGTAAGAAGTGCGTTACCCTAAACCCTCAACCCTAAACTAAGCGAAGTAAGGAGTGCGTTACCCTAAACCCTCAACCCTAAACTAAGCGAAGTAAGGAGTGTGTTACCCTAAACCCTCAACCCTAAACTAAGCGAAGTAAGGAGTGCGTTACCCTAAACCCTCAACCCTAAACTAAGCGAAGTAAGGAGTGCGCACTGTGTATCGTGTTTGCCTTTTTAATATGAGGTTTCATTGCCCATAATTAATTGCCCAGCCGCCGCAAAAGGCCCAATTAAGACCAAAGCTGGTCTCGACTGTAGCAGGTGGCCAAAGCAGCATGGCTGGCTACAGATGGGGCCTCCGGTCAGCGGCCGGAGTGTAGCTGACATGTAGCTGAGTCACGAAAAAAAATCTGCGTGGTATGAAAGCCCTAGCATCCAAAACCCTTTGTGATGCAATCCGGCTGAATCTATGCCGTATCGTGCTGCCTTGCTCAACCCTAGCATGCAGCTTGCACCTCCCACCTGCATGTTTATCCTGTTTATGCGCAAACCCTAAATCCTTAACCTTAGCGTGCACTTTGCACCTCCCACCTGTCTGCTCACCCTGTCTATGCGTAAACCTTATGCGCAAACCCTTAACCCTAGCGTGCACTTCGTACCTCCCACCTGTCTGTTCAAACTGTTTCTGCGTAAACCTTAAACCCTAAACCCTAGCGTGCAGGTTGCACCACTCACCTGTCTATTCACCCTGTCGATGCGTGCCTTGCGCTCCTCGAGCGACTTTGAGTTGTAGTATGTAAACAGGTAGCCTGTCCAGCATTTGGATTGGAAAAAACGACAGAGGTATGTATTAACGTGATAAGTGTGAATTGGGAGAGTACGACAGAGGCATTCATAAGTGTGATGGTAGGCCGGTATGGCATGAAGAGTTTGTCAGTGGCGGACTTGAAGTTGTAGTACGTGAGCAGATAGCCTGCCCAGGATTCGGATCGGGGAGAGTGACACAGAGGCAGTGATTATAGTGATTAGTGTGAGCGGGAAGAGTGACACATAAGCAGTGATTACAGTGATTAGTGATAGCGGGGAGAGTGACACAGAAGGAGTGATTAGAGTGATTAGTGTGAGAGGGGAGAGTGACACAGAGGCAGTGATTATAGTGATTGGTGTGAGCGGGGAGAGTGACACAGACACAGTGATTATAATGATTAGTGAGAGCAGGGAGAGTGACATAGAAACAGTGATTAGAGTGATGGGTGTGAGCGGGGAGAGTGACACAGAGGCAGTGATTAGAGTGATGGGTGTGCGCGGGGAGAGTGACACAGATGCAGTGATTAGAGTGATTAGTGTGAACGGGGAGAGTGACACAGACACAGTGATTATAATTATTAGTGAGAGCAGGGAGAGTGACATTTAAACGGTGATTATAGTGATGTGTGTGAGCGGGGAGAGTGACACAGAGGCAGTGATTAGAGTGATGGGTGTGAGCGGGGAGAGTGACACAGAAGCAGTGATACGAATGATTAGTGTGAGCGGGGAGAGTGACACAGACACAGTGATTATAGTGATGGGTGTGAGCGGGGAGAGTGACACAGGGGCAGTGATTATAGTGATGTGTGTGAGCGGGGAGAGTGACACAGAGGCAGTGATTAGAGTGATTAGTGTGAACGGGGAGAGTGACACCGATACAGTGATTATAATGATTAGTGAGAGCAGGGAGAGTGACATAGAAACAGTGATTAGAGTGATGGGTGTGAGCGGGGAGAGTGACACAGATGCAGTGATTAGAGTGATTGGTGTGAGCGGGGAGAGTGACACAGAGGCATCGATTAGAGTGATTAGTGTGAGCGGGGAGAGTGACACAGAAACAGTGATTAGAGTGAGCGGGGAGAGTGACACAGAAACAGTGATTAGAGTGATTGGTGTGAGCGGGGAGAGTGACACAGAGGCAGTGATTAGAGTGGTGGGTGAGAGCGGGGAGAGTGACACAGAGGTAGTGATCAGAGTAATTAGTGTGAGTGGGGAAAGTGACACAGACACAGTGATTAGAGTGGTGATTAAAATGGCAAGATTAAGACTTGTACAGTGATCAGTGTGAGCGGGGAGAATGACGCCGAGTCAGTGACTTAAGTGATAAGTGGGAACACGAGAGTGTCACAAAGGCAGTGAATATAGTGATAAGTGTGGACAGGGAGAGTGATACTGAGATAGGGACAAGTGTGATGGCAGGCAGGTATGGCAAGTAGGAATGCTCCGTAACGCCTTCGGCACTTTTCATGCTTTCCCCGGGTTGGTTATACATGCTTCCCTGGGTTTGCCATATACGAATTGCCGGTATGTCATTTGATTTTGGCTAGGACACAACATGAAGTGCTCGATAAAGGCGTTTTGTCTAGCACACAACTTGAGGAGCTGGATGAAGGCGTTTGGGCCAGCACACAACTTACAGCGCTCGAAAAAAGGCGTTCCGGCCAGTACCACCTCCCAATACAAAAAAAGCACGACTATGACGTTTCAGCGAATACAGGAACAAGTACCAGTACAGTTTAAAAAGATCCATGCGGGGCCCAACTGGAGGTCAGAGGAATTTGGAAGGTGAAGGAAGGTAGTTCGCCAGTCCCATGGTTTGGCCTAAATCAGGGTAACCCGGTACGGAATACGGTACGGTCAAACGGTACTGTACGGGTACGGTACGGTACGGACATAATGGGATGGGTTAGAAATTGGACAATACGGTAGTTCCAAACGGTACGGTACGGTCAAACGGTACGGTACGGGATACGGTACAGGATTTTTACCAATACGGCCGTACTGGGTAACCCTGGCCAAAATGGTAGTGGGCCTGTCCCATGCATCGGCCATGACGGTAGTGGGCATGTCTCATGCACCGGCCTAAATGTTAGTGGGCCTGTCCCATGCATCGGCCAATACAGTAGTGGGCATGTCTTATGCACTGTCCTTAATGGCGTGGTAGCACAATACGGCTGAACCTGCGCCGGATCGTGCCGTTTAGTGGCACTTTGGTAGTACAATCTGGCTGAACCTGTGCCGTATTGCGCCGTATCATGCCGTATCGTGCTACCATGATATATGGCAGTTAGTCTGTCCCATACTCCCATGCATCTGCCTGAATGGTAGTCGACGTGACTCATGCTTCGACACAAATGGCAGTCACCCTCTATCTCCCATGCTTGGGCCAAAATGCGAGGCTTCCGCGAGCCTCGCCCACTGCTTGCACATGTGTCTAGTAGGAGGATGGCATGGCTGCACCATGGCTCAGTCTGCGCATGGTTGCTGGCATTGAGCCTAGTCATTCCCTACTAGCCCCACGTGGACGATCGTTCAGCCGGGCCCAGCGGGTATGTACCGTTCCAAACAAGTGCCTGGTGGATAAAAAAGCCCACGGTAACGGCGCGGATGTGGCTTCGGCGCAGGCTGCGCTGTTTCCTAAACGCTCACGCTTCCCACGGGGCGTAGCGTTCTTTCTTTCAGCCCACCTGCGAGTGCCGCAAGCCACCCTCCACCCATGCTGTCCGCCACTTCAGAAGCGATGCATGCGATCGGATTCACGGAGGGTGGAGTTCGATCGGACACAGGAATTTGGCGGGGGAGAACGGTAGGGGTGGGGTTTAAATATTTGAATTAATGAAGACCAAGTCTGTGTTTTCTGAAGTTGGTGTGTGTGGGGGACAGAAATCAGTGTCCTCAGCCAGGGGGGCGCCGTACTCGGCTGTACAGGCCGCGAGGCATCCACGGAGATGGCGGAGACTCACTTCACCCGCAGCCGAGGCCTCGACAACACTGATCGATGCAGTTTTCGAGGCAATCGCTTCAATAATGGCCGAATGGTGAATCTCTTCCCTCGGGACTTTGACCTGGGGTTGGGGCGTTGTGCAACGGCACAATACTACCAATACTTGTTTCTTGAAGCGGACATATGCAGTCCATATTCCATGACATTTTCCATAGGCAACGAAATGCTTTGATGTATCGCATCGCTAACGCTAACGTATTTCCTTTCTAGGTCACCATCAGGGTCACCATCCCCAAATGGAATCACACATTACTCAACCGCGACTCGCTCTTCGCATGTACACTGGCTCCATACCCTGAAAACTCGTGCACACCCAACCCTGTATAACTCCACTACCATCACCGTCACAGTGCCAATTTATCTCTTTGGACGCCACTATAATGCATAGACCTTGGTGGCCAGACAACGCTGCGTTCGTTGCGCGACGACTCTCCTCGGGTGATATTCCTCAGCCCGCTCCGAATAACGATGACGGCAAAGGCATCTGCGGACCGCCCGATGCTCCACCTCCCAAAATTGCTGACCGCATCTCGTCCAGCCTGCCCGACGACATATTTTCAGAAACAAACCCATCAGTGCCGTGTGGAGAAAATGACTGTGGCGACGCCGATGGCGTTGGTGTGGGTGAGCCAGCCGCGCCAGTTTTAGCTGGGCGACGGGAGGAAGGACCAGCAGTGGAGGAGATGGAGGCCGAACTAGAGCTTAAGTGGACCGAGTCCACTGTCATGGCTGACATTCGACCCGAGTCCACCGTGCCCACCCAACCGGCCTTGACAGCCCAGCAGGAGTTAGAGCAGCAGCAAAAGGAGCAGCAGCAACAGCAGGAGCAACAGCAGCATGAGCAGCAGCAGAAGCAGCTGCAGCTGCTGCCGTGCGTTGTGAAGGAAATAAACCTCCATGCGGCGTCACCGTTCCCGGCTGGCACTGCCAGCCATGCGCTGATGACGCCCATGCGCCCCCAGATTATTTCAACCACACGACCCACAGCCATGCAGCAGGCAGCGCTGTCCCTGCCAGCTCCCATGCGTTCAATAGCCATGCAGCCAACAGCACCGTCCGTACCAGCACCCATGCCCGTGCCAGTACCGGCTCCTTGTGGAGCTGCAGCTGTCTCTCCCATGCCAGCTCCCATTCCCATGCCCATGCCCATGCCCATGCCGTTGCTACTTCCAGCTGCAGCTGTACATCCCATGCACATGCCCATGCTGATACCCATGGCTTCCTCAAGGCCGGCGGAACCTGCCTTCGCTTCGACTCCGCTACCCACGCCGATATCTGCGCCATCGGCACTGGCTCGGCCCACGGCCTCACCAGCAGCTCCAGCGCTGAGTAGTGGGAGCGGCTCGGGCAGTCTTTTGTTCGCAGCAGTGTTCCTCACGGGTAGGTCCTGACAAGAAATAAGCAAATGCCGTAGATGCTCTATGCCTCCGCAAGAAATTGATTTTTTCCGCCGTCGTGCCTAATGAAAACCCCAACTTCGGCGAAAAAACGCCACCAAGTGATACGCGCTTTAGCTGAAACCTACATTTATTTCTCGTTTGCGGAGGCAAAACAAGTCTACGGTACTGTCGTCGTTGACGCTTTTCAAGGATAAATCTGTGGAGCCAGGAAATCAAGCGTCAAAATGTTTTCCACAGGATTATTTCCTCTCCCGGGGCGACGAAACACACAAATCGACAAAAGTGCAATTTTTAAGCAACGCAAAATATAAAAGCATCGAAATGCGTCCTCTGAGGCGTGGATAGGTATGTCCAGTGATTTGTCCAAAAAAATTGCGTACCGTAGATTTGGTTTGCCTTTCTCATAATTAACGTTGTTTGGGGTCCAGGGATCCAAGAATAGTTATCGATGTATAGTATCGATTGTCGATCCCGGTTTTCAGTCAGAAATTAAGAGTTTTGGTCGATAATTTGCCCTGAGGGCAGCATTAATACAAATCGTTTTGTCATAACCGAGGGAAATCTACGGTATGTTGATAATTGTAATTGTGACAATTTGGTTGGACCACAATTTTAACAGCACTTGCGCCATTCAGAAAAATGCGAGCGGCGGGCTCGAGTTTGCTAGCGTGAGATCCAAAGCTAGCGTGAGATCCAAAGCTAAGCGTGCCGTTGGTATTAATTTGTTTGTCTTTTCGTCAGCACTGAGTTTGACAGGTACAGAGACACGGTCTCGAAACAATTGTCATTCACCGTGTCGAAGGCAGCCGCTCAGTACCGAAAATGTCCCCCCCCAAAAAGAAGATGGACTTGTGACAAAAAGGAATTTCCTGCGCCTGCAATGCACTCTTCTGGGATTTCAGTAACGAACACTTTATAGCCAACATAAATAAAAGATTCACAGTGATCAGGAGTGCCTCAAGCGGCCCATTGTCGGTGTTTCGATTTTAGGCTAAAAGTCAAACTAAGGCATGGCTGGTAGGCCGCCCAGCGGCCGCCAAGGGCCCAATTAAGACCAAGCCTGGACCGACCAACAGTTGGTGGCCAAAGCAGCAAGTCTGCCCGCAAATGGGGTCTCCTGTCAGCAGCCGGATCGAAGCTGACATGTAGCTGACATGTAGCTGACATGTAGCTGACATGTAGCTGAGTCACGAAAAAAGAAACACAGCCTATCGAACACCGCGGTAGTTCCTACATATGTATTTCACACATATGTGATGATTAAACAAACAATCATAACGCAGTGACGCGCCAAGGGGCCTGTCACTTCGGGGGTCGAACGAGTCCCCCGACAACCGCAGTCGACCCATGGGATGGGGTCTATCCCCGCGAAAAGTTTTACTAGCGTTCAGGACTTGAGCTTTTTAATACGGAAGGAAAGTTCGCTTTTTTTCCTGTCAAACTTTTTGGGTGGAAAGGCTCCGTCCCAGCCGGAACCCCTTATGTTGGGGGGGAATCGTCCGACCTCCCAAGTGGCAGGCCCCTTGTCGCGCCCTGAGGCGAAAGACACTCTCCCCTTCCCCACGTTTTCCCCCCTGTAAAAGGGGGGGGGGATCCCCTCCCCCTGATGTACCAGGGAGGAGAGATGCTCAGCCGATTTATTTGGGCTTAAGCCCTGGCTTTAGCTAGTTGCCCTGCATGTACGTTTGAAAATAAATAAATAATACGCCTCGAGGTGTGGATTACAGGAGCCAACCGTTTTGGGCCGTAGCCCTAGATAGGCTACCAATATATTTGTATTTAATACTTCAAATAATATATTTAATTTAATACTTAAAATAATATTGTAGAAACACAGTTGGATTATGTTACTGTACTGCTAACCCTAATACTTCAAAGAGTGTTGTACACGCACAGTTGGATTATGATACTGTACTGCCCTGCTACTCCCTGTACATATCAGCTAGTGGGCGTGACAGCGCTAACGCAACCACCCTCTACCTTGAGCGGAAGGGCCAGGCAGAGCAAACCGGGAGGAAACAAAGACGAAAACCAACAAAGGAGTAATGACAGGAGTCACAAGCAATGTAATCCCTTAGCACCCGCTAGTGGATGGAACAGCGGGTTTAGGGTTTAGGTTACGCCAAGATTACCAATCGCAGCCATGGCAGCGCGACGCTACAGGATGCAGCACAGGTCAAGCCGGATGGTACCACGAAGGCAGCTCGATACGGCACGATTCGGCATAAGTAGGTGCCGGGTTGCGCCACCGTGCCCACAGCCTTCAGCAAAAGCGCTGGACAGAGGGAACCAGGAGCAACAGGGAACGAAAGTCAAAGCGGCGACAAGACGGGAGTCGCAAGGGATGTGCCCCCCGGCGCCTACTTCCCGGTCCGCTCTGCCTGGACCTTTAGCAAAAGGCTGTGGGTGGTTGCGTTAACTTTGTAACAAAAACCTTCTGATGATGGCCGTTGGTGTAGTGCCCCCAGATGCACCCCAAGGGCCTTGTTTCAAGTGACAAAGCAGCGCGGATTTGGTTTCGGATACCCGCACTTTTGGTTTCGGATACCCGCACATTTGGTTTCGGATACCCGCACTTTTGGTTTCGGATATCCGCACTTTTTGTTTTGGATATCCGCACTTTTGGTTTCGGACACCCGCACTTTTGGTTTCGGATACCCGCACTTTTGGTTTCGGATACCCGCCCTTTTGGTTTCGGATACCCGCAGGTTGGTTTCGGATACCCGCACTTTTGGTTTCAGATACCCGCCCTTTTGGTTTCGGATACCCGCAGGTTGGTTTCGGATATCCGCACTTTTGGTTTCGGATATCCATGCTTTTAGTTTGCTTTGCCTCCCCTGCTTGGCAGGGTAATCCCATGCCCCATGGTGTGATAGCAATGTGTCAGCTGCTCCTGATCAGCACCTGCCTCCCTTGTGATGTCCCTTGTGATGTCCCTTCTGATGATCAGCCCTTGCCTCCTTTGTGACGATCAGCCCTTGCCTCCCTTGCCTCCCTTGTGATGTCCCTTATGATGATCAACCCTTGCCTCCCTTATGACGATCAGCACTTGCCTCCTTGACATATCGCTTGTGATGTCCCTTGTGATGATCAACACCTGCCTCTTGTGTGATGTCCTGCAGACGCCTCTAGGGAGGTGCTGCTCCTTCTGGTGCCACATCTCCACTCTGAGGTGCGACAGCGAGATAGATTTAAGAGGATCCTCAGGGGTAGATATAATAAGGGTACCCTCAGGGATATATTTAATAATGGGATCTTCAGGGATAGATATAATGAGGGGATCCTCAGGTATATATCTCACTAGGGGATCCTCAGGTATATATCTCACTAGGGGATCCTCAGGTATATATCTCACTAGGGGATCCTCAGGGATATATCTCACTAGGGGATCCTCAGGGATATATCTCACTAGGGGATCCTCAGGGATAGATCTAATAAAGGGATCCTCAGGTATATATCTCACTAGGGGATCCTTAGGGATGTATTTAGTAATGGGATCCTCAGGTATATATCTCACTAGGGGATCCTCAGGGATAGATCTAATAAAGGGATCCTCAGGTATATATCTCACTAGGGGATCCTTAGGGATGTATTTAGTAATGGGATCCTCAGGTATATATCTCACTAGGGGATCCTCAGGGATAGATCTAATAAAGGGATCCTCAGGTATATATCTCACTAGGGGATCCTTAGGGATAGATCTAATAAAGGGATCCTCAGGTATATATCTCACTAGGGGATCCTTAGGGATAGATCTAATAAAGGGATCCTCAGTGATAGATCTATTAAGGGGATCATCAGGGATAGATCTAAGGGGGGTCCTTTATAACTTGATGAGGCCTTTGAAAATATCTAACCATCACCTTTATCTCAGTGGTGATGGCTGAGGTTCATGTGGTAATTGGGAAGTCCGTTATAACTTCATGAAGCCTTTGTAGAGATCCATAAAATCTGCCTGGAAGGGATCCACGAGATCTGTGGAGGATCCGTTGAGAGGCCTTCATAGAGATCCATAGGATCCACCTGGTAGGTATCCATGAGGTCCAAAGAGATCTATGGGGATCTATCATAAGGCCTTTATAGAGATCTATATGATCCACCAGGTAGGGATCCACGGGATCCAAAGTCAAGGAGATATATGGGGGATCTATCATAAGGCCTCTATACAGATCCATAGGATCCACCAGGTAGGGATCCACGAGATCCAAAGGAGATATATGGGGGATCTATCACAAGGCCTTTGTAGAGATCCACAGGATCCGCGTTGTGGGATCCACGAGATCCATGGTAGATCTACACAATGGGGATCCATCATAAGGCCTTTGCTGAGATCTACAGGATCTGCCTGGTAAAATACCTTGTTGTGGAGATTCAGGCAGATGCATGGCAACCGCTGATTGAGATCCTGTCCTGCCTGTTGTTGCGAGCAGGTGTACTGCCATCACATGCTCGTGCAACAGCTGCCCACGGAGGCTGATGTGGGGTCCATGCCACTGGGGGCGGAGGTACAGCTCCAGGTCCAAGGAGCAGCCGCCAACCACCAGGTTCAGGTGAGGAGATGTGTGCCGGAATAAATGAGAAGCACGCTACCGTAGAACCACATATACTTTGCTCATGATTGATTAATAATTGGGGTGCGCGGACATGGGTGCGTGCTAATATTGATTCAAAATTCACCGCTGCTTGGAGTGTCAGTCAGGTGCCCAAACAACTATTTTTGGGGGGGGGGGGGGCGCGAGGGGGGGGGGCAGGAGATGTGTACCGGAATAAATTTAAGATGCTCACAAAAATTCGTAGATTTAGGAAAACAGCCTATTTTGGACGAAGCATGGGACATGGCTGCCGTAAACGGGTGCATGTGTGAGGAGTTGTGTGCGAGAAGAAGTGCCGACAGGACCCCCGCATCTTCACCTCATCAGGCAGTCTCAGTCGCTTGCCCGTCTTGGGTACCCTGAGGTGCAGCTGGCAGGCACATTCTCATATCCACCTCGATACACCTGTAAATAAATACCCCCTCGCCCCTCCCTCCCCCCACTTACCTCACCCCATCAGGCAGTCTCAGTCGCTTGCCCGTCTTGGGAACCTGGAGGAGCGGCTGGCAGGCACATTCTCATATCCACCTCGATGCACCTGTAAATAAATACAACCTCCCCCCTCCCTCCCCCTCCTCGTACAAGGAGGCAGTCTCTGTCAATTGTCCGGCGTGGATACCCGGAGGTGCAGCTGGCAGGCACATTCTCGTTTCTCCTTTAAACAACTGTAAAGAGAACGCCTCTCCCCCCAATCCTCGTCCAATCAGGCTTTCTCTGTCACTTGCCGATGCAGCTGCCCACAATCCTGCCTCGCCCCTCCCTCCCCCCAACCCACTGCAACAGGCAGTCTCTGTCACTTGCCCGGCATGGATACCCGGAGGAGCGGCTGGCAGGCACATTCTTGTTTCCTCCTCGATTCAAGAGCCCTGCACGCCCACGGATTGCGCGTCGTCATGCGAAGCCAATGCAGGCGAGTCAGATGTTCGGGGTTAGGGGTTAGTGTTGAGGTTGGCCAGCTACCAGTATGGGTTTAGGGTTTTGAGTGTTACCTTCTTAAAATCAGGTAGTCAATGGCGGTCTGGCGGGCCGCAGCACTTACTACCACCATCTGCCTGAGTCTTCCGTTCCTTTTAACCCCGCAGGGGAGCTTGTTAGCGGTGGCCTGGCGGGCCGCAACACTTGCTACCACCATCTGCCCGAGCCGTTGGTGCTGTACGGCCGGCTGGGAGTAGCCACTGCAGACTACCAGGTCCTCTACTCCTTGCAGGTATGTGTAAAACAGGGTGAAATAGGGTGAAACGCGGGGAAAACAGGGTCAAAATGGACCCAGGGGTTTAGACAGGGTCGAAAGTGAAAAAATGCTGAGGAATTGTTGCTGTGGCCACTGTAGACCACCAGATCCTCTACTCCTTGCAGGTGTGTGGACTTTGCTTAGCACATGGTTGCCACAGGGGGGGGGGGGGGGGGGGGGGGGGGGGGGCAAAATCAAAAGGAAATGCAGATATGCAGAAATATTATTGCTGTACGATCGGCTGGGAGGGGTCACTGCAGATGACCTGATCCTCTACTCCTGGCAGGTGTGTGGATCGCGCCAACAGCTTGGCCCATGTGGGTCACAAGGCTATCAATAATGGCCAAATGGGAAGTATAATTGCTGCACGGCTGGTAAGGGGTAGTAGCCACTGCAGGCTACCAGGTCCTCTGCTCCTTGCATTTGTGTGGACAGTGCCAACAGGGGGTCAAACAGGGTGAAACGGGGGTAAAAACAGAGTCAACATCGGAAACAAGTATGTTGTATTCCGGTTGTATACTTGCTGTAGCCACTGCTGCTACCAGGTCCTCTGTGCATTGCAGGTGTGTGGACTGTGCCAACAGGCTGGGAAATCTCAGGGGGTGGGGATGGGGGTGGGGTAAGATGAAAACAAAATAAAAAGTGCGGAAATGTTATCTTCCTGTGCAGCCGGCTGGCATTAGTCACTGCAGAATATTGCACTTGCACATGCCGTGCTTCGGACCTGAAGGAAGAGTTTTGCGCGGTGGGGGAGGCACACTGCACCGGTGACTTCAGTGGCAATGAGCCTCCGGGTTGAAGTGTTCAGGGCTGGGATTAGTCACTGCAGAAGACGCTCGCTCATGCCCTGCTTCGGACCTGAAGGAAGAGTATTGCAAAATTGGGAGAGGGGGGGGGGCAATTTGGGAAAGGCATACTGCACCTGTGACTTCAGTAGCAACAAAGCCTCCGGGGTGGAGTGTTCAGGGCTGGGATTCGTCAGCCAGATCCAGCCAGATCCAGCCAGAACCAGCCAGGTACAGCCAGATCTGGCTGGCTGGCTGGATTATTCACTGCGGAATATCAGTTTGCCTACTCCGTGCAGGTGTGGGGAATTCCATACCAGGTTGAGCGCATGTGTGCCACGAAAAGATAGGCAGTGCAGAGGAATGAAAATATTCTTGCCGTATGGCTGGTTTGGAGTAGCCACTGCGGCGTACTGCCATGGTGTACTCCTTGCAGTTACGTGGACTGCACCTTCTGTGTAAATAAAAAAACAAATAAAAAAATGAACATGTTGCAGTTACCGGTATGTGGACTATGCTTACTGTTTCGGCTTACTGTTTCGACTTTACACACGAGGCTTTGCATTTGCACACAAATAAGTAAACGAACGATGCGCCCTGAGGCGTGGATTGAGGAAGCCACGGGTTCGACCGGAGTATTGGATAGCGTGAAAAGGTTTTTGAAAAATGCAGAAACACAAAAAGAATGTGCTGAACGACTGATTTGGAGTAGCCACTGAATACTACCAAGTGAAAGCCAAGTAAAAGCCAAGTAACACCAAAGTAAAGGCTTAGTAAAAGCAAAAAAAACCAAGTAAAAGCCAAGTAAAAGCTAAGTAAAAGCGGAGTAAAAACAATCCATTCACCAGCGAGGAGTAGAGGATACGGCAGGATTGATTGTCTTTAATTTTACTATTTCTCAGCTCACGGTACACCGGGTAACGCCTCGGCCGTTAAGAGGTCGAAATTAATTGCCATGAAAAGTATTTAGTCATGAGATGGAAGGCTTTGCACAGCTTTATGTCATAGCCTGTGAGAAAGATAGAAGGAAAGCTACGCCCCATTGGGGGCGTGAGAGTTAAGGAAACAGCGCAGCTGGGTCGAAACCACATCCGCACCATTACCGTGTACAACCTGTTCAGGCCAAGTTGAGGCCAAGTTGAGGCCAAGTTAAGGCCAAGTTGAGGCCAAGTTGAGGCCAAGTTAAGGCCAAGTTGAGGCCAAGTTGAGGCCAAGTTGAGGCCAAGTTGAGGCCAAGTTAAGGCCAAGTTAAGGCCAAGTTAAGGCCAAGTTAAGGCCAAGTTAAGGCCAAGTTGAGGCCAAGTTAAGGCCAAGTTGAGGCCAAGTTGAGGCCAAGTTGAGGCCAAGTTGAGGCCAAGTTAAGGCCAAGTTAAGGCCAAGTTAAGGCCAAGTTGAGGCCAAGTTACGTGTTACGACCATGATGCGGCATAACCTGTATATAACCACAACAGGAGCAGCAGCTCTACTCGAGTTTACAAGGATGCGTCCGCCCATCCTTTAAATTCCATTTCTTCCTCTTCCACTTCCCCATCCTTAAAATTCCATTTTCCCCTCTTCGTGCAGGATGTGATTGCCTCTGCCAGGACAACTGCCGGCACCCCGCCCGCCCACCACCTCGCGGCGGCGGCCGCGGGCGCAGCCCCGCTCAGTGCGCGGGGCGCGCTGCCTCCGACCCTGGATCCCACCCGGCAGCTGGGCAGCCCCGCCCATCGCACCGTATCGCCCGAGCCGCCGTCGCCCATGCAGCCTGGCGGCGCGCGGGCGCGCGGCGCCGCCCGCCTCTCCCCGCATCAACCGCAGCTAGCAGCGGCTGCATCCCCCGCCGCCGCCGGACAGGGCATGCCAAGCAGGGGTGAGGGCTTAACCCTAAGCCCTAAACCCAAACTCTAGGCAGGTCATTAGTTTAATGGTTACCGGTTGTGTCCTTCATGGGATAGCGATCTGACGGTCATTTATTTGTCGCAGTTTATTTACTGATGTCCATTTAGGGTTTAGGGTTAAGGTTACCTGGTAGGTTTAGGTTTAGGGTTTAGGTTATCCGGGTTTGGGGTTCAGGTTATCCGGTAGGTTTAGGTTATCCGGTAGGTTTAGGTTTAGGGTTTATGTTATCCGGGTTTAGGGTTTAGGTTAACCGGTAGGTTCAGGTTATCCGGTAGGTTTAGGGTTTAGGTTATCCGGGTTTGGGGTTTATGTTATACGGTAGGTTTAGGTTATCCGGTAGGTTGGGGTTTAGGGTTAAGGTTATCCGGGTGTGGGGTTTATGTTATCCGGTAGGTTTAGGTTATCCGGTAGGTTGGGGTTTAGGGTTTAGGTTATCCGGGTTTGGGGTTCAGGTTATCCGGTAGGTTAAGGTTATCCGGTAGGTATTAAGTTATCCGGTAGGTTTAGGGTTTAGGTATTAGGTTATCCGGGTTTAGGGTTTAGGTTATCCGGTAGGTTTAGGGTTTAGGTATTAGGTTATCCGGTACCGGTATTGATTTATTAGCGGTACAGCAGATTTGAGTACTTGCCGACATATGAATTAATTGTCTGCAGGCGCTCCCGGATGATATCCTAAATCCTAACCCTAAATCCTAACCCTAAATCCTAACCCTAAATCCTAGACACACCACGAAGGCTCATTTTTTACTAAATGAAACACATTTTTTTACTGAATGCAATACGGTACACACTGTTTTTTACTGAATGCAATACGGTACACTCTATTTTTTACTGAATGCAATACGGTACATACTTTTTTTTTTAATGAATGCAATACGGTACATACTATTTTTTACTGAATGCAATACGGTACATACTATTTTTTACTGAATGCAATACGGTACATACTATTTTTACTGAATGCAATACGGTACATACTATTTTTTACTGAATGCAATACGGTACATACTATTTTTTACTGAATGCAATACGGTACATACTATTTTTTACTGAATGCAATACGGTACATACTATTTTTTACTGAATGCAATACGGTACATACTATTTTTTACTGAATGCAATACGGTACATACTATTTTTTACTGAATGCAATACGGTACACACTATTTTTTACTGAATGCAATACGGTACATACTATTTTTTACTGAATGCAATACGGTACATACTATTTTTTACTGAATGCAATACGGTACACACTATTTTTTACTGAATGAAACACATTTTTTTTTTACTGAATGAATCACACTCTTCAACTGAAAGAACGCACACTTTTTTACTGAATGAAGCGCACACTATTTTACGGAATGGAACACACTCATTTTTTTACTGAATGGAACACACTCTTTTTAAGTGAATGACACACACACTTTGTTTACTGAATGGAAGGCACCGCTTTCCCCCTTTGCCCTTCCTCCGCAGCTGATGCGGCCACACAGCAGCTCCCTGGGCATGCATCAGAAGAGGCATGGCCCTCATTGAAACAGGGCAAGCAGCAGGTGGGTGCGAAGGGTCTGAAGCAAAGATGCATGTACCGTACCGATATGTTTTTTTCATGTATACCGTACCGTCAGTGTCAAATGGTATCCAATAGCTTTGGTTCCATGTTTTGGCCTTGAATGAAGCCTGGTTTTATCCAGCATTGGCATGGAGATTTTTTTGGTTCATCGAAAATACTTTTAAAATTGGTTTTTGTGAAATACAGCCATCTCAGTCAAGGGAACCACACATGCCACATTGCACTACTTGCTCTAAAGCAGCTGCTGCCTCATAGCCTCAACCTGCTCTGGCGGCATGCAGCGCAACCGAGGCTTTCCCATCGGCATTTGGAGCATCCCAAAACCCTTGCATCTGCCCCTGGGGCTGGGGGATCAGCTTGTCCACGCCCGGGCCCATGCCCACGCCCGCGTCCGCTCACTGCTCCATTGACACCTGCTCTTGTTCGCCCTCCTCGCTGCTGGAGCTGGTTCTGATTGCATGCTCTTCTGAGTTATTGCCTGCCTCGCCCGCTGTTTCTGCTGCTTGAGCTGCCCTGGCCCTGTCCCGGTACCTGCCTCTCTGTTCAACCTCCTTGCTGCTGGGGCTGGTGCTATCTGCCTCCTCTTCTGAGATGCCGACCGAGTAGCTAATTCGCAAACTTGCACTTGCGGGAAGAAACGTGTGCGGGAACGTCCCATCCATACGAATCGTCGCCCGCCCGTCTGACGATTGCTCGTCCCCGTACTGCGATTCTTCGGCCTCTGCCGCGTCTGCGTCTGCTATTGCTGCTCATAATGCATATCAGATATATGCACGTTCTAGCTGGCATCCTGAATTAGAGGAGAAAGCGCGGCAAAAACACGCTTTTCGCACAAAATACGACTTTTACGACTATCCAGCTTTAGTTCGACCGTTTTAATTTTTAAGGACCCTTTATCCGTAGTGGTTTCATGTTTTGAGACCATAGTGGATACCAATTGACACTGATAGTACGGTATCACATCTACATTTATTTGTTATTACCAGTGATACATACTACGGTCCATAAAATCATAATAATAAATACAAATTAAGGGTACGCCTGATCACTAGCCCTGCGGCGTCGCTCCTCTTCAGTCCTCCCCTACCCACAACCATGACTCCGAAACCCCACACCTGGTTTGCAGGCGGATGGCAAGCCCAGCAGGAGCTCTGTACCGCCGGCTGCGGGGAAACCCGTCGCCTTGCGGGATTTCATCAAAGCGCCGGCCATTGCCTCAGGGTCTGGGAGCGCAACGGGCGCGAGGCAGCAGGGAGGGAGCAAGCAGACGGCAGGTGGGCAAGGCGTTACTTTCAGTTGGGCTCCTGCTGTTGTTAGTAACTCCCCTACACTTTTTCTGGGACGCCTGACAGCCCCCGCTGGGGGCACACGCCACCAAGTATGCCAAGCCTTGCGCAGCTGGCGGCTGGAGGCCGGCAGCCGGCGGCTCGGTTGTTGTCATTACAAGAGCAATCGCTCTCAAGCCTTTTTCGAAAGGGCCAGACAGATGAATCGGAAGGAAACCAATAAAATGAGAACAACAAGGATAAACCCTACACCCCAAACCCTGAACCCTTAACCCTACCCCTAGGAGGAACCCCAAATAGAAAAACCTGCCCCCAAACCCTTAACCCTGAACCCAGGGAGGTGCATGAACCTCAACATGGATCAGTAAGGCAAGCTGCGCTGGACACTCTGGGCAACTAGGCTTTGGCTTTAAGGAGGCTTTGGCTTTAAGGAGGCTTTGGCTTTAAGGAGGCTTTGGCTTTAAGGAGGCTTTGGCTTTAGGGTGGCTTTGGCTTTAAGGAGGCTTTGGCTTTAAGGAGGCTTTGGCTTTAAGGAGGCTTTGGCTTTAAGGAGGCTTTGGCTTTAAGAAGGCTTTGGCTTTAAGGAGGCTTTGGCGTTAAGGAGGCTTTGGCTTTAAGGAGGCTTTGGCTTTAAGGAGGCTTTGGCTTTAGGGAGGCTTTGGCTTTAAGGAGGCTTTGGCTTTAGGGAGGCTTTGGCTTTAAGGAGGCTTTGGCTTTAAGGAGGCTTTGGCTTTAAGGAGGCTTTGGCTTTAAGGAGGCTTTGGCTTTAAGGAGGCTTTGGCTTTAAGGAGGCTTTGGCTTTAAGGAGGCTTTGGCTTTAAGTAGGCTTTGGCTTTAAGGAGGCTTTGGCTTTAAGGAGGCTTTGGCTTTAAGGAGGCTTTGGCTTTAGGGAGGCTTTGGCTTTAAGGAGGCTTTGGCTTTAAGGAGGCTTTGGCTTTAAGGAGGCTTTGGCTTTAGGGAGGCTTTGGCTTTAAGGAGGCTTTGGCTTTAGGGAGGCTTTGGCTTTAAGGAGGCTTTGGCTTTAAGGAGGCTTTGGCTTTAAGGAGGCTTTGGCTTTAAGGAGGCTTTGGCTTTAGGGAGGCTTTGGCTTTAAGGAGGCTTTGGCTTTAAGGAGGCTTTGGCTTTAAGGAGGCTTTGGCTTTAAGAAGGCTTTGGCTTTAAGGAGGCTTTGGCTTTAAGGAGGCTTTGGCTTTAAGAAGGCTTTGGCTTTAAGGAGGCTTTGGCTTTAAGGAGGCTTTGGCTTTAAGAAGGCTTTGGCTTTAAGGAGGCTTTGGTTTTAGGGAGGCTTTGGCTTTAAGGAGGCTTTGGCTTTAAGGAGGCTTTGGCTTTAAGGAGGCTTTGGCTTTAAGGAGGCTTTGGCTTTAAGGAGGCTTTGGCTTTAAGAAGGCTTTGGCTTTAAGAAGGCTTTGGCTTTAAGGAGGCTTTGGCTTTAAGGAGGCTTTGGCTTTAAGGAGGCTTTGGCTTTAAGGAGGCTTTGGCTTTAAGGAGGCTTTGGCTTTAAGGAGGCTTTGGCTTTAAGAAGGCTTTGGCTTTAAGGAGGCTTTGGCTTTAAGGAGGCTTTGGCTTTAAGGAGGCTTTGGCTTTAGGGAGGCTTTGGCTTTAAGGAGGAAACTCTGGGCAACTAGGCTTTGGCTTTAACCCCAACCCCTTATCTAGGGTTAGACCAGGAAGTCAGCTGGAAGGTAGGTAAGCCCTAACTACCTTAAAACTGAGAACCTAGCTAGGGTAAATGGGTATAACCCTAAACCCTAAACCCTAGGCAACTGGTCGGAACCTGGCTTCATTGCAGCCGCCTTGGAGCTGGGCGGGCGGACAGGGAGGGAGTCGAGGCAAATCTGGAATCTGCCCTTCTGCGCCCCTTAGGAAAACTGGATGTGCCCTTTTCACCCCTCCTCCTTTTTGTTGAGGGCTCTGGGGTTTGAACTCTGTAACCTGACCCTATAATCCTAAACGTTAAGCCCTAGACCCTAAACCCTTAACCCGAATCCCCCTCCCTCCCTGTTGCAGGCTCTGTCGTCGTCCCCTCACCCACTGTAGCCACCAGCTCCTCCCGGCCGGTCTGGCTGCACGACCTCTCGGTGCGTGCCGGACAGAGGGTGGGGGGAAATGAACCTGAACTTACGGGCGATTTTTTTTTTTGAGGGCAAGGTTGCCACATGCCCCCCCGTGTACCCAACTGCTCTTTCTCTGCCGACCGGTTGAGAACCCGAAACCTTAAACTCTTCACCCTAAAGGAGTTGATGTTCATTTTTTCTTTTAATTTAGTTATATTCATAATTTAGTTGCTTTTCATTTGGAGGCAAAGAATTAAATAAACCATCAGGGTCGGTGTAACTCCATGATCATCTTGGCATGATCATTGGTTGGGTATGAGCAGAAACTTTCAGTACGGCCGTTTGGTCCCAAATCCCGTACCGTTTACCGTACCGCACTGCACGTTACTTACCGCAGCGGCCATTTACTTACCAGCCCGGCCATTTTGGCTGTACTGCATCTGTATCTGTAATGTACCATTTGACCGTACCGTATTTTCAGGGGGGGACAACGTGGAGGAGGTGCCATTGAGCATGTTTCATTTATTTTTTCCTGACTTCGGTCACGTTGGCACTAAACCTTCGTCTTCGGATGCATCTACTATTTTTTGTATTGCTGAATGTTTTGTCTTCTGTTGTTGCAGGTGGGGGACTACGTGGAGTTGGAGCCACTGAGCATGTTTATTTTCATTTACCCTGAGTTTGGTTATGTTTAGGGTTTAGAGAAAAATCGGGACTGCTCACTTAATTTTCGTCTTTCCATGCACTTTCCATGCACTTTCCATGCACTTTCCATGCACTTTCCATGCACTTTCCATGCACTTTCCATGCACTTTCCATGCACTTTCCATGCATTTACTGATCTACCGGTACTCATTGTTTTGTTGCTGCTGATGCAGGTGGGGGACTACGTGGAGGTGGAGCCATTGAGCATGTTTATTTTATTTTCCCCTGAGTTCGCACTTAATTTTCGTCTTTCCATGCATTTACTTATCTACCGATCCTTATTGTTTTTTGTTGCTGCTGATGCAGGTGGGGGACTACGTGGAGGTGGAGCCATTGAGCATGTTTATTTTATTTTCCCCTGAGTTCGCACTTAATTTTCGTCTTTCCATGCATTTACTTATCTACCGGTCCTTATTGTTTTTTGTTGCTGCTGATGCAGGTGGGGGACTACGTGGAGGTGGAGCCATTGAGCATGTTTATTTTATTTTCCCCTGAGTTCGCACTTAATTTTCGTCTTTCCATGCATTTACTTATCTACCGGTCCTTATTGTTTTTTGTTGCTGCTGATGCAGGTGGGGGACTACGTGGAGGTGGAGCCATTGAGCATGTTTATTTTCTTTTCCCCTGAGTTCGCACTTAATTTTCGTCTTTCCATGCATTTACTTATCTACCGATCCTTATTGTTTTTTGTTGCTGCTGATGCAGGTGGGGGACTACGTGGAGGTGGAGCCATTGAGCATGTTTATTTTCTTTTCCCCTGAGTTCGCACTTAATTTTCGTCTTTCCATGCATTTACTTATCTACCGGTCCTTATTGTTTTTTGTTGCTGCTGATGCAGGTGGGGGACTACGTGGAGGTGGAGCCATTGAGCATGTTTATTTTATTTTCCCCTGAGTTCGCACTTAATTTTCGTCTTTCCATGCATTTACTTATCTACCGGTCCTTATTGTTTTTTGTTGCTGCTGATGCAGGTGGGGGACTACGTGGAGGTGGAGCCATTGAGCATGTTTATTTTATTTTCCCCTGAGTTCGCACTTAATTTTCGTCTTTCCATGCATTTACTTATCTACCGGTCCTTATTGTTTTTTGTTGCTGCTGATGCAGGTGGGGGACTACGTGGAGGTGGAGCCATTGAGCATGTTTATTTTATTTTCCCCTGAGTTCGCACTTAATTTTCGTCTTTCCATGCATTTACTTATCTACCGGTCCTTATTGTTTTTTGT
The DNA here is from genome assembly GCA_037349105.1 of Limnomonas spitsbergensis. NCBI lineage: Eukaryota > Viridiplantae > Chlorophyta > Chlorophyceae > Chlamydomonadales > Limnomonas > Limnomonas spitsbergensis. The sequence continues at coordinate 1,575,283 of JAYJMM010000092.1, read as the reverse complement.
TGCTGCTGATGCAGGTGGGGGACTACGTGGAGGTGGAGCCATTGAGCATGTTTATTTTATTTTCCCCTGAGTTCGCACTTAATTTTCGTCTTTCCATGCATTTACTTATCTACCGGTCCTTATTGTTTTTTGTTGCTGCTGATGCAGGTGGGGGACTACGTGGAGGTGGAGCCATTGAGCATGTTTATTTTCTTTTCCCCTGAGTTCGCACTTAATTTTCGTCTTTCCATGCATTTACTTATCTACCGATCCTTATTGTTTTTTGTTGCTGCTGATGCAGGTGGGGGACTACGTGGAGGTGGAGCCATTGAGCATGTTTATTTTCTTTTCCCCTGAGTTCGCACTTAATTTTCGTCTTTCCATGCATTTACTTATCTACCGGTCCTTATTGTTTTTTGTTGCTGCTGATGCAGGTGGGGGACTACGTGGAGGTGGAGCCATTGAGCATGTTTATTTTATTTTCCCCTGAGTTCGCACTTAATTTTCGTCTTTCCATGCATTTACTTATCTACCGGTCCTTATTGTTTTTTGTTGCTGCTGATGCAGGTGGGGGACTACGTGGAGGTGGAGCCATTGAGCATGTTTATTTTATTTTCCCCTGAGTTCGCACTTAATTTTCGTCTTTCCATGCATTTACTTATCTACCGGTCCTTATTGTTTTTTGTTGCTGCTGATGCAGGTGGGGGACTACGTGGAGGTGGAGCCATTGAGCATGTTTATTTTCTTTTCCCCTGAGTTCGCACTTAATTTTCGTCTTTCCATGCATTTACTTATCTACCGATCCTTATTGTTTTTTGTTGCTGCTGATGCAGGTGGGGGACTACGTGGAGGTGGAGCCATTGAGCATGTTTATTTTCTTTTCCCCTGAGTTCGCACTTAATTTTCGTCTTTCCATGCATTTACTTATCTACCGGTCCTTATTGTTTTTTGTTGCTGCTGATGCAGGTGGGGGACTACGTGGAGGTGGAGCCCCTGGTGGCGGCAGCAGGCGGCCGGAGAACCTCTCAAGGGGGTGGAGGCGCAGCGGGCAGCAGGCACGCCTCACAGGGCGGAGATGCCGCAGATCTGGCACAGGGATTTATTGCAGAGGTACGAGATAGATATGGCAGATCTGGCGCTGATCTGGGCACAGGATCTGGCACAGGGATTTATTGCAGAGGTACGAGATAGATCTGGTGCAGGGATTCAGTGCAGAGGTATGAGCCAGACGTGGCGCAGATCTGGCGCTGATCTGGACAGGATCTGGCGCTAGGATTCAGTGCAGAGGTACGAGATAGATCTGGCAGATCTGGCGCTGATCTGGGCTGATCTGGCGAAGGGCTTCGTTGCTGAGAGGTGGGAGACAGATCTGGCAGATCTGGCGCAGATCCGGGCTGATATGGCACAATGCGTTGTTACTCAGGTGTGAGTTTACCACGAATCTGTGTTTTTGTTGTTTTATTTTGAAGAACAGTGTTTCATGGGCTGCAGGCAGCATGCACGCCTGGCTGGGAAGAAACGCCGCAGATAAGGCGTATTGCTTTCTTGTGAAAGCGCACGTTTTTTGTGCCGGGCAGATCTGGACAGATCTTGACAGGACCTGGCCGAGGGCAGATCTGGACAGATCTTGGCAGGATCTGGCCAAGGGCAGATCTGGCGCAGGAATCCACGAACTGTACTGTATGCAATATTTTTTGTTTAAAGAAAAATGTTTCAGGCACGGTACATACGCCTCAGCTGGAGATCTTGTGTCTGAGGTGACTTGGCACGAACAGGAACCTAAACCCTAAACCCTAAACCCTAAACACTAAACCTATGAGGTTCCAGTGCTAAGGCTCAGGCATGGTTGCCGCAGGTCATGATGGATGATGCGTACCAGGCCCAGGGCTTGCTGGTCCGCCTGCACGACGATACCATGGGGCATGCCACGCGCCTGGTGGCGCGCAGGGGGCCTGCCGCTGCGGCGGCAGCTGCTGCTTACTCCAGGAGGCTAAGAGACGGAGATGCGGACATCGTGCGGGGTGAGTGGGCAGGGGTTTGGGGTGGGTGGACTTTGGGGGTTGATACCTCTCAAATCCGGAACTCGAAGCACTAAACAGGTAATCATGATGCCTCTCAAAGAATCAAACCCTAAACCCTAAACCCTTAACCCGGAACCCGGAACTCGAAGCACTCAACAGGTAATCGTGACGCCTCTCAAAGACTCAAACCCTGACACTCGTCTCCTTGTGGTGGTTATCCATAAGGAGGAATGACACTTTTGTTGCGGCTGTTGTAGCTATTGCTGCGGCTGGTGCGGCTGTTGTTGTGGCTGGTGCGGCTGTTATTGCAGCTAGTGTTGCGGCTGTTGCAACTGTTCTTGCGGTTGTTGCAGCTGTTGTTGCAGCTATTGTTGCGGCTGTATCATCCACACATCCATTGCCTGCCTGTGTCGGCCGTTAGCATGTTGGAATACCGGGTTAAGAGACTATGGTTAGGGTTATAACCCTTGAGGCCTTGACTTAAACTAGATCATCCACACGTCCGTTGCCTGCTACAGTCGGCCGATGGCACGTTGAAACACAGATTCTCCCGCTGCTGTCACTCTGGTCTTGTATTAAGCCTAAACCCTGAACCCTAAACACCGATTCTCCCGCTGCTGTCACTTTGGTTTTGTATAAATCCTGAACCCTGAACCCTAAACACCGATTCTCCCGCTGCAGTCACTATAGCCTTGTATAAACCCTGAACCCTCAGATCCACCACAGATCATCTACGCATCCCTCGCCTGCTTGTGCCTAGAACCCTCAAACCTACATCCTCAACCCTGAACCCTAAAACATGTCATCCGCTGATCCCCTGCTTGCTCATGTACACTATCATACCGTAACCCACTAACCCTTTACCCATAACCCTAAAAACCCAAACCCCGAAAACAAAAAATCACACCCTTTTCTTGTGTGCCGTGTATGGTGCTGCTGTTGCTGTGGCGGAAAGCTCTGCACTTGCGGCCGTCCCATCACGAGAACCAGCAGAGGCGCGGATATTTCACGCAATGACCATCGCATATTATGCTCAACCTTGGACCCTCAACCCTCAACCCTTGACCCTACACCCTGAACCCTACACCCTAAACCGCATCCCTTTCCTGTGTGCTGTGTATGTTGCTGCTGGTGCCTTGACGGGAACATCTGCATTTGTGGTCACCCCATCACGGGCACCAGCAGAGTAGTGAAGATCTTCATGCCATGACCATCACACATTATGCTCTACCCTTGAACCTAAACCCTTGAACCTAAACCCTTGACCCTAAACTCCTGACCCTAAATCCTTGACCCTTAACCCTTGACCCTAAACCCTAAACCTTGACTAAAAAACTTTGACACTGAACCATTGACCATAAGCCCTTGACCCTAAACCCCAAACATTATAACCTTAACCCTAAACCCTTGACCATTAACCTAAACCCTAAACCGCATCCCTTGCCTGCTCCCACCCACCATCAGCAGGACGGAATAATGTGCCGGGTATTCCTGCTGCCGTTGCGGCGGCGCCTGCGCCTGCGGCTGCGGCTGCCCCGCCCACAACCGAGGAGCCAGGCGCGGTTTCTCCGCAGGATGCTGATGCGGCCACAACCATGGAGTGGCGGCAGTACGAGGAGCGGTACGGGGAGGCGCTGACATCTGCGGTGCTGGACGACTGTGGGGGTGACATGGAGTATGCCATCAAGACGCTGGAGGTGCGGGTTTGGGGGGGTCAGGTTGCGGGTGAAGGGTAAGGATATTAGGGTTAGGGTTTAGGGTAAGGAGGTGCGGTACCAGAATGAGTATAACATCAAGGTGTCGGAGGTGCGGGTTAGGGGATTAGGTTTGGGTTTAAGGTGTAGGGTTTAGGTTTAGGAGTTGCGGGTTAGGGATTCAGGTTTGTGAGGTGTAGAGTTAAGTGTCAGGGTAAGGGATAGGGTTTAGGGTTCGGAGGCGCGGGAACTGAAGGAAAGATGTCATCAAGATGCTGGATGTGTGGGTGGGGGTTGAGCTTTGGTTTAAGGTTTAGGGATAAGGTCTAGGGATAGGGTTTAGATTAGAGATAAGGTTTAGGTTTAGGACTTGCGGGAACAGAATGATTATGTCGTCAAGATGCTGGATCGACAGGTTCAGGGCTGGGTTTATGGTTTGGGTTTGGGGTTAGGGTTATAGGGTAAGGAAGTGCGGGAACAGAAGGATTACGTCGCCAAGATGCTGGATCGGCAGATTACGGTTTAGGGATAGGGGGTAGGGGTAGGGTTTAGGGATAGGAAGTGCGGGAACAGAAGGATTATGTCGTCAAGATGCTGGATCGACAAGTTAAGGTTTAGGGCTGGGTGTAGGGTTCAGGTTTGGGGTTAGGGCTTAGGGTTAGGAGGTGCGGGAACATAAGGATTATGCCATCAAGATGCTGCATCGGCAGGTTGCGGTTTAGGGCTGGGTGTAGGGTTCAGGTTTGGGGTTAGGGCTTAGGGTTAGGAGGTGAGGGAACACAAGGACTATGCCATCAACCTGGAGGAGGTTCACTTAAGGGTCAAGGGGTTATGAATTGGGATTTCGGGGTTTAGGTTCATGATGGATTTAAGGGTTGGGGTTAGGGGTTGAGGGTTGGGATTTAGGGGGTCATGGTTTAGGGTAAGGGTCAGGACTGGAAGGGAAAGGGGTGATATGATGCATGCAACGGACGAAGTCATGGCCCACGGCTCATTTCACCATAAACCCTAGACCCTGATCTCCCTCGGCCCCCTACCTACTCACAGGACCAGTCTCCAAGGGAAAGGGGTGACATGATGTACGCAATGGACGAACTCATAGCCCGCGACACTTTTCACCATAAACCCTACGCCCTCTTTACCCTAAACCCTGATCTCCCTCCGCCCCCTACCTGCTCACAGGCCCAATCCCATTTGGAGGGGGCTGACAAGATGCAGGCCATGGATGAGCTCATCGCCCGCGCCATCGGATGTGCGTCCACGTTGGCTGCGGCCAGCCTGGCAGCTCAGCAAGAGGAAGACGATGTACGCAGGTGAGGCATGGCTAAAACGAACAGAAACAGATGGGGGGAATTGTGATGTGCCGTTGTTTTTCGGCTGTGTTTCCATGTCGGCTGCGGCCAGCCTGGCAGCTCAACAAGAGGAAGGCCATACACGCAGGTGGGTAACAGGTAACGCTCATCATAAAAAAAAATAAAAAAAAATAATGGGATTATCAAGCACCTTCATTATTGGATATGCGTCCCTGTGGGCTGCGGCCAGCCTGTCATCTTAACGAGAGGAAGATGATGGACGCAGGTGGAGCATGGGCATGAGCTGAAAGACAGAAAGAAAAACAAATTAGCAGATTGTGATGTGCCGTTGTCATCGGCTGTGTTTCAAACCGGATTGCACTACCATGTGCCACAATACGGCACGATACCCGGCTGAACCTGCAGGCCGAGGTCTGAGCGCCCAGATGATGTGGGCGCGAGGGGCAATCGAACGCCGTCGTGTCAGCATGAGATGGATGCGGAGCACTAATCCAGCGTCTTCGAAGTAGAACCTCGTGGTGTTTTCCCCTTTGGTGGGGTAGGTCTCGAACTTTTCAACCGCGCTGCCAATGGTGGTGACAAGCCTCTTTCGATACGTCTTGAGGAGCGCCTGGACCTCTGCCTCAGGCGTACTTCCGATACGCCGTATCCTCCTCCCCCCGTATCGAAACACCGTACTTTTCCGAGACGGTAATCATGCCATGCCGTATCATGCTACATTTGTAGTGCAAACGTGTTCCATATCGTGCTGTATCATGCCGTATCGTGCTTCCTTGCATAAGAGGAGGAATGTGATGTCCGCTGGTGAGGGGTGCCTACATCTTACATGTGTACCACCCTTTGCCTGTTTGTGCTTTACCATAAACCCTAGACCCTTGACCCCAAACACTCATGCTTAACCCTAGACCCTGGACCCTTGTGCTAAACCCTATACCCTTAACCCTAAACCCTAAACCCCAGAAGCTTTTGCAGAACCCTGAACTACGTCCGGCAGTTTCCACACATTCCTGGCCTAGGAGATTCGAATGCTGCAATGGCTGGATTATGGTACTTCACCCCTAACCCCAAAACCTACGACTGTTTTGCTGGTGAAGTCCAATGAGTCCAATCAGATTGGGCTTGATAGGTGGAATTGACGAGGGATTAATCCCTCACGGCTAGGGCAAGAAACATCAAAGGTCCCCGAATTATTGATGCTGTCACAAAATAGAGGTTACTATTTTATCTTTGCTGTCAAGTTGGAATCAAATTTTGGTTTAAGACAAATTGTTAAGTCAAATTGGGCTTCAACAGCTCGGCGTGTCCCCCTCATACACGTGGCCCTGGTTAGCCCTTGTGACGCCCCCCCCTCCCCCTCGCCTTCTCCCCTCCCATTCATATTGACAGCTTGGCGTGTCCCCTCATACACATGGCCCTGGTTAGCCCTTAGGACGCCCACCCCCCTGCCTTCTCCCCTCCCATTCAGATTGACAGCATGGCGTGTCCCCCTCATACACGTGGCCCTGGTTAGCCCTTAGGACGCCCACCCCCCTGCCCTCTCCCCTCCCATTCATATTGACAGCTTGGCGTGTCCCCTCATACACGTGGCCCTGGTTAGCCCTTAGGACGCCCACCCCCCTGCCTTCTTTCTGGTTTTCTCTTCATTGATGCGGATAGTGGTTGCCATTTTGAAGCAGACAATTCAATTTAATGCCAATGATTCGCAAAGATTAACAGGAATCAAAATGGACCCAAACCCCTGATTTCTTACTGTCATCTGGCGTTGGCGATCGAATGAAGGTTAGACAGTAGATTGGTACAAGGTTAGACAGAAGATTGGTACAAGGTTAGACAGTAGATTGGTACAAGGTTAGACAGTAGATTGGTACAAGGTTAGACAGTAGATTGGTACAAGGTTAGACAGTAGATTGGTACAAGGTTAGACAGTAGATTGGTACAAGGTTAGGCAGTAGATTGGTACAAGGTTAGACAGTAGATTGGTACAAGGTTAGACAGTAGATTGGTACAAGGTTAGACAGTAGATTGGTACAAGGTTAGACAGTAGATTGGTACAAGGTTAGACAGTAGATTGGTACAAGGTTAGGCAGTAGATTGGTACAAGGTTAGACAGTAGATTGGTACAAGGTTAGGCAGTAGATTGGTACAAGGTTAGACAGTAGATTGGTACAAGGTTAGGCAGTAGATTGGTACAAGGTTAGACAGTAGATTGGTACAAGGTTAGACAGTAGATTGGTACAAGGTTAGACAGTAGATTGGTACAAGGTTAGACAGTAGATTGGTACAAGGTTAGACAGTAGATTGGTACAAGGTTAGACAGTAGATTGGTACAAGGTTAGGCAGTAGATTGGTACAAGGTTAGGCAGTAGATTGGTACAAGGTTAGACAGTAGATTGGTACAAGGTTAGGCAGTAGATTGGTACAAGGTTAGACAGTAGATTGGTACAAGGTTAGACAGTAGATTGGTACAAGGTTAGACAGTAGATTGGTACAAGGTTAGACAGTAGATTGGTACAAGGTTAGACAGTAGATTGGTACAAGGTTAGACAGTAGATTGGTACAAGGTTAGACAGTAGATTGGTACAAGGTTAGACAGTAGATTGGTACAAGGTTAGACAGTAGATTGGTACAAGGTTAGGCAGTAGATTGGTACAAGGTTAGACAGTAGATTGGTACAAGGTTAGACAGTAGATTGGTACAAGGTTAGACAGTAGATTGGTACAAGGTTAGACAGTAGATTGGTACAAGGTTAGACAGTAGATTGGTACAAGGTTAGACAGTAGATTGGTACAAGGTTAGACAGTAGATTGGTACAAGGTTAGACAGTAGATTGGTACAAGGTTAGACAGTAGATTGGTACAAGGTTAGACAGTAGATTGGTACAAGGTTAGACAGTAGATTGGTACAAGGTTAGACAGTAGATTGGTACAAGGTTAGACAGTAGATTGGTACAAGGTTAGACAGTAGATTGGTACAAGGTTAGACAGTAGATTGGTACAAGGTTAGACAGTAGATTGGTACAAGGTTAGACAGTAGATTGGTACAAGGTTTGGCAGTAGATTGGTACAAGGTTAGACAGTAGATTGGTACAAGGTTAGACAGTAGATTGGTACAAGGGTAGACAGTAGATTGGTACAAGGGTAGACAGTAGATTGGTACAAGGTTAGACAGTAGATTGGTACAAGGTTAGACAGTAGATTGGTACAAGGTTAGACAGTAGATTGGTACAAGGTTAGACAATAGATTGGTACAAGGTTAGACAGTAGATTGGTACAAGGTTTGGCAGTAGATTGGTACAAGGTTAGACAGTAGATTGGTACAAGGTTAGGCAGTAGATTGGTACAAGGTTAGGCAGTAGATTGGTACAAGGTTAGACAGTAGATTGGTACCAGGTTAGGCAGTAGATTGGTACAAGGTTAGACAGTAGATTGGTACAAGGTTAGACAGTAGATTGGTACAAGGGTAGACAGTAGATTGGTACAAGGTTAGACAGTAGATTGGTACAAGGTTAGACAGTAGATTGGTACAAGGTTAGACAGTAGATTGGTACAAGGTTTGGCAGTAGATTGGTACAAGGTTAGACAGTAGATTGGTACAAGGTTAGACAGTAGATTGGTACAAGGTTAGGCAGTAGATTGGTACAAGGTTAGGCAGTAGATTGGTACAAGGTTAGACAGTAGATTGGTACAAGGTTAGGCAGTAGATTGGTACAAGGTTAGACAGTAGATTGGTACAAGGTTAGACAGTAGATTGGTACAAGGTTAGACAGTAGATTGGTACAAGGTTAGACAGTAGATTGGTACAAGGTTAGACAGTAGATTGGTACAAGGTTAGACAGTAGATTGGTACAAGGTTAGACAGTAGATTGGTACAAGGTTAGACAGTAGATTGGTACAAGGTTAGACAGTAGATTGGTACAAGGTTAGGCAGTAGATTGGTACAAGGTTAGACAGTAGATTGGTACAAGGTTAGACAGTAGATTGGTACAAGGTTAGGCAGTAGATTGGTACAAGGTTAGACAGTAGATTGGTACAAGGTTAGGCAGTAGATTGGTACAAGGTTAGACAGTAGATTGGTACCAGGTTAGGCAGTAGATTGGTACAAGGTTAGACAGTAGATTGGTACAAGGTTAGACAGTAGATTGGTACAAGGTTAGACAGTAGATTGGTACAAGGTTAGGCAGTAGATTGGTACAAGGTTAGACAGTAGATTGGTACAAGGTTAGGCAGTAGATTGGTACAAGGTTAGACAGTAGATTGGTACAAGGTTAGGCAGTAGATTGGTACAAGGTTAGACAGTAGATTGGTACAAGGTTAGACAGTAGATTGGTACAAGGTTAGACAGTAGATTGGTACAAGGTTAGACAGTAGATTGGTACAAGGTTAGACAGTAGATTGGTACAAGGTTAGACAGTAGATTGGTACAAGGTTAGGCAGTAGATTGGTACAAGGTTAGGCAGTAGATTGGTACAAGGTTAGACAGTAGATTGGTACAAGGTTAGGCAGTAGATTGGTACAAGGTTAGACAGTAGATTGGTACAAGGTTAGACAGTAGATTGGTACAAGGTTAGACAGTAGATTGGTACAAGGTTAGACAGTAGATTGGTACAAGGTTAGACAGTAGATTGGTACAAGGTTAGACAGTAGATTGGTACAAGGTTAGACAGTAGATTGGTACAAGGTTAGACAGTAGATTGGTACAAGGTTAGACAGTAGATTGGTACAAGGTTAGGCAGTAGATTGGTACAAGGTTAGACAGTAGATTGGTACAAGGTTAGACAGTAGATTGGTACAAGGTTAGACAGTAGATTGGTACAAGGTTAGACAGTAGATTGGTACAAGGTTAGACAGTAGATTGGTACAAGGTTAGACAGTAGATTGGTACAAGGTTAGACAGTAGATTGGTACAAGGTTAGACAGTAGATTGGTACAAGGTTAGACAGTAGATTGGTACAAGGTTAGACAGTAGATTGGTACAAGGTTAGACAGTAGATTGGTACAAGGTTAGACAGTAGATTGGTACAAGGTTAGACAGTAGATTGGTACAAGGTTAGACAGTAGATTGGTACAAGGTTAGACAGTAGATTGGTACAAGGTTAGACAGTAGATTGGTACAAGGTTAGACAGTAGATTGGTACAAGGTTTGGCAGTAGATTGGTACAAGGTTAGACAGTAGATTGGTACAAGGTTAGACAGTAGATTGGTACAAGGGTAGACAGTAGATTGGTACAAGGGTAGACAGTAGATTGGTACAAGGTTAGACAGTAGATTGGTACAAGGTTAGACAGTAGATTGGTACAAGGTTAGACAGTAGATTGGTACAAGGTTAGACAATAGATTGGTACAAGGTTAGACAGTAGATTGGTACAAGGTTTGGCAGTAGATTGGTACAAGGTTAGACAGTAGATTGGTACAAGGTTAGGCAGTAGATTGGTACAAGGTTAGGCAGTAGATTGGTACAAGGTTAGACAGTAGATTGGTACCAGGTTAGACAGTAGATTGGTACAAGGTTAGACAGTAGATTGGTACAAGGTTAGACAGTAGATTGGTACAAGGGTAGACAGTAGATTGGTACAAGGTTAGACAGTAGATTGGTACAAGGTTAGACAGTAGATTGGTACAAGGTTAGACAGTAGATTGGTACAAGGTTTGGCAGTAGATTGGTACAAGGTTAGACAGTAGATTGGTACAAGGTTAGACAGTAGATTGGTACAAGGTTAGGCAGTAGATTGGTACAAGGTTAGGCAGTAGATTGGTACAAGGTTAGACAGTAGATTGGTACAAGGTTAGGCAGTAGATTGGTACAAGGTTAGACAGTAGATTGGTACAAGGTTAGACAGTAGATTGGTACAAGGTTAGACAGTAGATTGGTACAAGGTTAGACAGTAGATTGGTACAAGGTTAGACAGTAGATTGGTACAAGGTTAGACAGTAGATTGGTACAAGGTTAGACAGTAGATTGGTACAAGGTTAGACAGTAGATTGGTACAAGGTTAGACAGTAGATTGGTACAAGGTTAGGCAGTAGATTGGTACAAGGTTAGACAGTAGATTGGTACAAGGTTAGACAGTAGATTGGTACAAGGTTAGACAGTAGATTGGTACAAGGTTAGACAGTAGATTGGTACAAGGTTAGACAGTAGATTGGTACAAGGTTAGACAGTAGATTGGTACAAGGTTAGACAGTAGATTGGTACAAGGTTAGACAGTAGATTGGTACAAGGTTAGACAGTAGATTGGTACAAGGTTAGACAGTAGATTGGTACAAGGTTAGACAGTAGATTGGTACAAGGTTAGACAGTAGATTGGTACAAGGTTAGACAGTAGATTGGTACAAGGTTAGACAGTAGATTGGTACAAGGTTAGACAGTAGATTGGTACAAGGTTAGACAGTAGATTGGTACAAGGTTAGACAGTAGATTGGTACAAGGTTTGGCAGTAGATTGGTACAAGGTTAGACAGTAGATTGGTACAAGGTTAGACAGTAGATTGGTACAAGGGTAGACAGTAGATTGGTACAAGGGTAGACAGTAGATTGGTACAAGGTTAGACAGTAGATTGGTACAAGGTTAGACAGTAGATTGGTACAAGGTTAGACAATAGATTGGTACAAGGTTAGACAGTAGATTGGTACAAGGTTTGGCAGTAGATTGGTACAAGGTTAGACAGTAGATTGGTACAAGGTTAGGCAGTAGATTGGTACAAGGTTAGGCAGTAGATTGGTACAAGGTTAGACAGTAGATTGGTACAAGGTTAGGCAGTAGATTGGTACAAGGTTAGACAGTAGATTGGTACAAGGTTAGACAGTAGATTGGTACAAGGGTAGACAGTAGATTGGTACAAGGTTAGACAGTAGATTGGTACAAGGTTAGACAGTAGATTGGTACAAGGTTAGACAGTAGATTGGTACAAGGTTTGGCAGTAGATTGGTACAAGGTTAGACAGTAGATTGGTACAAGGTTAGACAGTAGATTGGTACAAGGTTAGACAGTAGATTGGTACAAGGTTTGGCAGTAGATTGGTGCAAGGTTAGACAGTAGATTGGTACAAGGTTTCATGGGAGACACGATAAGTATCATTCATTATTGATGTACCCCGCTCGCGTAAAGGAGATGTGTCGGCTACGGTTTGCCGGGGGTGGGTGTGGCCAGGGGGTGGGCGCGGCTGGGGGTGAGCCTGGCCGAGGGCTGGTGTGGCCGGGGATGGGCGTGGCCAGGGGGTGGGCCTGCTGGGGGTGGGCAAGGCGGGGGATGGGCCTGCCGGGGGTGGGCGTGGCCGGGGGGTGGGAGGGATGTATGTCGAGGGGAAATGTAAGTTAGGGCAGACAAAGCAAAAACAAATGCAGACATAGCGACGTCTGCATCAGAGGATTGATTATGGTTTTGTGGTTGAATTCATGGCCCCGTTTGCTTGATTTAAATCCAGACCCCTGAGCCCTTCAACCCTTAATCCATGACCCTTAAACCCTGAAGCTTGGATCCCGAACCTCAAACCCCGAGCCTGAACCCCTGAGCCCTGAAACCCCGCAGGCAGCAGCGTCAAAGGGGGGCACCGCGGGGTCGCCAGCGTACGACCGCAGCGGGGCGATCTGCTGGAGGCGGCGGCGGCTGGGGGAGCAGCATGGGCACCTCCTCGGCTGGCCTATCCGCAGGTATGAACCAGCCAGTGCCCAGGTATGAACCAGCCAGTGCCCAAGTATGAATCAGCCAATGCCAAGGTATGAATCAGCCAATGCCAAGGTATGAATCAGCCAATGCCAAGGTATGAATCAGCCAATGCCAAGGTATGAATCAGCCAATGCCAAGGTATGAATCAGCCAATGCCAAGGTATGAATCAGCCAATGCCCAGGTATGAATCAGCCAATGCCAAGGTATGAATCAGCCAATGCCAAGGTATGAATCAGCCAATGCCAAGGTATGAATCAGCCAATGCCAAGGTATGAATCAGCCAATGCCAAGGTATGAATCAGCCAATGCCAAGGTATGAATCAGCCAATGCCCAGGTAAGACCTTAATCTCACTTTTTACGCATGAGTTATCGCGGCCGTGTGAGTGCTTGTTGGTTGTGTGCCTTTCCTGTTCCTGCTCGCCTTCTCTCAGCTGCTGAACAGGGCTGTTTTTTCGTGTGTGTCCGCGTCTCAGGTTTCTAGGGTTGGGCGGCTGGCCGACCAACTGGCTGGCTGGCTGGCTGGCTGACCCACCTCACAATTTTAAACAAACTTCAAGACCATCCTGCATAACTCTTCTCAGATTTGTAGAATTTATTATACGCTAAAACCTAGAGGACCTGGACTAGGGTGCATTTAGAATAAGATGATATCACTTACATTATTTGCCTTACACAATGCTTTATGGTAATTGGCCCACGTGGATAAATAAAATGTTAATTAATTAGTCATTTGAAGGCCACGTGGCTTAATTATATCATCGCTTGTAAGCGCTGGTATCTTCGGAAATGGGTCATTTTGCACTCCACGAGTCAATGACGATATAACTCAGGGCCCCGCTCGAAAAGGCTCGGCCGCGTGGGCGCCCAGGTATGAATTAGCCAGTGCCAAGGTATGAATCAGCCAGTGCCCAGGTATGAATCAGCCAGTGCCCAGGTATGAATCAGCCAGTATCCTGCCCAATTGCCTAGGATTGGGAATGTCCCGATCGCTTATCTATCTGGCCACCAACACTCACATCCCCAGGCATAACAGGCCACACAAATTCACACTTTTAGCTAGCTGCGTATGACCAAACCCATACTGTCGACCGTGTCCACACAAATCATTGATGTGTGAGAGCGTGTGCATCACTCTTTTCGTTTTCCTAGGTGTGGGCGGTCGAGGGCAGCAGCGGCCGGGCAGCTCCGCCGGCAGCTCCGAAGCCACCTTTGGTCCGACGCTCGGATCAACAGGCAGCAACAGCGACGGCTTCAGCAACGGCGGCGCCCCCCCCACACCTGTGAGATCTACACAATGGCAGGGAGGGCGGAGCAGCGCCGCCACGTTACTCATGCAGCGGCCCACGCCGGTGCTTGGAGGCAGTACGAGGCAGCAGGTACTGCTAAGTGTACTGCAAGTGGTACTGGATAAATGTACTGCATACTGTACTTCCCACAGGGTACTGCTAGACACCCTGCTAGAAGTGCTACTAGGGGTATTGCTAAATATAAAATATGCTGCTGAATGTACTGCTTGGGGTTTTGCTACATGTGTGGCTGGATGTACTGCTTGGGGTGTAGCTAAATGTGTGGCTGGATGTACTGCTTGGGGCACCGCCTCCCCAAGCACAGAAGGGCCCTTTCAAAACAGGCTTTTAGGTGGATGGGTAGGTCTGAGGGTAAATTTCTTCCCGCACTCCTGTTTCGGGTTCAACCCCTACCAGCCTCAGTGTTTCTTCTTCGGCTACCAGCCCACCTTTGGCTACCAGCCCACCTTTGGCTACCAGCCCACCTTTGGCGATCAGCCCACCTTTGGCTACCAGCCCACCTTTGGCTACCAGCCCACCTTCGGCTACCAGCCCACCTTTGGCTACCAGCCCACCTTTGGCTACCAGCCCACCTTCGGCTACCAGCCCACCTTTGGCTACCAGCCCACCTTTGGCTACCAGCCCACCTTCGGCAGGCTGCCCCCCGGCCGATAAAGGCCCGATTGAGGACCAAACCAGGACCAGCCTACAACTGATGCACAAGGCAGTTTGGCTGGTCACAACTTAGGCATCTGGCCAGGGCCAAGGGTGTAGCTGACATGTAGCTGAGTCATAAAAAAGAAACAATGCGCCCTCCTCCACCTCATGAAAGGTTCTCCCCTCACCTCATAAAAGGCTCACTCCCCCCCCCCATCGTCCTCTGACCAATGCAGGGCCAAGAGGAGACGTGGCCTGCCCCCTCCGGCCACATTGTCCACGGCTCACTCCCCCCCCCCATCTTCTTCTGAACACTGCAGGGCCGAGAGGAGACGTGGCCTGCCGCCTCCGGCCCCATTGTCCGGGGCTACCAGCAAGTGACCATAGGGCCTGCGGCGTCCAAGTGGCTTCCTGTCTCTGCTACCTCTCAGCAGGGGCAGGGGCAGCAGCAACCAGTGGGGATAAAGCTGCTACAACGACCTGACAGCCTGGCTACAGCCGCAGCTCAGGTGAGGTTGAGGTTGAAGATTATTAACAGAGAGAGGGAAAGGGGAAGGGGGGGTGGGGGGTGGGGGCGTGGGGGGCAGGCGCAGCAGCCAGTGGGGATAAAGCTGCTACAACGACCTGATAGCCTGGCTACAGCCGCAGCTCGGGTAAGGTTGAGGTTGACGATTATCAACAGAGAGAGGGAAAGGGGAAGGGGGGGTGGGGGGGCAGGCCCATGCGCAATAACTAGTGGGTATGTAGCTGCTGTAACGATCTGACAGCCTGGCTACAGCCGCAGCTCAAGTGAGATTGAGCCAGAAGATTATCAGCAGCCAAAGAGAAGGCGGGAGATTGGAGTCAGGGATGGCAGATGGCAGTGGCCAGTGGGGATAAAGCTGCTGCAAAGACCCGACAGTTTGGCTACAGCCGCAGCTCAAGGTGAGCCTGGAGATTATCAGCAGGAAATGGGAAGGGGGTGGGGGGGGCAGGTGCAGGGGCAGCAACCAGTGGGGGTAGGGTGGGGTCAGGGATGGCAGACGGCAGCAACCAGTTGTGATCAAGCTGCTGCAAAGTCCCGACAGCCTGGCTTCAGCCGCAGGTCAGGTGAGAGTGAGCATAGAGACTATCAGCAGGAAAAGGGAAATTGGGAGAGGGGGAGGCAGAAGGAGGGACATGGCAAGGGAAGGTGAGGGAGGGGGGGGGGGGGGGCAGGAACAGGGGTAGCCTGTAGGGATCAAGCTGCCGCAGAGAATCGGCCTCTAGATGATCTGATGACTTATTTGCCCACCATCAGTTGTTTTCATGTTCTGAAGACCAGTTTCGGAGCCCCCCATCCAGGGATTTTTTTAGTGGTTACTGGTTACGAGTCGTAACCAACATGGGAACCAAGCGATGAATCCGGCGAAGCCGAAGTTCAGTTGTGCGGTAACAAAGACGGCGAAATCAATTTGGATCAGGGAAATTTCGGCACTCGGCTTGTGGTGACAACACAACACATAATTCATATTGCCACTCAAAACCCTGCCCCCTTTGCAGATTGATGTGCCCATATTCTGATGACCTTTTAGATGGCCTCTGCTTGGATTTGTTTCTATGTTCCAGTGGGGTTTTTCACATCCCAACTGCTTGGATTTATTTCCATGCTCTGATGGCTTCTACCGTTGTCACGGACGTGTTTCGTTGTTTTCGAATTTCGTTGTTGCTTGCAAAGTGTTGTTTTAGCGACTTTTTTGATTCGTTGCCCCCTGACATGAAAAAATCCGGTCAGACACATGTGCACAGTTGATTTCGTTGCTCCTTGAACAACGATCAAAACAACGACATGCGTCCGTGACAACAGTACTTGCGTTCAATGGATGTATCGCATTTATTTCCATGTTATGATGGCCACTGTGGGGTACATACCCAGGGTACTGTTTTCATTCATGGGATAAATTGGATATATTTCCATGTCCCGATGGCTACTGCTTGCATTTTGGATTCATTGGATTTATTTCCATGTTACGATGGCCACTGCTTGCATTCATTATGACAGTTAACTGAGCTACGTTTCCGAGATCAGCCGTACAAGATACCATCTTCAGTCAAACAAGATAAATTATAATGAGGCGCACTGAATTCAGAGGCTCACAGCCTGAGATCAGGATTGGGACAAGATACCCATTTGTTCTCTAGGACTTTTTCTGATGGCTACTGCTTGCCTTCATTGGATTTATTGGATATATTTTTCATGTTACAATGGCTACTGCTTGCATAAATTGGATTCATTGGATTTGTTTCCATGTTATGATGGCTACCACTTGCATTCCATGGATGTATTGGATTTGTTTTCATATTAAGATGTCGCTCTCTTCGGAGAGCACCTGCAAAGATTCATCGGCTCCCTCTGAAGACTTGCTTCAGATCCCATCATAGCGGGTAAACCTTTATTTAAAATCATGATATCATATTCTGAAGACTTGTGTACTCTGATCCCACTCCTTGCCATCAGGCTGGCGTCAACATACGTGCGTGTGAAAGCCTAAGGCTCCTCCTACCTGGCTACAGCACTAGGGCGTTGGTGGATGCAATGGTGGCGACCAAGGTGAATGGGGCTGCCGGTGCTTGGGCATGGGCATAGGCATAGGCAGGGGCACGGGCATGGGCATGGGCATGGGCTTGGTCATCGGCATGAGCATGAGCATGGGCCAAAGTATGGAGCATGGGGCATGGGTATGGTCAGGGATTTCTTATGGTGGGTCTGTGTCACTGCTCATATTTCAGTCCCCTCTCCGTTTCCCACTGAGCTCAGAGTGATATTGAAGCCGCGGCAGACAAGCTGTTGGCTTCGGGTCCGCCCACTGAGACTGAGGAGGCGGCGGCGGCTTTTGCGGCGGTGGGGGGCAACGATGGGACCTCCTCGGACGAGGAGGATACAGACGGCACGGAGGTGGGTCAAAGGGAGGGAGGGAGGGAGGAGGGGGGGGAGGGGGGTCAAAGGGAGGGAGGAGGGGGAGGGAGGGGAGGCAGGTGGGTCAAAGGGAGGGAGGGAGGGAGGGAGGGGGGGAGGGAGGGGGTTTAAGGGAGGGAGGGGGGGAGGGAGAGGAGGCAGGTGGGTCAAAGGGAGGGAGGGAGGGAGGGAGGGAGGGAGGGAGTGGAGGTACAGACGGCACGGAGGTGGGTTTAAGGGAGGGAGGGAGGGAGGGGAGGCACGGAGATGGGCCATAGGGAGGGAGGGGGGGGAGGGGGACGTACAACGCAGCACTGCAGTTATTACGAACGTCGTCAGTAAAGCTTTTGCACCACCGGAAGGAGGGGGGTTTTGGGGTCTGGCGCAGGGGGTTTGGCGAAAGCAGGGTTTGCCGAAATGAAAATTGCTGGTGACCACGGTACGCCCGTTGATTGACGGCTGTTATGTGAAAGGGTGCGAGCGTTAGCCCACAGGTCAACGGCCACATACACCGCAACTACAGGGTCATGAACAAAAAAAGCGGGCGTAGCCTACGTTCGCCGGCTAGTTATGAGTGGGAGAGGGGGCCTCAAGACCTCAACCCTATAACTAGCACTGACCAGGGTCCTGGGGGACCTTTTCATTTTGCTCGGGTTCAGCCGAACCCCTAATTTTTTTTCGTCGGCTTAAGCCGACCCGACGTTAATCTGAGCTCGGGTTATTTTCCGGGACAAGAAAGTGTGAAAAAGTGCGGAACGCAGATTTCGTTATTTTTACAAAACGACCCTGAATACCTGTCGATGGCAAAGAAAGAAAGCTAGCTGTCGACTGATACACATGGATGCAACATGTCCCGACATAGCGACTCGCATATAACCGAGTTGCTATGTCGGGACGGATGCCATGCGGATATGACATCCGTCCAGCGACGAGGGAGAAACCCGAGCTGAGCTGGCATACCGCTTGAAATGGATCCAAACACGCATGCCTTGCCCATATTGAAACTTTCCACATTCTTTCAGAGTGCACGAGCTTTATCGACATTATCGCTAAAGCTGACAAGCCGAGTTGCCGAGCTGCTATTAAAATCTACCCGGCTTTGCCGAGCCACGTGTCTAAAAAGGGTCGTCTGGCCTCGGCTTGCGCCGAGACCATGGTTTCACTGAGCCCGGGTTTTTTCGCCTCGGCAGTTCTGGGCTCGGAACCCGATCGGCTACCAGTTCCCTGGCACTGACCTTTTAGTCTGAACCTTAACCCTGAATTGCGGTGGGCGCTGGAGGGGGTGTCCTTTTTTACCATACATCCTCAAAATGGTATCCTGAATCCTGAACTCTAAATCCCGAACCTCAAGCCCTAAACCCCTGAACCCATAACCCTACACCCCGAGCCCCAAAACCTGAACCCTGAAACCGAACTTTAAATCCGAACCCTGAACCCGAACCCTAAATCCTGAACCCTGCTGCAGCACACTGCCCCTCCATCCACCGAATCATGCCCTCACCCTGCAAGCCTGGATCCTAAACCCTGAACCCTGAACCCTGCTGCAGCACAATGCCCTTCACCCTGCAACCCTAAACCCTAAACCCTAAACCGTAAACCCTACACCCTGCTGCAGCGCACTGCCCCTCACCCTGCAACCCTGGACCCTGAAACTTGAACTCCAAAGTCTCCCTATTTGCACGCAACAGGTCCAGAGCCGCGCTCATAAGGTGGCCCAGCTGGTGCACTCCTTCCAGGGGCTTGACCCGGGCCTGGCTGAGTTCTTGCTGCAGCAGTGCGGCGGGGATGTGCAGCGCACCACTGCTCTTATTATGCAGGAGGTGCTGGAGGGCAGTGCGGCCGCGCCAGCAAGGAAGAGGGGTGAGTTGTTGCTGGGGGAGTGAGGGGACGTTGGGGGGGATGGGAAGGGGGGGGGAAGGGGATGTCCAGCGTACCACTGCCCTTATTATGCAGGAGGTGCTGGAGGGCAGTGCGGCCGCGCCAGGAAGGAAGAAGGGTGAGCAGCCGCTGGGGAGAGGGAGGGGAAAGGGGGTGGGGAAAGGGGGAGATGGAGGGGGAGGGAGGGGGAGAGGGAGAGGGGAGCAGGAGAGGGATTTGAGGGGGGAGGAGGAGAGAGAATGTTGAATTATGAACCATGATCCATGAACCATGAACCGTGAACCTTCAACTTTGTACCATTAACCCTTGACCTTGAACCCTTGACTTTGAACCTTGACCTTGGTCTTGAACCTTTGTTTTTGTACCGACAACCTTACGCCCTGAACCTTAGCCCTTAAACCTTCGACCTTGGACCTCTAACTCGGAATCTTAACCCTGAACCCTGAACCCTTGAATCCTGAACCCTGCACCCTGAACCTCACATCCAAATTCACCCTGAACCCTAAATACTAAACAATAAACCCTAACGCAAATGCTTCTACCCTCAACCTTAAACATACGTAGGCCCCTCCGCGACGTACTCGTCCAAGACCTCGCAAGATGGGGTTGGCGCTGGCGCATCGCCCCAGCCGAGGGAGCAGCAGCGGGAACAGCAGCGAGAGCGGGAGCAAGAGCAGGAGCAGCGGCGGGTGCTGCGGGAGCAGCAGCGGGAGCGGGAGCAGGAACGGGAGCAGGAGCAGCGGCGGGTACTGCGGGAGCAAGAGCAGCGGGAGCGTGAGCGCCGCGTGGCCCTGGGTAGTGCCACTGGATCGCGGTTCGGCGGCGAGGATGAGCCGGTGGAGGCGGAGGAGGTCGGCTGGGAGGTCGCCAGCAGGGCCGCTAGGCGAGGGCCGGGTGTGGAGGGGGGCGGGGGTGGCGAAGGGCGGCTCGTGCGGCCATCGATAGCCCACCAGGAGATGGACGGTGTGCGCGGCAAAGCGAGGTGCGGATGGTGTGGATGTGTGTGGGAAAAAACGAGATGTGGGTGGTGTGGATGGTATGTGTGGGGAAAAGGGGGGGGTGAGTGGTGTGGATGGTGTGTGACACAAAGGGAGGTTTGAATGTGTGTGAATGTGTGTGAAGCAAGGGTATGAACGCCGACTGCTTTGATATGTGCTGCCGGGCTGGGTGGGATGATAGAATAATAATCTGATAATTGTCGTTGCTGCTGTCAATAATATTTTGTATGGACGTGCACAGACGCCTGTGTTGCTAATGCTGAAGATTCTGCCTCCTATGTGGCCCATGCTGGAGGAAATAATGCTGGGCTCGAATTGGAAAAGACCCGCAAAGTGGCCGATGTCTACTTTGATGAACATGCCGTCATGCTGACAGTGCTGTTGCCCATGCGTCCCATGCCTCCTATGCGGCCCATGCCTCTCATGCGGCCCGTGTCAAGCTCAAGTTGGAACGTCTCTAATAGTTGTTTGGTCTACAATGATGAACATATTTCCCATGCGGCCCATGCTGAACATGCCTCCCATGCGGCCCATGCCTATGGGGCCCATGCCTCACATGCGGCCCATGCCTCCCATGCCGATCGTGCCTCCCATGCGGCCAGTGCCTCCCATGCGGCCCATGCCTCTCCTGCGGCCCATGCCTCCCATGCCTCTCATGTGGCACATGCCTCACATGCGGCCCGTGCCTCCCATGCGGCCCATGCTTCGCATGCCTACCGTGCCTCCCATGCGGCCCGTGCCTCCCATGCGGCCCATGCCTCTCATGCGGCCCATGCCTCCCATGCCTCCCATGCCTCCCATGCCTCCCATGTGGCACATGCCAACCATGCGGCCCATGCCTCCCTTGCCAGGCTCGAATCGGAGAAGTCCCGGAGAGTGGCCCAGGTCTACTATGATGCGCGCAACGTGTACTATCAGCAGGTGCGATAACTGAAATATAAGTCTCTGGAGCTGGGTGAAGGCTCAGCTGCGGAACGTGGGAAACGCAGAAACTTGTGGGAAGGACCGGTAGCGTGGTTTGCCAGCAGGTGTGGACTGTGGACAGGGATGCCAGCCAAGTTCACACTTGTGTACACTATTGAAACCCGCAGTATCTGGAATGAGTGGAGCCAATGTATGTATCACCAACAGGTGTGAATAAGGTGTGAAATGTGGGCATAGTGTGGAGTAGTGTGGATGTCGCAGGGCAGACAGGCTAAGCCCATGTTTCATCTGGTGTGGATCATCGAAGGTGTGAATAATGTTATATCAGGAGGGCCCATCTCTTTTGAAACATGCTTCTCACATTTGGCGTCAATGACCTAAATCCTTGAACCCTTACCTCTCAATCCTGAACCCTGAATCAGGAACCCTGAATCATGAACCCTGAATCATGAACCCTAAACCCGTACCTCCCAATCCTGAACCCTTAATCCTGAATCTCTTATCCTGAACCCTAAACCCTTACCTCTTAATCTTGAATTTTAATCCTGAACCTCAAATCATCCAAACCCTCCTCAAGGCGGCCGGGGCTTACAGCGGCGGTGACGGGCGTCTGGCGGCTGAGTACAGCCGGAAAGGCAGGGAGATGGGGGACCTTGCCAAGCAGCATCGGGACCTGGCCAACCAAGCGGTGTGTGATAGGTCTATGGTTAAAAATCATGAAGAACTTAACCGTGTGATGGGGCTGAGAGATGAGCCGCCTAGCTAATCAGCATCGGGACATGGCCAATCAAGCGGTGTGTCATGGGTAAAGGGTTAAAAACATGAGGTCAGGCAGATGTTGGGGCAGAGAGAAGGGGGACCTAGCCAAGCAGCACCGGGATCTGGCCAGCCAGGCGGTGATGAGTGATGCAAGGCTAGATGTTGCTGATAGATCATGCTGCTAGGTGTTGCTGTTGGATCTTGCTGATGGATCCTACTGATGGATCATGCTAATGGATTATGCTAATGAATATTGCCACTATATCTGGCTGATGGATCTTGCTCATGGATCTTACTACTGGATCATGCTTATAGATCTTGCTACTGGATCCTACTGCTGGATCCTACTGCTGGATCCTACTGCTGGATCCTGCTGATGGATCCTACTGCTGGATCCTACTGCTGGATCCTGCTGTTGGATCCTACTGCTGGATCCTGCTGTTGGATCTTGCTGATGGATTTGCTGCTAGATCCTGCTGATGGATCCCTCTTATAGATTTTGCTTGATTGGCTTTGTTGTAATGATATTTCTTTGTTTTCTCTTTTGGTGTGGCAGGCGTACCGTGCGAGCAATATGTCCATTCGAAACCAATACGTCATGGATCTTCACCACATGTTTGTGGAGGAGGCCTTGGGGGTGTTGCGGCGGACCTTGGGCACCCTCACTGCACTGGACACCCCGGAGGGAATGGCACTGAAGGTGGGTTGAGGGTGATGCAACTGCTTCTCAGCTACAGTTCAGCTACAGAACAGACGAACAAGGGGAAATGAAGAAATGTGTGGGTGTCGACTATGTTGGACAAACGATGCTCTTGAATTGTGATTTGAATGTACTGAACCTGAACCTGAACCTGAATCTGAACCTGAACTTCAACCTGAACCTGAACCTGAGCCTCAATCTGATCCTGAACCTGATCCTTGAACCTGAACCTAAACCTGAACCTGAACCTGAACCTGAACCTGAACCTGAACCTGAACCTGAACCCCCACTCCCTGCAGGTCATCTCGGGCTGCGGCAACCACTTTGTCAACGGTCAAACGCTTATAAAGAACCTGAATCTGAACATGAACCTGAACCTGAACCTGAACCCCCACTGCTTTCAGGTCATCACGGGCCGCGGCAACCACTCAGTCAACGGCCAACCGCTTATAAAGAAGGCCGTGGTGGACTATCTGAAGGACCAGGGCCTCAAATACTTGATAGATCCTACCAATGAGGGTGTTGTGTGCGTTCAACTGGGGGGGAGCAGCTAAAGAGTTGGATTCACCAGCGAGGGTTCACTTTTTTCCCTCCCAACCCGAGAGGTGGGCGCCTACTCGGCGAAGACTTTTTCAGCAGGGCCCACAGCCCCCAAAATAACCGATGTGGGATGCTAGTATAGTCAGAAGGGGCCGATGTCTAGTTGTTTTAGCTGACGAGTTGATCCACTAGGCCCGATGACCACTGGGTCTAGCTGTCGGGGCTCCCAAATTGATCACGCCCACGGCTCTTAGGAATAACCTTAAATTCACCGGTAGGAATAACATTTAATTTATCAGTACAAGT
Organism: Limnomonas spitsbergensis; assembly: GCA_037349105.1. Taxonomy (NCBI): domain Eukaryota; kingdom Viridiplantae; phylum Chlorophyta; class Chlorophyceae; order Chlamydomonadales; genus Limnomonas; species Limnomonas spitsbergensis. Next base: position 1,551,650 of record JAYJMM010000092.1, on the reverse strand, counting down.
CGATGGCGTTACACCTCTGGGCCTTGCTCAAAAGGCTCGACAGCTAAATATTACAATCTCTCGCATTATAAAGATATCCCAACTCTTAAACTCTCTCCCCATATCACATAATCTGCCATGCAATCATATAGCCAGGGGAATGGGTGACTGAGTCAATCTGTTGATGAAATTACACGTCTGGGCCACGCTGAAATGAAGCTCGCCCACGTCGGCAAACAAAAAGAAAGCTAGGAAAGTTAAGGGATGAGGCATAAGCGGGAAGAATAAATGCAAGTTCAATCAATCTGTGAGGTCGAGGATGGGGCAAAGGTTGGGGTCAGACTTCTATTTAAATTAATTTCTTTAGCCACGCAATCTCATTTTCGTCTTTATAAGCTACTTGCATTTCTACAACAGGCTGCTAACATGGTGAACAAAGAGACAAAACTGGCCAGATTTGGTCACTTGATTACGGATGTAAACACCTAAAACGTCGAGAGAAATGAATCAACCGGCAAGACTGTCCTATGCATCTGAGAACTTCTTTAGGCCCAAGGAAATGGAGCATGTGGACGAGATGTGATGGCGAGGCAAAAACCTTCAAATGTTATCGAACAGTGGAATGTGGTGGTGTTGCAATATTTGATAACCCCAGCTCGATACATATTGGCCGACATGTTATGGACGTTCCACATCTAGGCCCAGTTCAAATAAAGCACGCCGGCACTCGGCGAACATAGAGGCAGCTAGTAGGAGAGGTAAGGGGGAAGGAACAAGAGGAAATAAATGCAAGGAACATAAGAAGTTGTGTTGGACGTTTTTTGCAGTCCAACAGTGCATCACATTTGATGCATAAGACATGTTTCCGTTTGACCCTTTCTTTCCTCCTGTGCCTTCTCCCTTGACTTTCCTAGCTGACTTTCTATTTTCCGACGTGGCCAAGCTTTGTTTCAGCAGGGCCCAGAGGTGTAACGTCATTATGTTATAAACTTGAGTCTGACCCCTGATGGGAGGTATTGCCTGATCTCTGCCCCTCTGTCGGTCATCCTTGGGCTGGTATTTGGACTCATCACCTGCCTGGTTCCACCAGCCGCATGCCGGGTGAGACAGCCCATGCGCTATCCAAGCTCATGCCTTGGCAGCCTCACACACAGCCTAAGCACAGCCTGTTTTGCCGACGTGGCCCAGCTTCATTTCAGCAGGGCCCAGAGGTGCTACGTCATTAACATAAGGAGATGGTGGCTCTTCAAATTCCTACAAGCACCAGTACTGCAATGAATTATAAGAAAGTATACTCGAAGTTCCGCCCCCAGGAAGAAAACCGGACGATACCTCTACATGACGCGGCCAAGCCTTTTTGAACATAGGGTAATTTCATTGACCTCTAGAAGACTCTGAACCGGCAATGAGTCCCAAGAGTCCAACTGCGACAAGATCTTAGTCTGGATCTGGATCTGGATCAGTACAAATCAGTAAATGCCAACGAGCGCACGCCTTTGTGATCCATATATCCTGCTGGCCTAGAACAGCATATCAGACGACGCTACGGCCCTAAAATAAATGGTATCCAAACCATGCACAACAACAAGAAAGCGTACCCAGGACTCTGACTAGATCCAGGAAAGGCAAGCCTGTATAGCGTATCAGGATCTGGATCTAAATCAGCGTACATCTTTGAACAAATCTGCTGGAATCTTCATCCCCCCTTCCCCTGATCTATTACAGACAAAAGCTATCACGTGCAGATAACCGAGTGTGAACACGTTCTGCCTTCAAGCACTGCCATTCAAATCCTGTGGCTGGTTTTCTGTACCGCAGCCATCCATTTTGTGCCCTACCAAGAGATGTCTGTGCTGCTTTGGCCTGGGCACAGGGCCACAGCCTGCTGCCTTGGACACAGCACTGAACTCCACAAATTCAAATTCAAATTCCAATCCTGTGCCTGGTCTCTCCATAGTGCTGCCAGCCCCTTCCGCGCATGGTAGCACGATACGGCTCGATATAGCACAGGTTCAGCCGGATTGTACTACCAAAGTGCCACGATACGGCACGGTACAGCTCGATACAGCACAGGTACAGCCGGATTGTGCCACCGTGCTACCATGCTCCCGCACCCTGCCAAGCCAGATCCGCCACCTTTGCCACCGACTGAAGACCGCCTCTCTGGCCTTCGACTGGGAGCAGGGTCCCTGCCAATAGCCGCCACTCTAGCCTTGGCATGGGCGCAAGGCCCAGAGCGTGTGACCTTGAGCAGTCCGCTCGTCAAATTCAAATTTGCAGTGGCCTCGTAGATCCATCAGCTTCCGAACAGATCCACCACCTTTGGCGTAGATCCGTCAGCTTCCTCGCAGATCCATTCACCACCTGCCTCGCATCAATCCATCAGTCTTGGTGCACCTCCGGCATTTTGAATCCCACGCGCTTCGCCACCGCCTCCACCATCTCCTTGTTTCTCGCGTCCGGGTCCAGTCCAATGTTGTACTTTACCAATAGGGCCTGCAGGTGCGTGTGTGTGTGAATGTGTCACGTCTACAATTTCCGGGAGAAAGAAACAGAGGCTCGTAACAGTCCCTTTCATTAGGAAATAAGGACAGGGCGCAGGGGCATATGCAGCGCTGTCAACAGCACTCGTACATTTCACTTCGGTTACATTTCAGCTTCACTTCAACTGCAGTTCTATAGCGTTGCATATGGCGCAGCCCTGTGCCTTCCCGTATGACCTGGTCCTCAGTGTTTCTTCCAGCTACACTTCAGCTGCACTTTAGCTACACTTCAGATACACTTGAGCTTCACATCAGCCACAATTATGCTGTACTTCATGTACCGTACATATCAGCTGCACTTAACCGACATTGCAGTCAGCAGTCAAGGGAGCCTGGTGCGGCAAGATGTGTGGCTAGGGAGCCCTAAATCCTAAGCCCTAAACCCTAAGACCCTGCCACCAAATTTCCTACCATGCCACAACTGTTGCACCCATGCCACGACCGTTGCGCCCCTGCAACATCTGCTGCGCCCTAGGCAGCACTAATCACGATAGTCTGACCGGTGGAGCACTGCAATCATTAATCTCTTCCCAAACCATCTCTGAATTGCAGCCCCCGGCCACATCCCCTTGAACGCAGGTGAACCTGTGCCCATGTGCCCATGCGTTGACATGCCTATGCTTTCATGCGTTGACGTGCCTATGTGCACATGGGTCATGTAGCCATATGCCCACGAGATATTGTGAACCTGCGATCATGTCATAATGTGATCATACGATCATGTGCCCATGCGATGATGCGCTCGTGTGCCCATGCGATGATGCGCTTGTGTTTCCATGCGATCAAGTGCCCATATGCCCATGTCATCAACAGATCATGCGGCTCTATGATCATGCCATCATTTAATAATGTATGATGGCATGATCATAACGTACCGGTAGTCTGTTGCCACAGTGTTGCCACACCGACATACCTTGCCGGGACGCGGAATCATGACGCCATTGGCCACGCGGGGTGATGATGCCGTACCTTATGAGTTGCAACGTTTTTGATGAGGAATGTCAAGTCCTGAGCAAGGTTGAGCGCCTCCTTGGTTCGCTCGGGCGGGCCGGATCCACGCGTCCGGATTTGGGATACGACGTAGTCGCGCCACTGCCTGTTGCCAGCTACGTTTGTGACATTACGCTGGATTGCCCTCAGGAGTCCTCTTATTACAGGCTTAGACGCAGCCATGAAATAAAGGAAGAGGTGTAAAAAATGGTGGCTACACAGAGAAGTGTGGACCAGGGGGTGTGGACCGTCCCCATGCCAGCAGTCCGCACCCGCAAGGGTATTCCGCGATTTGTTGGAACACATAGAAGAACACGTATAGGGCCTTTGTTATCACTTTGTGAAAACATATATTTAAACAGCACTCGGTTATTTCGGCCATCTCTACCAAGAGTTTAGGAGCGCCACGCAAAGATCTTCATCAGCAATGTCGTCTGGCTCTCTGTCTCCTTTCCACTTGGCATTTCCGGTCCGGGACGTTCAGGAGGCGCGCGAGTTCTACGTTGGGTGCGAAGCCATGCATATTGTAGGCCTCACCAGTCACCAATCATAGACATCCCCATGCGCATACTATACACATCCCCATGCACACACCCATGCACACACCCATGCACACGCCGGATCAAACTACCAAGGTAGAGCACAATACGACACAGGTTCGCCAGATAAACTATCAAGGTAGCACGGTACGGCACGGGATGATGCTTATGCTTAAGAAATCCGCTGAATGCTACCCGAGTTTGCTTTAATATATCCATTGAGGCGTGAACCTGATTTGGATTTATGTTAAGGGTTTAGGGTATATATCCATTGAGGTGTGAACCTGCTTGAGATTCGCCAGACAGTGCTACCAAGGTAGGATGATACAGCAGGATAAGGCACATGTTAAACCCTCAATCCTAACCCCTAAACCCTACGGCAGGATAAGGCACATGTTAAACCCTACGGCAGAGGACAAGGCACATGTTTAACCCTAAACACTAAATCCATAACCCTAAACTCTACAGCAGGATAAGGCACATGACATGCTGGACTGTACTGCCACGGTATGCTGGATTGTACTGCCATGGTATGCTCATGCAAATGTGATGCCTCACTTGCGATTGTGTGCCCAGCTTAAAGCAAGCTTATGCTCAACCTCTGTGTAAAGGTTTTACCGTCCAGCGGGGCATCGTATTCACTGCTGTGTAATTGCGCCGTATTTCAAATATCGTGCGAGATTGCAAGTAGTTTTGGTCCATTACTGGTTGAAGTAGCTAAATTTGCCTTGAAATTACGGTGACTGACCCTCAGCTACATAATTCAGCCACCGGAAGGTCAGTAATCGGCGCAGCACTGATTGGGACAGCCCTTCGTTTGTATTGCATCTTATTATTTTGCTTGGACTTCATGAAGTATGGGGCTGTCCGCCCAACCCTTGAAAACCCGAGGCGCAAACACACACAAATAAACGCTTGTGGCTCTCTTTGGCAGATGAGACAGGCGAGAGGAGGACAGGGAGGGCTTGCTACCAACAAGCACCCACACGGCTGAAATGCCTGGCGCGTCAAAAAAATGATAAATAGGCCGGGGGGGGGAAATGCTGCCCTGCCTCAGCACCCATCAGCCAGTAGAGCACACTAAACCACGAGAAGCCCTCTGAAAAGCGGCAGTTAACATCTCTTATTTAGCCGGAAGACGGCATCCGACCTGCAGAAGGCTTGATGCCAACGGCTCGATGACACAAGGCTAGTGGAGGATCTGCCTGCCCGCAAAGATGGAAAAGGTTACGGCGTGGATGTGGCTTCAGCCCAGGCTGTGCTGTTTCCTTAACTCGCACACTCCCCACGGGGCGTAGCTTTCTTTATTTATCTCTGGAAGCTTAGGATTCGCCCTTAGGCTTGTCCCCCACCCGCTAGGAAACAGAACGCACACAAACAGCCAAAAGGCCCGAGTTCCCCCCCCCCCCCCCCCCCCTCCTAACCCTCCTTCACCCCTACCCCCAGTGTCCTCCTGCCCCCCCTCCCCACCTACCCCCCTGGCTCCCCATCTCTCCTTTTTACCCTCCTCCCCACCTACCCTCCTCCCCCCATCCCCATCTCTCCTCCTCACCCTCCTGCCCCCCTCTCTCCCTCCCCTTCTACTCCTGCACCCTCCTCGCCTTTGTCAGGCTGCTGGGATGTACCGAGGGCCGCTCCGCCAAGACATGGGTGGACTTTAACTTCTGGGGCCACCAAGTGGTAGCGCATCACGTGGCGGGGTACAGCGCAAGCAGCTCTGCAAACCAGGTACTACCACCCCTGTGCGTAGCATGATGTGTCCCTCACAGCCCCTCATCGCCCTTCATACTATATGGGGGGACTTAAACTTCTGGGGCCACCAAGTGGTATCGCATCACGAGGCAGGCTACAGCGCAAGCAGCTCCTCAAACCAGGTACTAACAGTATGAGATGATTGGCAATGCTAGCACAGTTTGGGATGGTAAGCATTGCTAGCATGATGTGCCCCAAACATGATGTCGCGTGGCGGGGTACAGCATAAGAAGCTCCGCAAACTAGTGATCACCAGTGTCTGTGTGGCCACCCCCCTCCCCCCACCTGCTGCTGCCTACCCCACCACTCCACCCCACCTGCTGCTGCCTCCCGCCCCCCACATCCACCCTGCTGCCCACCCCACCCCACCCCACCTGCTCCTCCCCACCCACCCACCCACCCACCCACACCCACCTGCTGCCTCCCCTCCCCCCACACCCCACTTGCTGCTGCCTACCCCCCCCACCACCACCATCCCCCTGCTGCTGCCAACCCTCCCCCCTCCCCCCTGTTGCATGGTACAGGTGGATGGCGACCCGGTCCCCGTACCACACTTTGGCATGGCCTTGGGCCTTGAGGAGTTCCAAGTCCTGTCTGACAGGCTCAAGGCCAACGGTGTGCACTTTGTCATCGAGGTCAGTGTGCCCTTGGCTATATGGTAATACCCTCGTAGTTCAACAAACCTCCTACAACCCTAAACCTTAAATCCTGAACCATAAACAATAATTCCTAAACCCTAAACCCTAACCCTAAACCCTAAGCCATAATCCCTTAACCTGACCTCAGCTTATTAGAGTCCAAGCAACTATTAAACCCTAACCCCCCCCAAGCCTGAACAGATTTTATCTTTCCTACTTACCCCCCCACAAACCGGCCCAGAAAGCTACAAACAGAAAACACAAGCCACCCTAGCCGACCTAGCTAGCCATCACTACTTTTTATGGTAACCTTATGGGTGTGGCTTTGGCCCCAGCGGGCTTTGGCCCCAGCGTGTGGTACGGGGACCGGGTCGCCATCCACCTGTACCATGCAACAGGGGGGAGGGGGGAGGGTTGGCCCCAGCGGGATGCGTTGTTCCGCTGTAACCCGCACGCCCCTAGGTGGGGGGGTCGTATTTTCACTATTTCTTTTTCACGATCCGCCCCTACCTCGGCATGTACTGCTGGCCGTGTGGCATGTACTGCTGGTTGTGTGACATGCACTGCTGGCCGTGTGGCATGTACTGCTGGTTGTGTGACATGTACTGCTGGCCGTGTGGCATGAAATGCTTAGTCTCAACCGCACCTCGCGGCAATGTCATTCTCCGAGAGTTTGAATAGATGCCAGAAAGAAAGAAAGAAAGAAAGAAGTGTGACATGACATGAGATTTGCAGGCATGCCCGGTGAGCAGTGGACCATGTTCACACCTCTCCCCGTTGTGTTCACACCCCTCCCTGTTGTGCTCACACCTCTCCCCGTAGTGTTCACACCCCTTCCCGTTGTGTTCACGCCTCTCCCCGTTGTGTTCACACCCCGTGCTCCTCCGCAGCCACGCTTGAGATTTGCAGGCATGCCCGGTGAGCAATGGACCATGTTCACATCCCTACCCGTTGTGTTCACACCTCTCCCTGTTGTGCTCACACCTCTCCCCGTTGTGTTCACACCCCGTGCTCCTCCGCAGCCACACTTGAGGTTTGCAGGCATGCCCGGTGAGCAATGGACCATGATCACATCCCTCTAGGGTTGGCGTATACCGTATATCTTTAAAAAAATTACACGTATATACGGCGTATACCGTAGGCGTATATACCGTATGCGTTTACGTATCTGTGGACTTAAAAATATTCAAAAGCCTTGAGACCCGGTGTATTGCATACCCTGGTCATAAACCTACCATTAAACCAGTTTATAGTTCGATTTGACTCAATTCAATGTCCAAAGAAGCTTGTATACAAGCAAAACAAGCGCATGGCCTCAGTTCGTGGGGTGCAGCCATTCTATTATCCTGTATTAGGCAGCTGGTTGTCAGCTACTAAGCATCATATTCCAGAGCCAGTTCCTTATCCTGAGAGCAAATGCCTTTCTGGCTGTTCCCGCGAATGAAGACGATCTTCTCGGCAACCCTCAATGACAGGTTATAAGGTACTTCGTGTAGATGTTGCCCCAAAGAAACCAGTTCCTCTCAGCAGCTGTACATGGACAGCAGCCAGGCCAGCCGCCCGCTGCATCGACCTCCGCAGTCGCCACTTGGCACACTTTCAGCTTTTGCCACCAACGAGTTTTTCCATGCTCTTTCATATCGATCACTTTCTTGTAGGCGTCAGGGGGGGTGAGATCTTTGTACGTCAGTACAGTTTGACGATACGAGGGGATAAACTCATCCCCATCAGAATTGTATGCATCCCACTCGGATGGATTCATTGCAATAAAGTAACAAGCGAACGCGAACGCGAGAAGAAGCCCTTAGCCCAACGCTTCTTCCCAGCTTCTGCCGTATACGCCCGATGCCGTATATACGCATTTAGACATGTACGCGTACATGGCCTAAACTTGTACGCGTATATACGCCGTATATGCGCATATACGTACATGCTCCATATACGCCACCCGCCAACCCTACATCCCTCCCTGTTGTGTTCACACCTCTCCCCGTAGTGTTCACACCCGTGCTCCTCCGCAGCCACACTTGAGGTTTGCAGGCATGCCCAGTGAGCAGTGGACCATGTTCACACACCTCCCCGTTTTGTTCACATTCCGTGTTCCTCCGCAGCCACACTTGAGGTTTGCAGGCATGCCCGGTGAGCAGTGGACCATGTTCTTCAAGGACCCGAGCGGCAACAGCCTAGTAAGTCACCTGATTGGCTTATTAAGGGTTTGGCGTTTTCAGCGTGTAGGGTTGAAACATTGACCATTTTCTTCAAGGACCCCAGTGGCCGCAGTCTAGGAAGTCACATGGTTGGCTTTGTGGTTAAGTGTTTAGAGTGTAGGGCGGGTGGAGGGTTGATAGTGTTATGTCAAGGGTTTAGAGTGTAGGGTTGAGGGTTTAGAGTGTGATGTTATGGGTTTAGAGTGTAGTGTTGAGGGTTTATAGTATTATGTCAAGGGTTAAGAGTGTAGGGATGGGAGTTTGGGTTCAAGGTTCCCTAAGGCAACCGTCTAGTCATTCATCTGGTTGGCTTTATGGTGTTGGAGGGTTTAGGGGTGAGGGCCCGGGGTTTAGGGGTAGGGGTTAAGAGTTGAGGGCTGAGGGCTGAGGGTAAACAGAGTAGGGTTGAGGATTGACTTGAGCGTTGTACATATGATGTGTTGCGTTGCTCATGGGCTTGAGTACCGGTATTGCAATGCGTTGCACAATAGCTTCAACTTTGCCTTGCATGGTTGCTGTGTTGTGGCACAGGAGTTGACACATGCATGGGCTTCAGTGTTGCATGCACGTCACTGCGTTGCTCAATAATTGCACTGCATGTTTGCCGTGTTGAAACACAGGAATTCAAGGCCTTGACAACGCCTTCAAACCTTTTTACAAAGTACGTCGTGGAGTAGTGACGGCACCTTTTTTTGTTTGGACGTAACAAGGAATTGACTTAACACATGAATTGGACTCCCACACAACAGTCTACTTGAAAAGGCCCCTGAGTTCAACTGACATTATTGGCCGGCAATCCATTCCCGCTCCTTTCTTTCAGCCAGTCACTCGGGTATTTCGTGGAGGGTGCCAATTGTGAGCCATATCAGTGGGCTCAGTGGTACTACGCTGATTGACCCTGAGGTCTGCGGTCCAAATCTTGGCAAGGTTCATTTACCGTGTTCCAGGTGTAAGCGGGGAAAACGTTTGGTGCTTCACATACACCCCGCAGAATGTCGTGAGCGGGCTATTCTACCAACCTGGATAGAGCTGCTGTGCATTGAGCGGTTCCTGAATGCACGCCTCCTGCTTCGGCGGAGGAGCAGTATTTGTTTCTTTTTCTTGCGCCATATCAGCTGAGTTGTGTCGACGAGCGGCCACGGTCGTGCCAATTGGGACCAAGCCTCGACCTGACCCCCAACGAACCATGTTGTATAGTTTCCTGCATCACCCCCTGGGTCTACGGCACTCGCTTGTTTAACCCTTTTTCGACCAATTAGTTGGGCGCCCATGCAGCTTATGAGACAGTGTAATATCAGCGACCCTTCGGCCTGGGGCCGTGCTAGCTGTGAAGTCTTGTGAATGTTTGACAGTCCAACAAAGCATCACATTGAATCAATCATCCAGGAAATATGTCCATAAACCAAGTTGGCCAACGAGCGAAAAGCATTGCCCCATGCTATGCCTGAATGACGTTGAATGGGCAAACGGTCATGTGTTCGGCAACATCAGTCAATGACGTTACACCTCTGGGCCCTGCTCAGAAAGGACCGGCTGCGTAGTCGCCCAACTGTCCCGTTGGGAGAAAATAAAAGGAACTGAAGGGGAAATGGAAATAGCCAACATGATTGCAGCTCAATATCCTGGGTTAATGCCGGCGATAAAACTGAAGTGTTCAGCTTTGGTGAGAGCCTTTCTTGACAAGAGCCTCCTCACGAGGAGAGCCAGTAAACGCATGTGCCCACATGATGTCCTAGGTGCCTGCACCGGCTTACAGGCACATGTCCCATGCATTCAACGTGATGCTCTGTTATACTGAGAAATCTTAACAGCACTTCACAGGTCGACACCACAGGTCGACACCAATGCAGTTTTGTCTCTAAGTCGAGTGTCCTGAAGTCGATCATACGTACCGGTTCACACATTTCTTCAGTTATTCTGTAAAATCGCAGTTCACCACCGGACCACCCTTGTTTTTCATGTAATCAGGAAGGAGGCTGCCACGTCATCCAGCATGGCCTTAATCTGTGGACGGGATAAAAGCAACATGGTCATTATATCTGCTTGCAAGTTTTTTGGGGGGGGAAGTCTTGCAAAAAAGGAAGAACGAAATTGCAGTTTTGCTTGCAAGAAAGAAGGAGAACAAATTTGTACATTTGCCTGCAATAAATAAATAATTTGCCTGCAAGAAAGAGATAATTTGCAGATCTGCTTGCTTGCAAGAGGGGGTTTTGTTTTGCAGATTCGCTTGAATCAGCAAAACAAACATATTTGCTTGCAACATTCTTGCAACTGAAGAGATGGCATTCTGAAATTTAGAATCCTATTTTTTATCAGGAGGCAGGCTGCCACATCATCGAGCTTGGCCTCGATCCACAGCAGTGGCATAAACCCTAGGTTTAATTGCAACTGCAAATATTTACTGGCAATGGATGAGATCGCATCCTGAAATTAGTATTAGAGTTTGAATCAGGAAGGCGGCTGCCTGATCATCGAGCATGGCCTTGATTTGCAGGACAGCAACGGCGGAAAATAAATAAGTAAATAATTAAAAAAATTGATGGATTGAGAAAGTTGCCCATTTTGGCCGAAGCATGGGACATGGCTACCCCAAGAATAGCAGTGGCATCAACATCAGATCCGATGGAAGCCACAGGGAGTCGTGGCCTCAGGGTTTAGGGCAAACAGGTGGAATATTTATCGGGCTGCATGCTTCAACGGCGAGGTACAAGTATGAACAGTAAGCTACAAGTATGAAATGATAACGGCGCGGACGTGACCTAGGCCCATGTCGCACTCTTCCCTTGACCCTCACGCCCCTGCGGCGCGTAGTTTTATTTATTCCTTTCTTTCTCAAGTTCGAAGGTTTCCAGGTGATCCAGCATGGCCCCGACCTACGGGGTAGGTGACAGTAATGGCGTGGACGTGGCTTTGGCCCAGGCTGCCCTGTTTCCTCAACTCTCACGCCCCCCATGGGGCGTAGCCTTATTTCTTTCTTTCCCTGGGCAGACGGCCCTGCTTTTTGAACCTTGACGCCCGAATAGACAGCGCCTGGACGATCATTTCAGGCACATAACTCTGAAGGTCCATATTGACGAGGAGGGACGAATCCACCCAGTGGCCCAACCAGCCACCAGCCATTGAGGCCTATGCCTTGCATGGACTTCGGGTTAAGCGAGTGTGTGTGTGTGTGGGGGGGGGTACTTGGGGTTTAGCTGTTTAGGCGGTACATTGACTTAGGGTTAAACGTGTGTGTGTTTGGGGGGGGGGGGTACTTGGGGTTCAGCTGTTTAGGCGGTACATAGGCTTAGGGTTACGCGTGTGTGTGTGGGGGGGAGGGTACTTGGGGTTAAGTTGTTTAGGCGGTACATGGGCTTAGGGTTACGCGTGTGTGTGTGGGGGGGGAGGGTACTTGGGGTTTAATTGTTTAGGCGGTACATGGGCCTAGGGTTTAGCCGAGGGGAGGCAGTACTTGGGGAGGATATAAGCAAGTCTGATGGTGCTCTTGTAGTCTTGGACCGCCTGAGGAGGTTTCATAGAAGAATAGGAATACAAAACAACGTTCCACTGGCGCTTGAAGGTCGAGGAAATATTGCAGTGTGGGCCGCCCAAGCCTGCCCCGGTAGAACTCGAAGAAGTCTCTAGCACTGTTCGCCAAGGAAAGAGGTAAGGAACAGACAGAGCCCCCATGAACCTCAGGCCAACCACTAGCCCTCTTGCGATGCCTGTAAGTCTAATCGCCAGACTCGAAAAAAGATGCGGGTGGATCCCGTGTCCCAACGTGTGGATCTCAACAGGTGGATACCAACGATCGTCCCAACAACGATGTTCAGGAAAATCAAATCTGACTTCCCAGGAGCATCGTTTCGTTCTTTCTCCCTTTTTTCTTCCTTTCTTTAACCTCAACCCCGAGCTGTCCCCCTCGTACCGCCCCTGTTAGACCCTAAGTCCATGTACCGCCTTCCCCAGCTAAACCCTAAGCCCAGGTTCTGCCCCCTACCTAAACCCTAATCCCAGGTTCTGCCCCCTACCTTAACCCTAAACCCAGATTCTGCCTCCTACCTAAACCCTAGGCCCAGGTTCTGCCCCTACCTAAACCCTAAGCCCAGGTTCTGCCCCCTACCTAAACCCTAGGCCCAGGTTCTGCCCCCGACCTTAACCCTAAGCCCAGGTTCTACCCCCTACCTAAACCCTAAGCCCAGGTTCTACCCCCTACCTAAACCCTAAGCCCAGGTTCTACCCCCTACCTAAACCCTAAGCCCAGGTTCTGCCTCTACCTAAACCATAAGCCCATGTTCTGCCCCCTACCTAAACCCTAAGCCCAGGTTCTGCCCCCTACCAAACCCTAAGCCCAGGTTCTGCCCCCTACCTAAACCCTAAGCCCAGGTTCTGCCCCCTACCTTAACCCTAAGCCCAGGTTCTGCCCCCTTACCTAAACCCTAAGCCCATGTTCTGCCCCCTACCTAAACCCTAAGCCCAGGTTCCGTCCCCTACCTAAACCCTAAGCCCAGGTTCCGCCCCCTACCAAAACACTAAGCCCAGGTTCTGCCGCCTACCTAAACCCTAAGCCCAGGTTCCGCCCCCTACCTTAACCCTAAGCCCAGGTTCTGCCCCCTACCTAAACCCTCAACACTCACCTCAGGGTAAGCCAGCCAGCGATAGCGGGTTGTGGTGGCGCGCAGGGTGTACTGAATGCCCTGTGTGCATCGTTAGAGGGTTAAGTCATTTCCACAATTATTTTCGTTGTGGTTGCGCGCAGAGTATACTGAATGCCCTGTGCATTGTTTCAGGTGTGTCTAGGGTTCAGGTGTGTGTAGGGTTCAGGTGTGTCTAGGGTTCAGGTGTGTGTAGGGTTCAGGTGTGTGTAGGGTTCAGGTGTGTCTAGGGTTCAGGTGTGTCTAGGGTTCAGGTGTGTCTAGAGTTCAGGTGTGCCTCTTGAGCATAGTTGACTTTTAAGAGATCAGTTTTGGTTCCTGCAATATTTGAGGTGAATGAGAGCTGCTGGTCAGCTCATAGTCAGCTTCTGGTCAGCTCATGGTCAGCTCATTGTCAGCTTCTGGTCATCTTCTGGGGAACGGCTAATCAACTGTCTGTGCACTGCTGGCAAACTGCTGGTCAGCTGCTAGTCAGCTGATGGTCGGCTACTAGTCAGCTGCTATTCGAATCCTGGTCAACTGATTGCCACCTACTAGTCAGCTGCTGCTCAACGACTGGTCAGCTACTGGCCAACTGCTGGGCAGCTGCTGATCAGCTCTTGGTTACCCCGTCCTCACCTGGTCACACCACCACTCAACAACGGCTCATCAACAACTGGACAGCTGCTGGTCGACTGCTGGTCAGCTGCTTGTCAACAACTGGACAGCTGCTGGTCAACTGCTTGTCGGCTGCTTGTCAACTGCTTGTCAGCTACTGGCCACTGCTGGTTAACTGCTTGTCAGCTACTGGCCAGCTGCTGGTCAACTGCGGGTCAGCTGCTTGTCAGCTACTGGCCAGCTGCTTGTCAAGTGCTTGTCAGCTACTGTCCACTGCTGGCCAGCTGCTTGTCAACAACTGGCCAGCTACTGGTCAACCCTACTTCACCTTACACACCGTCACACACCGCCACTCAACAACTGCTCCGAATCTCCCTGCAGTGGTCCCTCCAAATATGACCCTGCGAAAAAATGGCAACAGCAGCGTGCTTGAGACCACATCCCCCTAGGGTGTTCAGGGTTTGGCGCATAGGCTTCGGGGTTAAGGGTCCAAACATGACCCTGTTCAAAATAGGCAGCAGCAGCGTGCTTGAAGACCACATCCCCCTAGGGTGTGTAGAGTTTAGAGTTTGACGCTTAGGCTTGAGGGTTTAGGGTCCAAACATCACCCCAGTGCTAAATAGGCAGCAGCAGCGTGCTTGAAGACCCCATCCCTCTAGGGTGTCTAGGGTTCAGGGTTTGACGTTTAGGCTTGAGGGTTTAGGGTCCAAACATCACCCCAGTGCAAAATAGGAAACAGCAGCGTGCTTGAAGACCCCATCCCCCTAGGGTGTCTAGGGTTCAGGGTTTGACGTTTAGGCTTGAGGGTTTAGGGTCCAAACATCACCCCAGTGCAAAATAGGCAGCAGCAGCGTGCTTGAAGACCCCATCCCTCTAGGGTGTCTAGGGTGCAGGGTTTGACGGTTAGGCATGTGGGTTAAGAGTCCTAACATGATCCTGTGCAAAATAGGGAACAGCAGCGTGCTTGAAGACCCCATCCCTGTAGGGTGTCTAGGGTTCAGGGTTTGACGTTTAGGCTTGAGGGTTTAGGGTCCTAACATCACCCCAGTGCAAAATAGGCAGCAGCAGCGTGCTTGAAGACCACATCCCTCTAGGGTGTCTAGGGTTCAGTGTTTGACGGTTAGGCATGTGGGTTTAGGGTCCAAACATCACCCCAGTGCAAAATAGGGAACAGCAGCGTGCTTGAAGACCCCATCCCTGTAGGGTGTCTAGGGTTCAGGGTTTGACGTTTAGGCTTGAGGGTTTAGGGTCCAAACATCACCCCAGTGCAAAATAGGCAGCAGCAGCGTGCTTGAAGACCCCATCCCTCTAGGGTGTCTAGGGTGCAGGGTTTGACGGTTAGGCATGTGGGTTAAGAGTCCTAACATGACCCTGTGCAAAATAGGAATCAGACGCGTGCTTAAGACCACATCCCTTCCATTCGGTCGATTTCTGTGAACAGAAATTAACAAATTACAACTTAAATTAAGATAAACAAATTATTCTTCTGCATGCAGATCTCCACTTTGTGTTTCGGTATTGTGCTGCATTGCCTAGCGCACGCAGCAAGCCCATCCGATTAAGAAAGGGAAAGGAAAGGTCTGTAGGACATCCGGCTGAACCTGTGCTGTACCGTGCTACCATGCCGAGCGCAAGCAGCGAGCCTGCTGTCCGGCTCGGCTTAACTTGTACCATACCGAACTACCTTCTTAAAATGCTTGATCACTGTCAGACTCCACGGACCTGTCACTTAGCGGGGGTCGGACGAGTCCCCCGACAACCGCAATCGAACCTTGGGAAGGGGTCTTTCCGCGCGAAAAGTTTTACTGGCGTCCTGGACTTAAGCTGTTTAATACGGAAGGAAAGTTCGTTTTTTTCCTGTCATTGTTTTTTGTGCGGAAAGGCTCTGTCCCGGCCGAAACCCTTGTTTGGGGGGACTCGTCCTACCCCCTAAGTGACAGGCCCCTTCTCGCGCTGTACGTTTCTTTCGTGACAGATTCATTCACGTTTTCAATTTGAACTAACTACCACTCCAACCATTATCAATTTATCAATTTGAACTAACTACCACCCCAACCACCCCCCCAACCACCACTCCAACCGATACCGCAACCACCACGATAGTCACCACTCCAAACATCACTCCCACCGATATCACAGAAAGAAAGAAAGAAAGAAAGCTACGTCCCGTGGGGGCGTGAGGGTTAAGGAAACAGCGCAGCCTGGGCCGAAGCCACATCCGCGCAGTTGCCGTGAGGAAAGAAGACACATCATAATTGATTATGGCGGCTTGAGGTTGTGATTTGTTTTCCCACCGGTTTTCGCAGGTCCAGTGGGGACGGATATCACAACCTCCACTGAGACCACCATGCCAGCCACCACTCCCTTACTCCAACCACTACTACAACCCACACTTCAACCAATATCACAACCACCACGGTAGCCAGTACCGCAACTACCACGCAAGTCACCACTTCAACGGCCACACCAGCCATTTCTCCAACCCCTTCCACAACCACCCCCACGCCAGCCAGCATAACAATCCCAAGTTTCCTTATTCACAAAAACCTCAAGCCAGTGGCTGAAAAAATGTCAACCCTTAACCCTCAATCGTAATCCACCCTCCCATCCCTTCACACTTATTCCTACTTCATGGTGTAGTAGGTCAGGCCATTTGCCGTGAACGAATTGTAATCCAGCATTTCTCCAAATGGAGCCGCATCAGCCAATGCTTGCGCAACCTCCTGCGATGTACAAGAGGATACAAGTAACAGGCATGACTGAGACTTAGTAATCAGGCTTTTGTTCATGCTCAAGGAGGTATACAACTTGACCATTTTATGGGTAAGCAACGATTCGAACTCATAAATTTGTCTGCTGCGAAACCCTTAACCCTGAATCCTAAAATAGCTGAAAACAAATCACCGTCCCAGCTGATTTAAAATAATGCGCAGAAAGTCCTTTCCAACAGGGAATGAGGGCCCAGCCGCCCTCAGCGTCTTACGCTGGGCAAACAGATTGCACAAGACAAAAGTTACCGACATGAGAGACCGGATCAAGGCCAGAGGGTCGAAACAGCGATCCAGCATCTCCCCCCAAGGCCCCACATCAGCCAATGCCTGCGTAACCTCCTGTGATCTACAAGTAACCAACGCCACTGAGACTTAGGGTTTAGGCTTTTGAGGGTTCAGGTCTTTGAGGACAGAGGGCTGAAATATCGATCTAGCATCACCCTATAAGGCGCCATGTCAGTCAATGCCTGTGCATAACCTCCTGTGATGTTCAAGAACATAAAAATAAGACGAGGAAGGACAAGTAACAGACATGAACATCCTAGTAACAGACATAAACATCCAAGTAACAGACATGAACATCCAAGTAACAGACATGAACATTCAAGTAACAGACATGAACATCCAAGTAACAGACATGAATATCCAAGTAACAGACATGAACATCCAAGTAACAGACATGAATATCCAAGTAACACACATGAATATCCAAGTAACAGACATGAATATCCAAGTAACAGACATAAACATTCAAGAAACAGACATGAACATCCAAGTAACAGACATGAACATCCAAGTAACAGACATGAACATCCAAGTAACAGACATGAACATCCAAGTAACAGACATGAACATCCAAGTAACAGACATGAACATCCAAGTAACAGACATGAACATCCAAGTAACAGACATGAACATCCAAGTAACATACATGAACATCCAAGTAAAAGACATGAACATCCAAGTAACAGACATGAACATACAAGTAACAGGCATGAACATCCAAGTAACAAGCATGAATATCCAAGTAACAGACATGAACATCCAAGTAACAGACATGAACATCCAAGTAACAGACATGAATATCCAAGTAACAGACATGAATATCCAAGTAACAGACATGAATATCCAAGTAACAGACATGAATATCCAAGTAACAGACATGAACATCCAAGTAACAGACATGAACATCCAAGTAACAGACATGAACATCCAAGTAACAGACATGAACATCCAAGTAACAGACATGAACATCCAAGTAACAGACATGAACATCCAAGTAACAGACATGAACATCCAAGTAACAGACATGAACATCCAAGTAACAGACATGAATATCCAAGTAAAAGACATGAACATCCAAGTAACAGACATGAACATCCAAGTAACAGACATGAACATCCAAGTAACAGACATGAACATCCAAGTAACATACATGAACATACAAGTAACAGGCATGAATATCCAAGTAACAAGCATGAATATCCAAGTAACAGACATGAACATCCAAGTAACAGACATGAATATCCAAGTAACAGACATGAACATCCAAGTAACAGACATGAACATCCCAGTAACAGACATGAACATCCAAGTAACAGGCATGAATATCAAAGTAACAGACATGAACATCCAAGTAACAGACATGAACATCCAAGTAAAAGACATGAACATCCAAGTAACAGACATGAACATCCAAGTAACAGACATGAATATCCAAGTAACAGACATGAATATCCAAGTAACAGACATGAATATCCAAGTAACAGACATGAACATCCAAGTAACAGACATGAACATCCAAGTAACAGACATGAATATCCAAGTAATAGACATGAATATCCAAGAAACAGACATGAACATCCAAGTAACAGATATGAACATCCAAGTAACAGACATGAACATCCAAGTAACAGGCATGAACATCCAAGTAAAAGACATGAACATCCAAGTAACAGACATGAACATCCAAGTAACAGACATGAACATCCAAGTAACAGACATGAACATCCAAGTAACAGGCATGAATATCCAAGTAACAGACATGAACATCCAAGTAACAGACATGAATATCCAAGTAACAGACATGAAGATCCAAGTAACAGACATGAACATCCAAGTAACAGACATGAATATCCAAGTAACAGACATGAATATCCAAGTAACAGACATGAACATCCAAGTAACAGACATGAATATCCAAGTAACAGACATGAATATCCAAGTAACAGACATGAATATCCAAGTAACAGACATGAACATCCAAGTAACAGACATGAATATCCAAGTAACAGACATGAATATCCAAGTTACAGACATGAACATCCAAGTAACAGACATGAATATCCAAGTAACAGACATGAATATGCAAGTAACAGACATGAATATCCAAGTAACAGACATGAATATCCAAGTAACACACATGAATATCCAAGTAACACAAATGAATATCCAAGTAACAGACATGAACATCCAAGTAACAGACATGAATATCCAAGTAACAGACATGAATATCCAAGTAACAGACATGAACATCCAAGTAACAGACATGAATATCCAAGTAACAGACATGAATATCCAAGTAAGAGACATGAACATCCAAGTAACAGACATGAACATCCAAGTAATAGACATGAATATCCAAGTAACAGACATGAATATCCAAGTAACAGACATGAACATCCAAGTAAAAGACATGAACATTCAAGTAACAGACATGAACATCCAAGTAACAGGCATGAACATCCAAGTAAAAGACATGAACATACAAGTAACAGACATGAACATCCAAGTAACAGACATGAACATCCAAGTAACAGACATGAACATCCAAGTAACAGACATGAACATCCAAGAAACAGACATGAACATCCAAGTAACAGACATGAACATCCAAGTAACAGACATGAACATCCAAGTAACAGATGATGAGGACTTGCAGGCGAGCTGTCAGGTTCAGGGTCTAGAGTTCAGGGCTGTAGGCTAGCGGACCTCATATCACATCTAAAACCCAACACGCTGCTGCACTCCTCTTGTTATGGTCAGGGTCCAGGGGTAAGGGTTCAGGGTTGGGGTTTTAGGGTCCAGGATTTGGGTGCACATGACCCAGGGTATAGGGCTAGGCAGGAGGGCTCAGGACCCAGAGTATAGGGCCAGGGTGGTGGGCAAATGTCTCATGGCCCCCACACGTCCCCTGCTGCTCACCCTTTTGCTTCAATCCCAGAAGTAAATGAGCACGGCCGCTTTAAGCTCGCACACAATGGATGAAAACGTGGTCTGTGCCACAATCGAAGCAAATTAGAGACGGGAACAAATGCCCCCCATCACACAAATGCCCCTCAACCGCACATATGCACCCCCACAACACATACGCTCCCGCACCACACAAATATGGCCCACTCCTCTGATCCAATCCCAGGGATTGCACAAACTGTAAGTGCAACCTGTCTGTATTTTGAGAGATATTAAAGATACCCCCACCCCCAAAAATCCCACACACAAACCCATGTCATGCGGCTCACTTTTCTACTTCAATCCCAATTGGATTGGATGAGCGCGGTCGCATTAGGCTTGCGCACACACCGGGCGAGTAACCTATTTGAATGGCAGATATTAAAGAAGGAAAACAATGCCCTACCCCAGGCCCTACCCACCCCCGTTTGTTTTCTCAATCTAGCAAAGCAAAGTCCGCAGTGGCATGATGGGGACCAGACACCCCAGAGTTCCTAGGGTTTGGGGTTTAAGAGTCTAGAGCTAAGGGTTTGGGGTTTAAGAGTTTAGACATGAGGCTTTGGGTTTAGGGCCAAGGATTTTAGGGGGTACAGGGTTTGGTTTTGGGGTTTTGGGGTTGAGGGTTTAGAGATAATGGCTACACATTGTTGGGTTTGGGGGGTTTAGGGTTAAGGGTTTGGGTTTGGGATTTTGGGGTAAGGGATGGTGACATGCGGCCTCTCTGAATGTATGTGTCATCAAAGCAGATCACCTCACCCTCAACCGAAACCAAAACCTGGTGTCCCCCTTCAAACCCTGAACTTCATTTTCCCCAAACCCTAAACGTCACATCCTGTACCCCAAAATTTTATTATTTCCTTCACCCGAAACCCCATACGTCATTATCTCCAACACAAATAAAACCCTGTCATCTCCCACACCCTAAACCTCGCCATTCCCCAAGCCCCCAAACCCCACCATGCCCCAAACCCCCAAAATCGCATCATGCCCCATACCCCAAACCTTATCCTCGTACCTTATCCGTTCCCAGGCCTCGGGTGCTGCCCGCCTGTGAAGGGCGTGCGTACACTGCCAATGTCTCTGAGCCCGGTTCCAACGGGTTGTAAAAGGACGCAAGAACGCCTGATACACAATGTACAGGTTGGGGGAGCTGTCCAGAGCGTGGAATGGTGGGGCATGCCGGACCAGGTCGTGATTGTGCTCATGCTATGTAATGCACGCTCCACCACACACATACATCAGTGCTGTGCCGATTACGGTCCTTACGGTGGCTGAATTACATAGCTGAGGTTGAGTCACCGTAATTTCAAGGCAAGTTCAGCTACTGAAGTACCAGGCAAGTTCAGCTACTGAAAGGACCGGAATTACTTGCATGATTTCCGAATGACGGCGTAATTGCACAGCACTGACGTACATGCACAAAGATGCAGTACAAGATGTGGCCATGCAATGCCACCCAAGACAATGCACTGCCATGCATGACCATGCAGCCCATGCACTGCCATGTCTGGCCATGCAACGCCATGCATGATCATGTACTGTCGTGCTCTGAAACACAGCATTATGCTCCACCATGCAATACCATGCAATACCATGTGAAGCCATGCCATGTGCAGCAATGAATGACCATGCACTGCAATGCACCGCCATGCGTGCTCACGCACGACCATGCACTGCAACACAGCAATGTGCATAACCATGCATGATTATGCAATGCCTTGTACAGCCCAGCGACCCCATGAAATACCATGTGTGGCCATGCAGGACCATGTACTGCCATGCAACACCATGCCACTTTATGCACAACCCTGCACTGCAACACAGCCATGATCACGCATGGCCATGCAATGCTATGCAGTGCCATGTGCCACCATGCAAAGCCATGTGTGGCCATTGGTGGCATTGCATGACCATGAACTGCCATGCACCACCAAGTGTGTCAATGCACTTCCATGCACTGCAATGCACTAATATGCAAAGCCATGCACTGCCATACAACGCCAAGCAGTGCCATGTACTGTTGCATGGCTATTTGCCAGCAGTGCAAGGCCATGCATGCCCATGCAGGATCATGCACAACCCTGCACCCTCGTGCACAATCCATGCAGGGGAAATTGCACTCATGAAGTGCCATGCACCGCCATGCACTGCCATGCACTGCCATGTAATACCATGCATGCCCATGCACGATCATGTACAACCATGCACCCTCGTGCACAATCCATGCAAGGGAAATTGCACTCATGAAGTGCCATGCACTGCCATGCACCACCATGCACTGCCATGCGCCACCATGCACTGCCATGCGCCACCATGAATTGCTATGAGGTGCCAGGACATGCCATGCGCTTCCATGTCCATAGAGAATCCATGGCTCACCGTAGGCAGGGTCCAGATCAGGCACCTCAGTCCAACCGCTCGGGCGCAGCATCGAGAAGGCGCCGTTGGACTTTGCATAGACTTCTACCGGCAGCTTGGTCGTCGGCGGGGCACCGGCAATCGCTTTGCTGTTGCTACCTCCGGCTGCACGAGTGGCAGTATCACTGCTGCTGCCGCCGCCGCTGCTGCTGCCGTCACTGCTGATGCTGCCACTGCCGCCATTGGTGCGGCTGCCGCCGCTGCCACCGCTGTCGCCGCCGCTGCTGCTCCCGCTGACGCTGCCATTGCTCCTGCTGTCACCTATGCTACCACTGCTGCTGCGACCACTGGTGTCGTTGCTGCTACCGCTGCTGTCGTTGCCGCTACTGGCTGCTCTTGGCTTAACGGACAGGTTCCGTTGCTGCACATCACCGTCGTGTGATGGCCCAGGGTAAACCCTAAGACCTGCCGGTCTGTCTCGCCCTGGCCCGGTGTCAACTGAGGGGCCTGAGGCAGGCTCGGCCTGAGACCACCTGATGCAGCGCAGGGGGTCAGGGTTCAGGGTTCAGGGTTCAGGATTCAGGGTTCAGGATTCAGGGTTCAGGATTCAGGGTTCAGGGTTCAAGGTTCAGGGTTCAGGGTTCAGGGTTCAGGGTTCAGGGTTCAGGGTTCAGGGTTCAGGATTCGGGATTCAGGATTCAGGGTTCAGGGGTGAGGGGTCCGGGTTCAGGATTCGGGATTCAGGGTTCGGGATTCAGGGTTCAGGGTTCAGGATTCAGGGTTCAGGGGTGAGGGGTCTGGGTTCGGGATTCAGGATTCAGGGTTCGGGATTCAGGGTTCAGGGTTCAGGGGTGAGGGGTCCGGGTGACGTTTCAAGGTACAGGGTTTTAGACAAATTTGGATGTTTGGAGGTTTAGAGTGAATATGTAGGGTCAATGTATAGGGTTCAGCGTCCAGGGTCCAGGATTTATAATCGGCCTTGGAATCTTGGATACAGTGGATGGGAGGTGTCACACACTGGGCTCGGAACCCGATCGGCTCCCAGTTCCCTAACAGGCAGTTTCCTCCATCCGCGCGCTTCTTTGTGTATTCATTTGCCTACTTTTGCATCTCTCTCAACCGGGTTGCTCCTCCTGTATTTCCTCAACCGGGTTGTTCCCCCTGTATTTCCTCAACCGGGACAGAGACAACCTGTTTTTAGCAGAGAGGAGGGGCGCAGGCAGCGCAGCGGGTCAAAGGACAAGGGCTGAGGTGTAGGGTCGATGCGAATGGCTCAGTGCTAGGGTCAAGGGTTCAGGTTTAAGGGGTTCAGGGCTTAGGGTTCATGGGTTAGGGTTCAGGGTCTAGGGCTCAGGGTTCAGGGCTAGGTTGGAGGGCTCGAGGTTTATGAACAGCATTGGCCACTCTAATTCCTAAATTCTGGCACATGATGTATAGCTCCTTAAATCTGATAGCTAGAATCAGACATCTAGCAACCTGCTGGGAAGCGGCCTGGCTGTCCTGGCCCACTGTCACACCGCACTGAAGCGCGTAGCCCTTGCTGCTGATGTATAGCTCCTGAATGATGTATAGCTCCTAAAATCTGATAGCTAGGATCAGACATCTTGCAACCTGCTGGGAAGCGGCCTGGCTGTCCTGGCCCACTGTCACACCGCGCTGAAGCGCGTAGCCCTTGCTGCTGATGTATAGCTCCTGAATGATGTATAGCTCCCAAAATCTGATAGCTATAATCAGTCATCTTGCAAGGGGCCATGGCCCTGCACTCTTGTGTGACGCCCAAGCTGAATCGAGGCAGCTTGAAGCCACCCCTCCACTGGATCTAAGCCTTCTTCCAGATCTAGCCCCGCCCCTGGATCTAGGCCCCCCCAGGATCTAAGCCTCCCCTCGGATCTAGACCCCCCTCCCGATCTAGGCCCCCCCTGAATCTAGGCCTCCCCCTGGATCTTGGCTTCCCCCCAGATCTAGCTCCCCCTCGATCTAGGCCTACGTCTCAACTGCTTACTGCTCATTTGGGGAATGTGGCCACGTCTTTGGATAGCACCGCTAGAGCCAGCCTTCGATGGACAAAAGGGGGCGCAGGCATTGATGTTGGCGCAACCACTGATGGATCTAGATCTACCCCGGGATCAAGGTGCCTTAGATCCAATGCTCACTTGGGGAAGGCGACGTGGCTATGGTTAGCAACGCTTGAGCCAGTCTTCGATGGACGGAAGGGGGTGCGTTCATTATTCTTGTCACAGTCACTGACAGATCTAGATCTATCCATGGATCTAGGTGGCATAGATCCAATGCTCACTTGGGGAAGGCGGACGCGGCTATGGTTAGCAGCGCTAGAGCCAGCCTTCGATTGACGGAAGGGGGCGTAGTCATTGATGTTGGCCCAACCACTGGCGGATCTAGATCTGCCCCGGGATCTAGGTGGCTTAGATCCAATGCTCACATAGGGAAGGCGGACATGGCTATGGTTAGCAGCGCTAGAGCCAGCCTTTGGTGGACGGAAAGGGGCGTAGTCATTGATGTTGGCGCAGTCACTGGTGGATCTAGATCTACCCCTGGATCTAGGTGGTTAAGATCCAATGCTCACTTGGGGAAGGCGGACGCGGCTATGGTTAGCAGCGCTAGAGCCAGCCTTCGGTGGACGGAAGGGGGGGCAGGCATTGATGTTGGCGCAACCACTGATGAGGGTGTAGTAACCTTGGGCGGGGCCAGGCGCTCTGCAGCAGACGCCGGGCGCCTCCGTGGGACGACCGAGGGGGGCGCCGTCCCCGATGTCGTCATTGGCAATAGGGTAGGCATTGCCTCTGATGGTGTTTTGGTCCCAGTGGGGTTTGGGGCGTGGCGTGTGGCATGGGACGCCGGGCGCCATCCGGCAGCCGGTAGCTCGCGCGGTCCATCCAATCCACACTTGAGCGATTTGTGTGGATCACAGCCAGTTCCACACATGTGTGATTCCTGTGGTTTGCACGAGGCTGTGTGCGCTGCGATCGTGCGCGCCCGGTTGCTGGGAGGGGCATGCGATGAGGCAGGTGGGCGCCGGAGGGGTGACGGGGCGGCAGGCGGCCGGCGGCAGCGGCTTGCGTTGGCTTGCGCCATGGGTGCCGAGCGGCTGAGAGGGGGGAGGGGGGTGAATGATGGGATGGGAAATGATGGGAAATTAAACAAGTAGAGGTAATAGGATAAGAAATAGAGGGGTTGGGGTGGGTGGGGTGGGTGGGAGGAGGGGGGGTAGAAATGCCCGTCGAAAAGTGGGCCAGAGGTCCGAAGAACACCGGCCGTATATTCAGGGTTTAAGGTTTAGGGTTTAGGGTTTAGGGAGTTGTGCACCCCCTTCTGTACGAATACGGGTGTGGTAAGAACAGAGGGATCATCAGCTATTCGTTGGGAGCCTGGTGCTGGATCATGCAGAGCAGTGTCTATTTTAGCACGCTTCATCTACAATTCAGCTACCCCGCGGCCTTTGGCTGTGGGGGCCTAGTGCAAAAAGCCCCACTGCTCAGACCACCGGCCATGGGCCAGTCAAGGTTTGGTCCTGGTCGGCCCAGTAAGGGCCGCCAGGCGGCCTCCCGATGGTGCTCTAATACGCACTGAAATAAACACTGATACCCAGTGCCAGAGTCTGATCAGTCGCATAGCAGCTGGCTCAAGGATTTAGCATTGAGGGGATTATAAATCAATAAATAAATAGATACGCAAACAGGTGCGCGGATTAAGGATGTCATCGATTTTGGACGAGGCACGGGACATGGCTACCGCAATAGCCAGGGAATGAATGCATGCAATTAAGCACGATACGGCACAGGTTGAGCTGGATTTACTATTAAGGCAGCACAATACGGCACAGGTTAAGCTGGAGTGTACTACCAAGGCAGCACGATACGGCACAGGTAAAGCTGGATTTACAAAGGCAGCACGATACGGCACCATACAGCTCAGGTTAAGCTGCATTGTAACAAGGCAGCACGGTACAGCACAGGTTTAGCTGGATTGTAACATTTTAACATTTGTACTACCAAGGTAGCACGATACGGCACAGGTTTAGCCGGATTGTGCTATCATGGCAACGCGATTAGGTGCCATACGACACAGGTTAAACCGGATTGTGATTCTAGAATTCATGCCGATGCAGCTGCTGCTTCACATCAGTGACGTTACGCTTTGGGGGTCCTGCCCAAAAGCTTGGCTGCATGGGCGCCCAATTTGAAAGGAGGGGTCAACTGCTTCTCCACGTCAATGACATACCACCTCAGGGCCCTGCTCAAAGGCTTGGCCACATGGGTGCCCAGTCAACTTCCTGTTGCTTGAAGAAACAGTTTAAACACTGTTTTGCTTGGATTTTGCAGTGTGAGGCTGGCCGCCCAACCCCCAAACTGCCCAAGCCCTGAAAACTGCCAAACCCTTGAAAACGGCCCAACTCTTGAAAAGTTCAGATACAAACTCAGACAGACAGCCCGGGTGCACTTGGGCACAGCAACTCTCTGCTCACCTGTTTTTTAAGGCCATGTGAAGCGCAGCGATCTTGGCTGATTTGACTGTGGGTTTGAATGGATGATACTGCTTGATTGGTTGCTTCTTCTCATTTACCCCTCTGGGTCGTTACTGATCTGGCCTGTGGTCGGTGACCTATGGAGGCAAGCGCATGGGCCGACGGATTAGGGATTGAGGGGGCCTTGCGCATGGGACCAATTGCCAATGAAGATGTCAGCTGAAGCTCACAGCCGATGAGGGGCTGGATCTGAGCTGATCAATTTTGTTTTCAAAATTTTAAGATGGCTGAGGAAAAAATGAGAAGGACGTGCTTCGCAGAAGTGAGTGACCCATTTCATCCAAGGGAAGGATGCTGGATGGCTCCGACACCACCAACCCTGTGAATTTCGAGACTTCGAACCTCTTGCGCGCGCAGGGAGCGAAGTGCCAGTGCTGATGTCGTCTTTGCCGGAGGGGACTATTAAGCTGGTGGAGCAGCTCGACGATCTCCCCCCGCTGGTGCGAACTCCCATTTCACCGTTTCCTTCCCCAAGAGCGTCCGCGTCTCGTCCCAGCCGATTATTGATCAAAAGCGTCAGATTTTTACAATTAAGTGGGTGTGTTTGACCTGCAGGTGCCCGACGAGCTCACGCAATACATCCTTCGGAAGAGCGGCCAGGACTGCACCGACCCCCGCGTGTACGTCCTGGGGTGCCGGGGCAGATGCCGATCATTCATGCAATTATGTCAGCTGTTTCATGAGAACAAGCTCGCCTAGCCAAATATCCGTCTTTCGACCCAAAAGACCCGCCGCAGGAGCCCCTCCCCCCTCGCCTGTCTGCCTCTTCCCGTCAATGCATTTGCTGCCTGTCTTGCAACGTAGGGTGCGACTGGTCAGCCTTGCCGGACAGCGTTTCATCGCTGCTGTCTTGAACGATACGTTGCAGTGAGTACCCGGCCATGCATCCATGCACCAGCACCATGCACCTTCTTCCACTGACGGAGCGACCTTGCACCCATGCACCAATGCACCAATTTTCTCTGACCATGCACCCATGCACCTATTTCCACTGAACGAGCGACCATGATCCCATACTCCATACACCCTTGCACCATGACAAGTTTTCACTGAGCATGCAGCCATGCACCCATGCCACATGAACCTTAAACTGTTTCCACTGAGCAAGCAGACATGCTCCATGCACCCATGCCACCATGCACCGTTTCCGCTGAGCAAGCGGCCATGCTCCATGCACCTATGCACCATCTACCGTTTCTACTGAGCGAGAAACCATGCTCCCATGCACCCATGCTTCGTTTTCACTGAGCAAGCGCCTATGTTCCCATGCCACCATGCCACCATCCACCGTTTCCACTGAGCGAGCGGCCATGCCATCATGCATCCATGCTCCGTTTTCACTGAGCAAGCGGCCATACTCCCATGCCACTATGCACCACAGGATCATGGTCGCTGGTTCAGTGCACTTTCATGCACCAAGGTATCATGCACCATGAGCCCATGCTAACTGATCAAGCAGCCATGTGCTCATGCATCAAGCACCTATGTCCACTGACCAAGCGATCATGCACCCATTCACCATGCATTCATGCACCATGCCCCGTTTCCACTGAGCGAGCGGCCATGCACCCATGCACCATGCACTCATGCACTCATGCACCAAGCACCCATGCACCATGCACTCATGCACTCATGCACCAAGCACTCATGCACCAAGCACCCATGCACCATGCACTCATGCACCAAGAACCCATGCACTCATGCACCATGCACTCATGCACTCTTGCACCTTGCACCCATGCACTCATGCACCATGCCCCGTTTCCACTGAGCGAGCGGCCATGCCTCCATGCACCATGCACTCATGCACCAAGCACCCATGCACCATGCACTCATGCACCATGCACTTTTGCACCATGCACTCATGCACTCTTGCACCTTGCACCCATGCACTCATGCACCATGCCCCGTTTCCACTGATTGAGCGGCCATGCCTCCATGCACTGTTTCCACTGATTGAGCGGCCATGCTCACATGCCGCCATGCACCATACGATCATGGACATCGTTCAGTGCACCGTCATGCACCAAGAGACCATGCACCATTGGATCATGGTCGATGATTCAGTGCACCGTCATGCACCAAGGCATCATGCACCAGGACCCCATGTTGACTGATCAAGCGACCACGCACACCATGCACCCATGCATCAACTGGGCAAGTGAACCCTCTCTGCAGGATATCACCTGCATTAGGCAGCTGCACCACTGCCTTGATGGATGTACAGAACTCATGTTATCATACTGCACCAAAACATATTTGAACCAATCCCAAACAAGCCTGGCCTGGCCTGCAAAATTCAGGGTCTGCAAATAAAAAGCAGTCCTGGCCTGGACTGTAGGATCTGCAAATTAAAAACAATCCTGTCCTGTCCTGCAAGATTTCAGGTTCTGAAAATCCCAAACAATCCTGTCCTTGCCCGCAAATCTGAAGGCTCTGCAAATCCCCCAAATCTTTAAGATCAGCAAATCCGGTCTGAGCTCGGCCGCGAAGTGGCAGCTGATCCTCACTCAGCTAAGATGCCCGGACCTTTTTACTGAAACTGGTTTTTTGGCTTTCAATAAGTAACTGCATTCAGCAACTCCTGTCTGAGCTCAGCCACGAAACTGCCGCAACAACCCCTTTGACTACAAGATGCATATCATGTTTACAAAACATCTTAAAGATCTGCAAGTCCTGGCTGAGCTCGGCCACAGAGCGGCAGCTGAAACCTCCCCTCACCTTTGATGCTTTACCCTTCCGCTGATCCTGATTTTTTTATTCCTTATAGGATCTGCAAGTCCCGCCTGAGCTCGGCCACGAAACGGCAGCTGAAGCAGGGCGGCTACTCTGAGCGACGTGTGCTCACGACCGAGGACCTGGCCAAAGCTTTGCGGGAGGTGCGGGGGGGGTGGGAGGTAGAAAGCGGGAAGAAAAAGGGGGAGAGGAGGAGGGAAGGTTTCAGGGGGGGCAGGTGAAGGGAAAACAGAGCATAGGGAGGGAGGGAGGGAGGAGGAAAAGTGGGGGGGAGGTTGGAGGGCTGGACAGCTGAGGTGAAACAGAGTTTCGGAGGGAGGCAGAGAGGGAGGAGAAAAGAGGGAGAGAGAGGAGGAGGTGGGTTGGTGGGAAGGCAGCTGAAGCAAAGCAGAAGTTTGGAAGGGAGCAAGGGGGGGGGGAGGAGGGAGGGTTAAAGAGGGAAGCAAAAGTTTGAAACATGAAACATGAAACATGAACCCCAGACCTCTTGCAATGCAGTACGGCGCTTCGGGTTGAAACCTGAAACCTGAACCCTAGCCGTCTTGCAGTGCAGCACGGCGCGTCGGGTTGAAACCTGAAACCTGAAGCATACCCCATCTCCCATGCAGCACAGCGCGCCGGTTTGAATCCTAAATCCTGAATCCTGAACCCTGAACCCTAACCCTCTTGAAATGCAGTACGGGGTCACTTTGAACCGGCCTCCCTACTACGTTGACGCCGAGGCCAAGGACAAGGCAGCTGCCGCACCGCGCTAGATCTAGAGGATATCAAATTTGACTTGTAGCATGGCGTCAAGTCAAACCGACCTCCTTGCGTTCCTTTCTTTATTTCCTCCTTTTAAATTCACATTCCTTCTCCCAACTTGACTGTCGGGCGCCCTCGCGGCCAAGCCTTTTTGAGCAGGTCCCAGAGGGGTAACGTCATTGAACCTCGGAACACCTCAATCATACAGAATTGGGCAAATGGGCACTGGCTGGTTTAGAACGGTGCATACCCGCTGGGCCCTGTTGAACGCTGGGCCGCGTGGGGCTGGTAGGGGATGAGCAAGCTCAATTCCAGCTACCAAACACGGCCAGGACCGTGCACAGTCCAGGACCATACACAGCTAGGACCGTGGTGCAGCCATGACACCCTCCACGTGAGTGGGCCATGAACATGGGGCCCGGCAATCTACACAGGGGGAGAGAGAGGATCAGCTTGGCCTGAATGCAGCAGATGTAGTCAGCTCGGCCTAAATGCAGTCTGCGTGGCCTGAATGCAGGGCCCAGAAGCGAGACGCCTTTGAGTAGCCGCTGGCGTGCAGCAGATGCTTCTACTTCTTGATGTTGATGGACTGAACCTATTTTGTTTTGTCCCTTCACTTTATTTCCAACTTTTTCCTCCTTCTTTCCCGTGATGTCTCCATCTTTCCTCCTAACTCATTTTAGTTAGGCGCCAACGCGGCGGAGCCTTTGTGTGCAGGGCCCAGAGGTGTAACGTCACCGACCTCTCACAGTCCGGACGTATGTCATTTCATGCATGAGACATGAACCACAATGCCGTTACACCGGCATAGTAACCACGTATCAAAGTTGACATGCTCGTAACGTCATGTGTTTTGCCAACTGAAAGTGCAACATTGTTAGAGGCTCGCAAATTCATTATGCTCCGAGCAGCAACCATAAACATACAATATTTCAATTCTCACTTCAAGGAAAAAGACATGTACGTGCCTCACTGGGACGCGGGGGGGCAGGAAACAGTGCAGCATGGGCTGAGGCTGTGACTGAACCCTAGACTGAGGCTGCGACTGAACCCTATACTCGGGCTGCGACTGAACCCTAGGCATTTTCACTAGACTTGCAGCCTGGCAACGCAACCTCAGGACAGGAAATGAAACGATTTGCTTGTCCACGTTGGTCCAACCTGTTCCATGTCCAGTTCACCTTTTACAGCCACGACAAAAAGCTTTGCAGCATGCATGCGCCTTCAGCAAGGAGCCATTTCATGACATGAGTCGCCCCCTGGAGACAAAAAAAGCGACGTAAAAATACCGGCCGCACTCAACAAGCTAATGACATGACACCTCTGGGCCACGTTGCAAAGGCTCAGCCGCAACAAGCCTTGCAGCCTGCATCAGCCGGCTTCAGAAAGAAAGAAAACTATGCCAGCTTCAAAAAGGAAGAAAACTACGCCTCCTTCGGGATCCATGGGGTGCCAAGAGTTGCCTTTTGGCGTTTTGAGGTCGAAAACAGGATCATTGAAAAACGTAAACAGGGACATATAAATGCCAACAGGAACGCTTACACAAAATACGTTGACCGCGCCCAAGCTTTGCAGCCCGGAGACTGCAAGCCTCTGCCTCAGCGTTGTCAGCGGGCCCTTTCCTCCTGGATAGAGGCCCAGGCCTCTAACCCACAGTTGTTAGCGGGCCCATCCCACCTTGATAATAAGCCTAAGGCTCTGCGTCACAGTTGTTAGCGGGCCCTCTCCTCCTCCATAATAAAAGGAGCAGCCTCGCAGCTGTCGCGATTCACTCCCGCAACCCAAACAACCACCTGCCCACCCATACCGTTCACACTGCATGCAAATCCACGTTCACACTTTTGAGCCTGGACCCTTGGACACCTGTCTTTTGGTCACAGAGGCGGAAGCGGCGGCAGCAGCAGCAGCAACGGCGGCCGCAGCAGCAGGCGTATGAGGTACGGTGTGCGCCGGGGGTGCAGCGGCAGCAGCAGCAGCGGGCGCGGGGTGTGTAGCGGCAGCATTAAGCCCTTTTAGCAGCAGTGGCGGCAGCAGTAGTGGCGGCAGCATTAAGCCCTTGCACGGATCCATGTTCACACTTTTGAGGGACCCAGTAAAGGGGCCATCAAATCCTTCGTGGCTGCGGCGCGGCCATTGGCCGCCGGCCTTTTTGTCGTGGCGGAGGCAGCTGCAGCAGCCGCCGTTGCGCGGGGCGCGGCGGGCGCAGGGGCTGCTGGGAGCGGCCACTGGCTTGGATCCACGCCCTCGCCGATCAGGCGGGCGTCGGCAGCAGCTGTTGCCTTGCGGATGGCATCGAGCTCTTCGACGACTCTGAGAGTAACAGCGCAGTGCAGACACTCAGTGACTGTTTATATCAGGGGGCTTTGCTGCATTTCAGCTACAATTCAGCTACAACTTGGCTGGAATTCAGCTTTCGTACTGTCGTCTTGCGGATAGCATTGAGCTTCGCAATGACTTTGGAAGTAGGAGCACAAGGCGCTCAGTGACTGCTTACATAAGAAGGATTCAGCTACATTTCAGCTACAATTCAGCTTCGATTTAGCTGCATTTCAGTTACAATTCAGCTACACTTCTGCAGCCGGACCTGTCGCCTCATAAATAGCATTGAGCGCGGAAACGACTCGGGTGGGAGATACATTAGGCACTGTCTATTCAGGGGGGGCTCTGACACAATTCAGCTACAATTCATCTGCACATGAGCTACAATTCAGCCACAATTTAGCTACAATTCATCTGCACATGAGCTACAATTCAGCCACAATTTAGCTACAATTCAGCTACAATTCAGCTACAATTCAGAAGCAGAAATTGAGATGACAAACAGTGTAGAGATATGTCAAGGGTTGGACAGCCGTAGGCCGTGATGTAGCTGAATTGTAGCTGACACATGCACACCAAAAGAGTGGCAGCCTGCCTGCGTGGTCCATGATCCACGTCACATACTTCTTCAGAAGTCAATCACCGACATTCATAGCATTGTCTAGACAATTGTTTTGAGACAAGACAAAATGCTGTCTTCAAAAATAGGGAATGCTGAATATTTTTGCAAATGAAGCTATTGTCAGGGTTAAGCCGTCCACATTGCAGTCCCACCAGTTATTTTCCTGTTTCTGCTATGAGACTACCAGTGGGGTGCCGAGGTGGGGTGCCAGTTCTTTTTTAATACCTCGATCTAACTTTTTACGCATGAGTTATTGCGGCCGTGTGAGTGCTTGTTGGTCGTGTGCCTTTCCTGTTTGCTGCTCGCCTTTTCTCGGCTGACGACGAGAGCCACATGCGCACCTGTTTTCCCCCCTCCGCGTCTCAGGTTTTTAGGGTTGGACGGCCGGTCTCACACCTTGTTCAGTCCGAGCAAAATAACTATTGGCAGGTCCCTCAGCCACAGGAGACACGATTGGGATTTGGGACCCAACCTAGACCAGCATTCAGCTACATGTGGGACCTCCCGCCTCGGCCCGGAGGGTAGCTGTCGCACCTTTACCGGCCAAATTTCATTCTGGGGGCTACGCCTGACATGTAGCTAACATGTAGCTGTACAACACACTAAATCAACACATGTTCACACCTGCAGATGTCCCGCATGTAGGTACTGATGATGTCATCCACAGGGATCAGCTGGAAGGGGTCCTCCATCTGGCTTGCCACCTCATCCACCGCCTGCAATTCAAAATTCAAAAATAGGAAATAAGCACTCGATAACTCTTAACCCTGAATCCTCAGCCCACTTGCTCCCCTTAACCCTGAACCCTATTCCCAGGAAATCCCCCCCAGTTCCCCTTAACCCTTATCGTAGTGAATTCCCCATAACCCTGGACCCTAATCCCTGCCAATTTCCCCAAACCCTGACCCGGAATCCCAGATGATTCCCGGATTCCCAAGATGAGTCCG